>CM047806.1:146090985-146323237 GCA_026214975.1 Gentiana macrophylla
AATCCATAGTCCGCCCGAAAGACTCCGTGAAACAACTTGTCATCGTTGGCTCAAGAACCACCCGGCACTTCATAGTTCAACCCTGGTCTAACACTAAATTACACTAATCTAAACTACCACATTCAAGTTATTACGTTGATAATAATACATCGATGAGCGCAGGCCTGAATTCACGACCTAAAACCCGGTATGTTTTACCTCCCGATCTTAGAACCCTTTTCCCACACCACTCTCTTTGAACAACTCTCAAGAGTGATGTGTGTGATTTTGACCACGTTGTCAATCTAGCCCAAATCCGTTATAACAAGTTCTAAGGCGTGAGTACCTATTTCATTTTCCAAGGGTTGATTTCACCAAATTTTACATGATTCGACTATAATAAGTTTAGCTACTCATATATATATGTAGATATATAGATATTACAAGTAATCGACTACGAAAAAAATGTCATGGATTACACACGGGAAGTTTTACATAATAGCCTTACATCAATACTGCAAATTCTATTAAAACCAAATTAAAACCTTAATCCAATCATTTGACAGATTCTCGATACTTATATGTATATATATATATATATATATATATATATATATATATATATATATATATATATATATATATATATATATAACAAAATGAAAGAAAGAACGAAGAACGGAAACGATATTATAACGATAACTATTCGAAGAATTACAACTACAAATATATATATCTATAGATATGTATAGGCCCCAAAACATGAAAAATAGAAGGGAGAAGATGAAGAGGGAAGGGAGAAGAAAGGGGCAAAGTTTCTGATGAAATGAAGGCCTATTTATAGATAAAACTGGACAGGCCGGATCGATCCGGGAAAGGGCCGGATCGATCCGGGAACAATAAAAAATATTATCCTAGGCTTATCCTCTGCAAAACCATGTGCAAAATCATCATTATGTCGATTTTCAGTTACGCCGGATCGATCCGGGAAAGGGCCGGATCGATCCGGGACTGTAAAAAAACATCAGTTTTGAATTGAAACTTGAAAAATTCATATCTTGAGTTGTGGACATCCGATTGACGTGATTCAAAATGCGTTGGAAAGCTCTTTCAAAGATCTACAACTTTCATGAAGGACACTTCTTCAGAAAATGCCGTTTTAATGAGCCATTTGTTCGTCGAAGATATAATTCGTTAGTGGTACCACTAACCATCTGAGCCACTTGACCACTTAAGTTAGTGGCACACTCGTTATATCCCTAAAAATACCTCTTTTAGGCCTCAAAACGTGTCATTACCGGGATTTTGGTCAACCTATAATTCGCAATAAACCACCAAAATACCAAACGTAAATCCGACACGACATTCGGTTACTAAACCGGTATAAAACTAATAAAAACACATAAAAACACGATATTTTATAAAATATTCATGACTTATATATTTTTATGAAATTTAGGAGTTAAAGACTCTAAATGATACAAAAGTGCTCAAAATGATATCAAAAGCGGGGTGAAAAGTTATAAAAATAATAAAGTGAATTTTTCCGTCATCACAACCCCACTTAGCTTTTGGTCGTCGCCCTCGAACAAAATAAGCGATAAAATAAAATGAATGAGGAAAAATTCATGAAGATATAAGATATAAATGACAATCAGATGATGCAACCATTCGAATCATAACTACACGTTAACCTTAATATAAATGTATAACAGAGTGCGTGTGTGACAAGCCTTTTCAATTTCCACTATCATCTCTTGAATAATTCAAGCAAACGCACAAATATCCATTCAGACAGTCCTAATGATTTTCCTAGGTATAGGCAAGATATGAGCCCACACAACGCCCTCCCGTGTACTTATTAGGATAATCCCTAAAGTATATCATTCAGTTTATACTGGGGATAGTCAGAAGATAACTAGGGTTTTTTTTTTTCATAGGACACTAACATATCTGAACTCATTGCCAAAATCGACTATCTTTCAAGCGTCATGAGGTGAGATCGAATACATCAATACCTATCTAACTTTTCACTTAATTTCACATGTGTAGCATATGCCCTCATTCCCAGCAATAGGATGTTTCGTGATAACACCCTAGCTGGACTACTATCATCAGGCAGTCGGGAGCTTTTAAACCTCATAGTGATATAGGATGTTTCGTGATAACGCCTACTACACTCAAATCATTGGTAGCTACATCCGCATATAAATAGCTCACTTATTTTGACATTCTTTCTATCACATTCAAACCTTCGAGATATTCACAAGACATGTTCGTAAATTAGGTACTAAGCTACCGCTATTTCTAGCATAAAACCACTGTAATAATTGAATGGGTACGCTTTAAAATTTTCGCTCAATATCAAAGGCTTATGTGAAGGAATTAATGTTACACAAATAAATTTAGGCTAAAATGCACTTACGGTTCACATTGGTTATACATATCCAAATTGATCATTACATCTTTAAATCCATGAAATATATACCTTATACAATTCATTTTAATCAACTCATTTATGCTAGAGAAAAAAATCCAAAAACTAAGGGTTTAAACACTTAACGCCATTTCTAAACCAACCGGACTCTACCCCCACTTACGATTTTGCATTATTCTCAGAGTGTAAATGAGATGAGAGGAAGACTTAGCTTATAAACCAGGGAGAAAGATGCTATCGAATCCCGTAGAACAACCATGAGAAAACACGATCTGAATCCCTATACAAAACAAAAACAACCAAAACAAAGCAAACACGGGACAAGGTCCTCGTGCCAAAATATGCAAAAGTGGATATGGGAATAATAAGATAATGGCCTTGTTATCGTAAAATTCGATAGGCGAGTGATATATATAGCTTTAGATGGAAAAATAACCCACACGGGTAAAGCACGAACATCTAAGCATATATGTATCACATGAGCATATATCATAGTCAAGTCACTATTCCTAAATTCATTTTTTTATTACATACGCTTTTATTAAGGTGGGAATACTCACCACTATACTACAACGACTGTAAATTTGAAACAGACTAGATCATAAAATGAAATGTGTGAAAGAGTATTGAGTCTTTTATACCCAGATCCTCAAGGGTTCTCACAAAACACCCAACAACCTAAGTCCAAGAAATGATGCATTTGAATTTTTTTTTCTCAGATTCTACCTAGAGATTTTCGGATAACCACCTAATCGTTCTCTTTAATGACATTCAAACACTCATCCGAGAGACTTGGTTGTGCTTTGTGTTCAACTTCCATTATGATCATACTTTCCACAGATTCTACATTTCATTAAGACTAGTCTTATCCAAATTATTATTATTATTAATAACGGGTCGCCTCCGGTAGCGCTTTTGTTTAACGTCGTTTGCTCGACAGGGTGACTCTATACAGACTCAATCAACCAAAATCTGAACTTAAGAAGATCAACAGCTTAAGAAAAGTGATCAAAGCGAGAACCATCAAAATTAATATGTCTAGAAACGTACCTCGTTTGGTTCTCGATGTCACCTCCTCCTGTACCAGAGAATCTTTCATATCACTGTCGAACCATCTTCTTTACTATTCCATAAAGTTCATCCATCAGGGAGTACACAAACTGGACCGCAGAAAATTCATCCTCACAGAGTGGACGAATGTAGTAATCCGGGACCGTTATATTAAACACTACCAACTCTCCTAGTGGCTTTACTAAAGATGGCCAATCAATCTCCTGCTCCTCTAACTCTGAAATCTCATTATAGCAAACCGAATCCTCGGCCTTTATTCTCAACCCGAACTTCTTCAATGAGCACCTCATCATCCTTAACCACCTCTTTTGCACATGCCTGCTTTGCTCGCCGAACTCCATTATTTCAATCAATTGCACCACCTCTCTTGAAGATTTCTTATGGCAGAGTCGATTTATCTTGAACTCTTGCATGTCCAAAGCTAAATCATACTTGCAAGATCCGGTCCAATCTCTAGTTGCTCCATTTGACTGCCGGTGAAACTTTCTTGCGCCAAGGAACAAACTCGATCATCGCCGACTTTGATTAATCAGAGGTGGATAGCAGTGTTTCTTGCCATTCCGCATACTCGATCGGTGGCTGAATTTGGTTGAAGCTATCAACGATTGAGCATGAACACCATAATCCTCGATAAGCACCAGGGTTAGGACAACCTCGTAATATTGTGGTTTCATAACTCGAATAACCATAACCTCGGTCCTGGTATGCATTAGGGCAATCGATGATCCCATGAACCTTGGTTATTCTGGCCGTTGATATCGAGGTTGAGGCACGAATCGTTGTTGATAACATTGTTCCGGTGCCTCGAGGTTGGTAGGAGTATTGTTGTTCAGTGAGTAGTATTGATTGAAAAATCCATCCATTTAAGCTCAATTGTAAGATCTCCAGAAAACAACAAGAAAACAATAAAAAAATTTCTTTTTTTTTCTTTTTTTTTTGGTTTTTTTATATATATATATATATATATGGTAGCCGAAGGTCCTAAGCCTCAGTTCTAGCTGGACTTACAAGATATCAACCTAATATAACAAACCTCAGAAAGAGATTGGGTTGAGTACAAAAGTCGATTCAAACCGAGTTCAGACAATATCACTTCAAGATCCCAAGACTCTTATCGAAAGTAAAATAAAAATAAAAACTAAGGCCCAAGCCTTCGGTTCACTTACAAGATATCACAACAATATCACACATTTCCCCGGCAATGGCGCCAATTTTTGATGAGCTAAATTTTACCCCTTCAAAAATACAATTTATAAAGGACTCACAACCTAGGTAAACCAACTCTCTAACCAGCAGAGTACCGGGTCGATTGTTAGAATAGCTATAGAGTACGAGGTCGATCCCAAGAGAAATGTGGTTGTGAGTACCAAAGTGAACGTGTTTCTTAGTCTAGGCGATCAAAGTTGTTGGTTTGTTTATACTAAAGATAGAAAAGAAATAAAATTAAACTACTTGGTTTTAAAAGACATAGCCGAACCATGATCAAAATAGTTAATTTCAACCCCACGGATAGACAAACTGAAGTGTGCATTATAACAAATGAACTCTCACATTCAATCTCACGGGTGCGTGCTCTAGTTCCGATGCTAAAATCAACAACTCTCCTTCAACATCCTATGTGAGGTTAACTAATTCTCCTTTAGAAAACCGATTAATCTAACATGATTAAGTGTCAGAGACGCCCGCTTTACGTAAAAACCTCATTAAGGAAACAAGTCCGAAATTACTCGGTCGACGTTACTACCCCCGATACTCACCAATGTACTACACCGAACATCTTAACGAGAATGTGTCAAAGCAGTAAACCGAAGCTTTACCTAATCCATAGTCTGCCCGAAAGACTCCGTGAAACAACTTGTCATCGTTGGCTCAAGAACCACCCGCACTTCATAGTTCAACCCCGGGTCTAACACTAAATTACACTAATCTAAACTACCACATTCAAGTTATTACGCTGATAATAATACATCGATGAGCGCGGCCTGAATTCATGACCTAAAACCCGGTATGTTTTACCTCCCGATCTTAGAACCCTTTTCCCACACCACTCTCTTTGAACAACTCTCAAGAGTGATGTGTGTGATTTTTGACCTAGGTTGTCAATCTAGCCCAAACTGTTATAACAAGTTCTAAGACGTGAGTACCTATTTCATTTTCCAAGGGTTGATTTCACCAAATTTTACATGATTCGACTATAATAAGTTTAGCTACTCATATATATATGTAGATATATAGATATTACAAGTAATCGACTCACAAAATGTCATGGATTACACGGCGGGAAGTTTTACATAATAGCCTTCATCACAATGCAATTCTATTAAAACCAAATTAAAACCTTCATCCAATCATTTGCCGATTCTCGATACTTATTATATATATATATATATATATATATATATATATATATATATATATATATATATATATATATATATATATATATATCTATATAACAAAATGAAAGAAAACAAGAAAGAAAGAACTAAAACGGAAACGATATTATAACGATAACTATTCGAAGAATTACAACTACAAATATATATATCTATAGATATATATAGGCCCCAAAACATGAAAAATAGAAGGGAGAAGATGAAGAGGGAAGGGAGAAGAAAGGAACAAAGTTTCTGATGAAATGAAGGCCTATTTATAGATAAAACTGGACAGGCCGGATCGATCCGGGAAAGGGCCGGATCGATCCGGGAACAATAAAAAATATTATCCCAGGCTTATCCTCTGCAAAACCATGTGCAAAATCATCATTATGTCGATTTTCAGTTACGCCGGATCGATCCGGGAAAGGGCCGGATCGATCCGGGACTGTAAAAAAACATCAGTTTTGAGCTGAAACTTGAAAATTTCATATCTTGAGTTTTAGACCTTCGATTGATGTGATTCAAAATGCGTTGGAAAGCTCTTTCAAAGATCTACAACTTTCATGAAGGACACTTCTTCAGAAAATTCCGTTTTAATGAGCCATTTGTTCGTCGAAGATATAATTCGTTAGTGGTACCACTAACCACTGAGCCACTTGACCACTTAAGTTAGTGGCACACTCTTATATCCCTAAAAATACCTCTTTTTAGGCCTCAAAACGTGTCATTACTCGGGATTTTGGTCAACCTATAATTCTCGCAATAAACCACCAAAATACCAAACGAATCCGACACGACATTCCGGTTACTAAACCGGTATAAAACTAATAAAAACACATAAAAACACAATATTTTATAAAATATTCATGACTTATATATTTTTATGAAATTTAGGAATTAAAGACTAAATGATACAAAAGTGCTAAAAATGATATCGTAAACGGGTGAAAAGTTATAAAAATAATAATGAATTTTTCCGTCATCAAGAAAGATTATTTGAGACCTAGGAATTTGTTATTCACACTGATCATGAGTCCCTAAAGTACTTAAAAGGCCAAGGTAAATTGAGTAAGAGACATGTTCGTTGGTTAGAGTTCATAGAATCGTTTCCTTATGTTATTAAATATAAAAAGGGTAAGAAGGACGTTGTAGCTGATGTGTTATCTCGTAGGTATACTTTAATCACTACTATTCAATCTTGACTCTTTGGATTTGAATTTATTAAGGAATTGTATGTTATGGATGTTGATTTTACTGAACCTTATGCGGCTACTGAGCACTCAGATCACGGGAAATATTATAGGCACGAGGGATTCATATTTCGTGTGGTTGTTTTGTGTATTCCTCGTTGTTCTATGCGTGATTTGCTTGTTCGTGAAGCACATGGTGGGGCTGTTTTGGACATGCTTAAATCACACTTTATTGGCCTAAAATGAAAATTGTTGTTCTCGTGTGTGTGATGCTTGTCTTGTGTGCAAATCGCTAAGTCCAAATCCGCCCCATGGTTTGTATACACCATTGCCTATCCTTAAATCCCCTTGGATTGATATATCTATGGATTTTGTGTTGGGATTACCTCGTTCTAGGAATGGTAATGATTCGTGTTCGTAGTAGTTGATCGCTTTTCTAAAATGGCACACTTTCTACCTTGTAATAAAACGAATGATGCTTCTCATATTGTTGATCCGTTTTAAAGAAATTGTTCGCTTATATGGAGTGCCTAGAAATATTGTGAGTGACCGTGATGTTAAGTTTATTAGCCATTTTTGGCGTGTGTTGTGGATGCATTTGGGAACTAAACTTTTGTACTTCATCGTATCACCCTCAAACCGATGGTCAAACCGAAGTGGTTAATCGAGTTTTGGGTCAATTGTTGCGTTGTGTTATTAACAAGAATCAAAATTGGGAAACTTGCTTGCCTTTTGTGGAGTTTGCTTATAACCGTTGTAAACATTCTCCGCTACTCGCTATACTCCTTTCGAAAGTTGGTGAACGGGTTCAACCCGGATACGCATTTTCATTGGTTCATTTCCCTGCAGGTGCTCAAGCTAGCTTGAATGGTGAGCAAAAGGCTGAGTTGGTGAAAGAATTGCATGCTATGGCCAAGCAACATGTGGAGAAGGCGACGTAGAGGTATGTGAAGCAAGCAAACATGGGCCATAAAGAAGTCATTTTCTAGCCAGAAGATTGGGTATGGCTGCATTTCCATAAAGATCGGTTCCCAAAGCAACGCAAGTCAAAATTACATCCTCGATGTGATGGTCCATGTGAAGTGTTGGAGCGGGTCAACAACAATGCTTACAAAATTGCTATTTCTGAAGATTGGGGCGTGTCACCTACCGTCAATGTTGCTGATTTGATGCCCTTCGACAACCCCTTTGATCTGAGGGCAGATCCTTCCCTATTGGGAGGGAATGATGTGATCCACGATGATATTCCGGACCCTTTAGTTCCTATGAAGACTATAGACCTGCTTGTGATTCGAGATGGGCCAATGACAAGGCTCCAAAAGAAGAAAGTTAGAGAGGCCTTGAATAATTTGGCCATAGTAGCCATTTGGAGCAAGAACCGCATGAGAAGACCAAGACCATTTCACTAAGTGCACCATTTATGCTATTGGACTGTATTTAAGACATTATTGGTCTTGGATGAATTATTTTAGTTATTGGGACTATTTTTATATTATTATGCATTGAGTTAGTTAATAAAGGTCTTATAGGCCTAAATGCGAGTATGACCCATCGTAAAAGTTGTCTATATGCTAGTATATTAAGTCAAGTGTTTGTTTTTAGCAAATAAAAGCCATTTGGGCTTATTAGAGTCAAGTTATGTCCACTAGAAATAAAGTGGCGAAAATTACAATGTAATTTATCCCACATTGGTTAGCTACATTAGTTTCATGAATATTGTAGCCTATATAAGGCACTTAGGTGGTTCTTTACAAACAATTTAATTTTGAGTGAAAATATTATTGAGTCTATTGACTTGTGTCACTTAGTGAGTGAGGATCTCTTCATTGTACAGTTCCACCATTTAAGAACTTATCGTGAGCTCTTGAGCAAGCTACTGCATGCGTTCTTGCCAACATTCTTAGATTGGATTATCTAAGTTCGTTGTTTCGAGCTCCCCATTGATTCCCTTTAGAAGATCCTAGGCAAATCATGTTCCGAATCGATCAAAACCTCAATAGTGTCAAATCATGACAATCCACACCGTGATGCCATGAAGACTCGGGTCCTAAGGATAATTACACAACCACCACATAGTGTGACACTTAACAAAGTTGTAAGTGGGTCACCTAACGCACACATTCTCTAATACACGCCCACGCATACCCAAGTGTCGCTACACTTCGATAGACGAGATCTATCTCCTCGCCTCTAAAGACGGAAGACATCTAATACGTATAGCCTGCTCATACTATCAATACCCTCGCTTAATAGTACATCGCCTAGAGATATTTAAGTATCAAACTTATTAAAGTGATTAGAGATCTCATCAACCATAATCGCCTATCATGGTTTCTCTATCACGCTTTAATACTAAGGACGTTATCATATAACAATTCATAATTGGTTCTTTAAAAGAACAAATATATGACAAATGTAAAAGTCATTTAATATATATATAAACATAAAGAAATAGTAGTAATGATCCGACCCGGTCGATCCGGTCCAACCCGATTGGGTTTAGGACACTATTTCAACAATCTCCCACTTGGCCTAAATCCAATCACTGCATACACAAGGCCAAGTTGAAACACAAGAATCTCATGCAATACTCGCAACCAAATTTCTAGCCGTGAACGGATCGCTATCCGTGGAGACTCGGACTATCTTCATATCATGTTCCAAATGATCAAGTCAAAGGAACCGCCAACACACACATGAATCACTAACGAGACCCTGGTCCTTGCGCCAACAATGAATCCATTTACTATATCGCCTATATAGAAAAGGTGGAAGAACCATACAAGGTTCGTGGAATGAACCTTCTAGATCCATGTATCGCTTCCCCATTTGTGACTCCAAGTCACTACTGTGTTTTTGCTAAGTTGTAGAATTTACAGTGACCCATAAGCAAGAACATTTCTAGCTCACTGTATCACTTAATCAAAGTGATCGCAAACCTGCATAAAGAGCTCCCACTCGCCTTCATAAGACTCAGGATATACGTCTGTATAACTATATTTATCTGATTCCAAGTTTCGATAAACTAGGAAACCATCCTTAACTTGTTTAAGGATATTCTTGACCTTCACTAGATTTACTTTCATACTTGCTCATGACTCTTCATGGACTATGAACATCTGGCATAACTTTTATAATGGTTCTAATCGTAGTAGCAAAGGAAACCTTCCATAACCATCATCTTTCACCTGATCTTTAGGACTAACGTCCTAACATAGATAGATCTTGAGAACACCGGCTGGAAGTATCTTTTAGCATCACATCTATATAGGTAAACTATAAACTAACAGCAGTTAAATCTATCACTATAGATTCCTATTTCCTAAAATAAGAACTGCTAATCCAAGTGCTTTCGTAAAGACCTTGAACTACCAAACATTGATTGACTGTGACATGAGGTGATATTTCCCGAGAGAGATATCCAATACCTTACTCAAAAATCATAATACACTCCCACTATCCCTCTTGCACATTGGGCATATCCCTTCTTTTGGCTAAATCAAATTCCTTTGATTATCAAACAAAGAATTTGTCTAGAGAAACTTGTTTGAGTCCATAAATGGATCTCGTGGGCTCACATATCATGTAATCTTCTATGAACATCGAGCATTTTGTCCAACATCTTCAACACTATCATATAGCCATGATACGGTTATAAAAGCATAGTCTCAATAGAGTTGGGCTCATTGGCAAGATAAAGGTAATTACAAGGTTTACACCCCTGCACTTTATGCCTTCACTATAGCCTTATGCTAATCATATTACTATCCATGTCACCTTTCAGGACATCCCCTCTAGGTAAGATGATCAGGTTCATAACCTGGTTGTCACCGATGGAATCTAATTCGTATATTATGGCTCCCGGCCATATCTCTCAATCTTGTGTTTCAAACATTCCTTCATAAGTCGTGAGATATTCATTCTTCAAGATGAACATACCAAAGACCTTCTTTCAGCTTGAGGTTATCCATAGACTTGCATGTAACTTTTGTGTGCATCGAGCAAAGTGTTCTACACCTCATCCCTATGTGGCGCCTCGCTCTGCTCCTATGGTTGAATATCTTTTTGTGGTTCTCAAACTCATTCGAGGTCTCAATTTACTCCCACTATTTCTTTTGGAAGAAACACTTCTTCTTGAAGACGACATGTTTGGAGGCAAACACCTTTTGCTCCGTGGACAAGTAAATAATATCTAGCGCATTTGCTAAGATATTCCACAAAGTTATGATGTCATACTAGGATCCAAGCCTTTCCTACTTGGCCTATGACAACTTCAAATCACCGGTTAAGATAGATTCGACATTATCTCCTTCCATATCTAATATGGAATTTATTCAACCTTTATTCTTTGGAACTTGGTTAAGTATACGTATTGTATAAGGGCATAATCCTGAAACGGGTAATGGATACTTTGCATGGCTTATGTGATGTGGCCCAGATAATACCCGATTGCATCATTACGTCACACCTTTATCATATAAAGTGTTGTTTCTATTTTAGAAGCACAATCTGATTGCATATCCAAAAATGGTATCCTTCAAGAGAGAATCTTATTCCTTTTCAGACAACTTCAAACAACCTTCAGGTATTAATTGCTTCAATCCAATTGAAGATTAATTCCTAAGTAGTTCATCAATCTCATATTCGTGCTAGCTCAAACTTTTCGGGCTTTCCGAATCATGCACTTCACTGAGTACACTTGGCTATTTCTAAAAATAGTCATAGAGATTAACAAAAATTTATTTGTGGCATTAATTGTCATGATCCAACAACCATCGGTATGTTTAGGCTTTGGACAACTTTCTAGATTTTATAACCTTTTCATAAAAGGGTATTTTAGTCATTTTAGATAAGATATGTATTACCCACCTGATTCATAACCATATGGTTCAGACGTCATCAGAATGCCATCTGATCACACGATTCCCATCCATAGAGACTATGTCTAGAACGACCGCCAAATATTAAGGATAACAGCCATATAAACATTTAGTTGAGATTTCATCACATATATCAACTATATAGTGACATCAATCTAGCATGTTAGATTCATTGACCTTTCAACTTTATCGGAATAACATTTATTCTTTACAATTGAATATGTCTACTAAATTCTAACAAGGAACTCGAAAATATGTTCTTCATAAGAACCGAACATAATAACGCTTATTTAGTTCGCTTATCGCCTACTAGATTCAAAATACAATGCCTAAAATGTCGCAATGTTTGCTTCACTTTTCAATCTTAATGCATTCGTATTTAATCTTTCTAATTTAAGCATACTCCTAAGATATCATATATCTAAGAGTTGACTTGAAATTTGATAGATTTATCTCAACTCACTTGCCTAGTATAGAGACTCGATAAGTTCTCTATTTAAGCACTTGTGAATATTTCATGGTGTAATCTTCATAAGACTTAAGAAAGATCACAAGAGATATGTCTTTAATTTCCTTTAATAAAGAAAATCTAAAGTTCATTTAATAGTTTATTTAACCATTTGAATCGTATTCAAATCATTGACTATTTAATTAACCTTTAAGCAATGATACAATTAAGTCGATACTTAAATCTTACAATTCTGAAAACAAACCTTTCCAATATTCGATGTGGTCATTCTTATTAATTGTCATCGATGACGTAATGATCATCTTGGATCAGATCCAATATATGATTAATTCGTTGAAACTTATTTCAAATGATTTAATCATATCATGAGCTTCGCTGCTTTCATTAATAATCAAAGTCTTGGAGCATCGCATCAAATATGTAGTCTCCTTGTCTCTAACTACTATAACGGGATTGCTCGTGTCATTGCTTATTTAAAAGAATTAAAATTACTTAACCATATTTGAGAACGTTTCTAAAAAGGTAACGGTCATAATTTGGTTTTACTAATCGAGAATAAAAACATAAATATAAAAGTTTGCTCAAACTACAACATAAAATAAAGATAAAAGAGTGTTGTTGTTATACATGCAAAATCAAATATGGTTTTTGGGATTATGATTTTGCTCCCACTAATCAACTACTCACAATTGACTTTCAAGAATTTTCCATAATTCTTCAGCGGCTGGAATCCTATCTAGTTGACTCGATCCCCGACGTGGGCCGATCGACCGGGTCAATTTCGACGGGTAGGTACTTCTTACCAATCGCATCTAACACGACTTCCAGTGGTTTGACTAGTCAACTCTTTAACAATTCACATCGTCTATGTGATAGTCAACCTCATGTCTCTAAAATCAGACGGTCCTGACGTGGGCCAATCACTACAAGATTCTTAGTCGAGTCGTAACCCAAGTATTCATGTGATCTCATTACGATCATATCTCGATAATGACGATCTATATACCCGAGGTAGGTCAACTCCCGATGTGGGTCGATCAGTTAGATCCGAACAAGGGCTCTTCACCGTCACTATAATATTGGGAGACATATTATGACTTTATTTTTGTTGTTGGAGTAATTTTAAATTAATTCACTCAATTAATTTTGAATTAATTCACTTAATTAATTTACTATGGTCTCATCAAGTACATCTATCTCTATAGACATACATCCTACACATTCATCTAGATCGTGCCTAGTTACGCATCTATCGTATCATATAAAATAAATACAAGCACAAAATAAATAAATGCGTAAAGTAACCGGTATGATCATGGATTTTTTCTAGGTACGGTTTCGAATAAAAACTGACGAAACCGCGGGTCACAATCTAAGGGTAGCTGCAACCGCCAATAGGATCTTTAATTCTCCATTCTCTAATGAGATCTTTATTTTCGTCTTTCTTTGGTCTCCATCTTCTGCTACATTATTGTTACATTTAATTCTTTCTAATAAAATAAATACACCCGCCGCACACGGGGGGAGCTAACGGGAATAGGATAAATGCAGAAAATAAACTAGGTCACGTGCTTCATAACGGCCTGGGACAATTTTTAAACCAACAGAAAAATTTAGATCATTCACATCTATCCTATCGGTCGAGTCCATGATAAATCGGGGCCCATATAATCATATTATATCTACACAATATCTAACCCATACAATAACATCTTATGAAAAAGATAAAATTAAACTTAACAACTTATGTCTTAATTAATCGATTAATGTTTAATCTATTGAATAATTTTATCCAATCAATTAACTGATTAACATTTAATTAATTAATGATTTGAATCGAAATAAAATTAACGATTAATTTAAAACGATTTTAATTTTAATTTTAATTAATTAGAACCATTCCAAAATAAATTAAAATTAAAATTAAGTCTCTTTTGTTTCTATCCTTTGATTCCTAATCAAACGGGCCTTTGGTTTCTTAAACCAAAAGGCATCTCCTGGCTTCTTTCCAAAATCAAAATTTTGAAATGGCCAGCTCAGCTTTTTCAAAATAATTTATTTTGAAATGGTTTCCAGACTCTATTCCAAACAAAATTTGGAATGACCTAGATTATTTAAAGGCAAATCATATTTACCAAATTATGTCATTTGGCATCCCAATGGTCCAAACTATTTGAAACATTAGTTAGCCACATGACATCACTAAACAAAAGATATCAATCACAACTATTAACCATATTGGATCACAAAATACACAAAACAAAATTTTGAGATCCACCTAAAAGATGCACCACGCACGATCGGCCGAGCACCACAAAATCCGATCCCTTTTTTCTTTTGGTGTATCTTTTTGTGAATCATAAATCTTTCATCTTTTAATTACGTGATTTAAACGATAAAATTAACTACGCAAATTAACATGCGTATTGCTTAAGCTCGAAGCTTGCTCTGATACCACTGTTAGGAAATCTACGCGGGAACGCAGTGGAATTCAAAAATTTATTTCCTTTGACCAGGATCGACTTCGTTTAAGCAATAAACAAATAAGCTAGTAGACGGTGGTTACCTTGGTTGATCTAAAAGATCGACGCTTGACCGTCTAAGAAGAGTAGCGATGCACGAGTCGCCCAAGCCGCTCGCCTCTACCGGTGATCCACACGAACATCCCGCCGGATTCCCATCATGGATTGCTACAAGAAAAATCCAGTTGCTAGACCGGTCATCACTACAAAAATTAGATTTTTTTTGTGACAATAAAAATCTTCACCAAAATGCAATTTTTGTCATGGATCCTTTTGCGATTTAAATTTTTACTACGACGATTGTCGATATGTGCCGACGCTAAAGGGTTCTCAGAGACAAGTGTAATATTTGTCACAAAAGTTCTCTATTGTGACGAAAAGTCGTGAAAAAAATCCAATATCTTTAGTGACTATTGTCAATATAAAGCCCTAAATGAGAAAATAATTTTGTCACAAAAGACTCCAGCATTCATTACTGAGTGGTTTTTCATAGAAACACATTTTTTCTTCAATGACAAACAATTTGTCACTAGAAGTCATCTTAAGTGACTGTTGTCACTAAAGCTTTCCAGATCTTTAATGACTGATGTCACTATAAAGTGATGTTGTCCGAATAATAATAATAATAATTTCCCAATAATAATAATAATAATAATAATAATAATAATAATAATAATAATAATTTCCCAATAATAATAATAATAATAATAATAATAATAATAATAATAATAATAATAATAATAATAATTTCCCAATAATAATAATAATAACAATAATAATCATCTTCTCATAAAGCTAGATTAATAATATTAATTTTTACTGGTAATAAACATGTCTACATACAAGAATACCAAATAAGTAAACCTTAATATTTGAAGTTCATCAGCATAAGAAAAGCTAAAAGGCAACAAAATGTATTTGAACATGGAATATGTGTTTCAGCAAAATAAGCTTCTCACTCCACGAAATCCATCTACTCGAACATAACTGCATTTCACAAAAATAGAACAGTTGATTCAGCTTCAGATAAATTATTTCAAAGAATGGTCAAAAACCGATCAAAGGGACTTGAAAGTAGCATTGTAGACAACATTCAGAATTCTGTTAAACAAAATACATTAAAGACCTGTATCTAGAATAGATCAAAGGGACTTGATTTTCATTAAAGACCTGTATCTAGAATAGATCATGACTTAACATGAACAAAGAAGTAGAATGAACAGAACTCAACTGAGCACTATAAAAAGCCAATTGCAAAACAGCATCAGGATTATCAACAGCTACTAATCTTCCATTTCCAGAGCAAAATATGTATGTCCCGAAAGGCCTATACGGACTAAGTTCAATGAAGGTTTCTAACATTAATTCACATGCAGCATGGCTTGCTACACATGATGTATATCTCATGACCATCATAAAGAAAGACATTGCAACATTGGGTTCAAACTGCATGTATTGGGATGATTCTGAGGGATTCATGTAAGGGAGAAGTTGAATGAGTCCAGGTTGAATGGACAAGTGTAATACAAACAGACCACAAGAAACCTTCACTACTAGAATGAACAAACAGAGAACTTAAAAAAGGGGGTTCATGGCACAATTCAAGGCACACAACAGACAACCAAATGATAGTCTTACCAGTAAAGAGAGTTTGACCATAATCCAAAGCTAACCATAGTTCATGTAAGTGTGGTCGATCAACCTACAAAATCAAACACTAAATTAAGAACATCAACATGAATACCAACGCCAAGAGTACAGACAAGCATTTAAGTTCATAATGTATATATATTTTATGAAACAGATATAAATTAACAAAGGATAAGATGTTTATACCTTAGAAACATCCAAAGATATCAAACATATTTTCGATCTTAGCCTCTAACGCCTACTAGTTCTCGCTTTTAGGGCTCCCCTGATCGCATGCAAAGTATTTATTTTAGAGTTTTGTTGTTCTATCATGACAATTTGCTCTTCAATCTTAGCATTTTGTTGTTCGATTGTGATTTGCTGAATTTCAATCAGGTTCGTTGTCGCACAAGCCGGGATTGTTGTTTTCAAGTTGTTCACGCGGCATTTTGAAAGCTTCAATTATGGATGTCGACACGTGTTGTTGGTTGTGAAGGCACAAACCCATAACCCAACCCTTTTCTATAACCAATTTGTTTGTGCAATGTTTCAGCTAAGATTTCCTCCTCCACGACAGGTTCTCCAGCTTCATACCGTTGCCTTTTTCTGGTATCCATCTCCTCCTGAGCAATGACATCTATTGGTCACAAAAATAAAGGTCCAACATAAATTGCAAAATAACAGTGACTTACAACAAGTAATTCTGCTATATCATTCACCATGCGGCCATTTTTCTTAGTGTGGCAGTCTCTCCAATTTTTCACATGACTGCGTTCTTCTTCCGCCTGCATTTGTAACACACTTCACATATTTTGTTTTCAAGAGATAAACTTTTAATTATATTATTATTTTACACTAACAAAAATATGTCAAAATACCACCCACTATTCTATAATAACGCACATGAAATGACTGTGTCCCCGAGGAATGAGGGTACGGCAGTTTACTCCGATTTTATCCTTGTTTTTTTTCAGAACGTCTCTACAATAATAAAAAGCCAAAATGAACGAAGGGAGCAAACTAGTTAGAATGATCAGCATCCACTATATCTCATTTAAGAACAAACACAAAACAAGCAGACAAGGGAGATCCAAACACTTTATTTAGACAGATTGCTCAGAGAATAAAAGGGGTATAGAACACTTTATTAAGAAACTTCAGCTAAGGATCAGGAGCTGATATGCAGAGCAGCATCAACTCAAATCAGAACCAGCAGACAAGGTGCTCAAAGACTGAGCAAACCAGCAAATATGTGCACCAGGTTACATAAAATTAGATTACAGACTCAGTCAACAAGGTGCAATGTCAAGATCAGAGGAACAGCAGGTAATCTGACCAAAAAGAGTGCAAGAACAGCATCTTGAGCAGATTAATGCATAGAGGATGAAGCAGAGGATCAACAAGTTTAATGCATAGAGGATGAAGCACAGTTCAACAGATTATAGCCAACTTGTAGGCATTACAGATTCAGTCAAGTGTTTATGTGCAGCACAAGGAAATTAGTGTGTGCAATGGCAGACAAGCAGCAGGATATCAAGGTAATAAAGCAAGTTTTTTGCTTTTTTTTTACTGTAATAACCCTTTTACTGTAATGCATTTCTCTCTCTCTAAGAAGCTCTCTATTTTTTAAAAGAACTATTAGCTCTTGGAATTGTGATGTACAAAAGAGCAAGCCAACCCCTTGCTTATATAGGGTGTTAGGCGCCCCTCATATCTCCCAATTTGATTGGGGTGAGCTTCCTAGTAGATTGAGGAGAAAGAAAACATTTTCGTAATAAAATATGGAAAGTATCTTTTATTGATTTATCTCATTTAATATTCAATATATATTAAATATATTTCCAAGATATATATTGAATATATATTTATCTTATTACCATAAATCTACTTTTCCCAAATCAATTAATATCTAATATTAATATTATGGTAATCTTATTAATTAAATTGCACAATTCAAATGTATCCAATACACAAGAAAATGGCGTCCCTTCCTCCCACTAATTTGGGATTTGAGATTCTTTAATTTATATATATATATTCAAAATATGTATCTAAATACATATATTTGATTAATCACCATAATTAATATCTTGTATTATATTTATTCATAATAAATAAATACCAACATATTAATTTACCATTATAACATTTATAGTCTTGAGATAAAACTTTCATTATTTGGTTATCACCTATAAACGGCTCTAGTGACAAGGAATAAGTCTGCATGGTGCATTGCTTTTGTTGGTGCCATACAGACAAAGCAAAATAACTCGATCGAAACTTACCAATCAGATCCATCAAGTCTTAAGAAGACCTACATGCGAAGTTCATCACCGAATTAAAATCAGCAAGTCAACCCAAAAACACACAAGTGGATCTCTACGAAATCCGTCAGGAAGAAAGTGAATCAACTCGCACATATTACTTAACAATTCAACAAAATATATGATAGAACCAAGGGATGCCCAACAATTGTAGTGATGGACAGTTTTGAGTGGTCTCTTAAATGAGGCCTAAGGGCCGAATACACCTGCTCGACCACTTGAAAACTTAAAAGAGATGCTAGATAAAGCGAGGAAGTATAGGGCCTTTGAGCCTCCACCATCATCGGCATCATCATCCAATAAGGGCAAGGCCAAGATCGAGCCCAATCTGCCAAAAGAAAGCGTGAATCAAAATCGGGATCTGAGGAAACCCGTGAAATTTCTAGAGCAGCGTTCCACTCCTCTCACCGCTCCTCTCACTCAGATCATGCATGAGGTTAAAGATCAGCTTAACACTCATCGCCCGATGAAGCCTGATCCGAATTTCAAGCACGACTCTAATAAATATTATGATCGAAAGTTTAATCTGTTGTGGGGCTCTAATTCGCTATAAACGATACATGGAACAAAACCAATAAAAGCAATCCCCCACCTCACCGAAAAGGAGAGATTCACACCATAACGGAGTTGCCTCCCAGCAATCTGTTAGGAAATTTAAGCGGGAATGCAGCGGAATTCAAAATTTTATTTCCTTTGACCAGGATCGACTTCGTTTAAGCAATAAAAAAACCTAGTAGGCGGTGGTTACCTTGGTTGATCTAAAAGATTGACGTTTTGACTGTCTAAGGGGAGTAGTGATGCACGGAGCCATCCAAGTGTTCGGCCTCTACCGGTGATCCACACGAACAGGCAACCGGAATCCATCATGGATTTCTACTAGAAAAATCCGGTTACTAGACCAGACTTTTCTCTCTCTAATCTCTCTCTAAGAAGTTCTCTATTTTTCACAAGAACTATTAGCTTGGATTTGTGATGTACAAAAGAGCTAGTCAACCGTTGCTTATATAGGGTGTTAGGCGCCCATCATATCTCCCAATCTGATTGGGATTAGCTTATTAGTAAATTGAGGAGAAAAAAAACATTTTCCTAATAAAATATGGAAAGTATCTTTTATTGATTTATCTTATTTAATATTCAATATCTTATATTAAATATATTTCCAAGATATATATTGACAATATCTTTTATTGAATATATCTTTATCTTATTACCATAAATCTATTTTTTCAAAATCAATTAATATCTAATATTAATATTATGGTAATCTTATTAATTAAATTGCACAATTCAAATGTATCCAATACACAAGAAAATGGCGTCCCCTCTTCCCCAATAATTTGGGATTTGAGATTTTCTTTAATTAATATAATACTATAATTAATTAATTCACAAAATACATGTATATCATATATATATATATATATATTTTCGAAATATGTATCTAAATACATATATTTAATTAATCACCATAATTAATATCTTGTATTATATTTATTTAATAAATAAATATCACCATATTAATTTACCACTATAACCTTTATAGTTTTGAGATAAAACTTTCTTTATTTGGTTATCAACTATAACCACATTTTAATCGGACTTGATGTTCATATGTGTGTGACCCGATAGGCTTCCGAATATCTTGGCCGTAGACACTTAGTGCAAATTACGAAAATGCCCTTCATCCCTAACGATCACGGATAGCATCTAAGAACACACCGTGACCCCAATCATCGGAAGAGTCAAATGCAATGACTACTACCTTTCATGTGAAACATTTATCAGATAAATAGAATCCTATCGGTGTAATAATATCCATAGAATCATATCTCAAGTGTCAATACATTAACGATCGTATCTTATAATCTGGATATCATGCTCTCTCGGAATAACACATTTACTCCCACTTTGCAAAGATTATCGAGAGCTAGACATTCCTTATAAGAAGGTCGTTTCGGATATTCAATCCCAATAATAGGATACGCGATTCCTGGACGACCAAACATGTATACTCCGCATGCTTCAATATCACGCCCAATCACTACCGCATGGCTAGAGGAAACCACAATAGTGTCAAAGAATGACAATCCACACCGTGATGCCATGAAGACTCCGGTCCTAAGGATAATTACACAACCGCCACATAGTGTGACACTTAACAGTGTAAGTGGGTCAGTCTAACGTATGCATTCTCTAATACACGTCCATGTACAGTCCAGGTGTCTCTACACTTCGATAGATGAGATCTATCCCTACCCTAAAGACAGAAGACATCTAATACATGCTAGCATTCGTACTATCAATGCTCTGTTTAATTGTACATCAGCCTTGAGACATTTAAGTATCAAACTTATTAAAGTGATTAGAGATCTCATCAACCATAATCGCCTATCATGGTTTCTCTATCACAGTTTAATACTAAGGACTTTATCATATAACAATTCATAATTGGTTCTTTAAAAGAACAAATATATGACAATAGAAAAGTCATTTAATATATATATAAAAATAAAGAAATAGTAGAAATGATACGACCCGGTCGGATCCGGTCCAACCCGATTAGGTTTAGGACACTATTTCAACACAATCATCAGCTGAAAGCACAAATCCACTCGTAAAGACATGTACCTGACAAACTAGTTGTCCTGCACGGGTCTGAACAGGCAATCTCGTTCACCCGCAGCGAACTGGTCAGTATCCTAGATGTTCCCGACATGCTCATAGTTATCGAGATCGGTGTCAAGGACCTTTCAATACATTGAATCTTAGTGAATACGGGAGCTTTCAAGGATGTTTTATGACTTCTTAAAAAAGATTGGCTTTGAAAATTCATGCCTCAGACCGCATAATGGCATCCTTGAAGAATTCACTAATGATACCGTACAGGTTAAGGGTTTTATTGATCTTGAGGTACAGATTGGGGACTATGAGCTGACATGAACGGAGAAGGTAACTTTCCACGTGGTCGACCTGCAATCCCACTACAACATGATTTTGGGAATCCTTCACTCAAAAAGTTTTAGATGGTCGCCTCGCCCCACATCAGAGAGCAAAATCCTATGTTGGGAAAAAAATTCTATGTTGAAAATTCTATGTTGAGCAATATTCAACTTCCTCGACTCTTATTCCGGTTACCATCAAGTGAGGATGGCATATCGCGATAAGGTATGACAAAGCATTTAGGGCCGCTGAAGGCATGTATTATTATGGGATAATGCCATTCGGGCTGAAGAATGCAGGATCAACATACCAACGAATGGTAAATCACGTCTTTAGCTCGCAGATAGGCAGAAACATGGAGGCTTATATCGATGAGATGGTTGTCAAATTACCTCGCTCAGCCATAACGCCGACCTTCAAGAAACATTCGAGAATGTTAAAAAACACTCGACTAAGCTCACCCAGTCAAATGCGTATATGGTGTCCAAAGCGGGCAAATTTCTTGGATTTATGGTTAGCCAAAGAGAGATAAAAGCAAATTCTGAAAAATTGAGGCACTAATCAACATGAAATAGCCCGACTTCCATAAAGAGGTCCAGAGGCTCAATGGGACGAGTCATTGCTCGGGAAGGTTCATATCGAAATCGGCGGAGAAGTGCCTCCCTTTTTCAAAATATTGAAATGCGACAAAACGTTCACTTAGAGTGAAGAATACTGCAAGCCTTTCAAGCTCTAAAAATTACATGGGAAAACCACCTATCTTAGTCACCCGGCAATAAGAGATGAGTTATTCTTATATCTAGCGGCTTTCAGATCGGGTCAGTAGAGTCGCCAGACTTGTCAAGGAGGCCGGAACCCTCGGAAATCTTGTTTATTATGTAAGAAAAGCTCTCATCCGGTGGAGAGCCAAATTATAATATAGAGAAGTTGGGCTACTCGCTTGTTATTGCGCCTCAAAACTCGGGCTTACTTATCTTCGCACACTATCAATGTCCAACAAACGGTCCTATGCGAAAAATGTTGCACAAGCCGGACCTCTCAGCCGTATGCTTCAATGGACAATTGAGTTAACAGATTCGACACATCTGATGATCGCTAGCGAAAAGCAATAAAGGCCCAAGCCTTAGTCGATTTCATTGTCGAAACAAGTTTCATCATAGAACAACCCGACCTCAAACCACCCCGAAATAGAAAGCACTTCGACACCAATGGCCTCGGCGTAGTCATTGCTAGCAACCATACGTAGATGGGGCGGGCCAAGACAAGTAAAAATGGTTCATGGAGCCGCATAATCTTCGCTTGAGCCAGAACGTCTTGAAGTAAAGCTAAGTCAAGGTTTAATCGTTTAGATGGGATATAAAAGCATACGTGAATGCCAGGTTGGATCAAACGTTTAATCGACATTATTTTAGGAAATTAATTAGGTAATTGTCCTAAAATTGAAACAAAATACAAAACTTAGGGGACCAAAAATGTCATTCACAAACACAAGAGTTATTTTTAAACAAAGCTAAAACATGAGGGACCAAAGTTGTCGAAATCCTTATAATTTATTTAATTCCTAATAATCTAGGGAGTTATTATTCGCACCACGTCAAATCTACCGCTGCACCACTTTATAGTTTGCACCACACCTTAAATGAAAAATCTACCTTTACACCATAATGATTTTGAAACTTATTTCACTCTTTATTTACACCACAATTTCTACCTTTACACCACACTTTATAACTATTTCCACACCAATTATTTTTATTACGAATTAGTCCCCCTATTTTTACCTACTTATATCACACACCTCTACCTACAAACCTCAAAATTTCCCCCTATAAACACCTTCTTCTTCATTAAACCCATTTCACAAACCTTTCATCTTCATAAATTATCACCTTCTTCACAAATCTTTCATCTTCATCATCATCATAAACCCACATCATCTTCAAACTTTTTTTCATCTTCTAATCTTCTTCTTCTCCATCTTCTTCATCTACACCTTTGTTTCATCATCATCACTTTCATCATCCTTACCAATTTTTTTTTCCTCATAATCATATCTACACCAAATCAATCAATAGCACAACCAAAAAAAAGCTTCTTTGGAGGGTCTATAACAATTTTCAATGGATGATGGCAAGGAATCAAAATCACATCTTGGACAAAATAGGGTTTCCAACACCATGGATGAGAAGGTACTTTTGAAATCAATAACCTATTTGATGTTCTTTTCCTTAGATTGACATTTCAAAATGCAATAATGCAAATGAAATCAGGATATTGAACTCTCATTTTTTGTATGGTGAATGATTTCTAGCCAAGTTTAAGCCTTTTCTTAGCTAGATTTTGCCCAGATCGATACAACCTTACCAATGTAGGATTTCATAGATTCGACCTGGTATGGTTGAATGTCACGAATATACGCGATAATTATCAGTGGTCGATGTGGCTAGTTCGACTTTGTCGTGGTCGAATGTCTAAATTGTTTCACACTTTCCAAGGTATGTGCACCCTATTATGGCGTTTATTACATGTGATAATCGACTTTGCACCCTATTATTCAAGATTTGACGATAGCTTATAACATTACAGGTGAGCGACAACATTAGCCAAAATGATGGTCGTGAAGACAACTTCCTAGTGAGGATGAAATGATCGCATTAGAATTGTTGAACCAAAACATGGCGTTAGTGGTAGTAGATGAAAATACACCTCTCAATATTTATACCGGTGATGCATTCATTATGAACGAATGTAATTATATATTCACCGATGTGACGTTAGATGTGAAAACTTAGTCCCACGATCGCTAATTGTTGGGAATAATGACATGTGTAGTATTCAACACCGACACAAAAGCTATTGAATGGATGAAAGAAGTTGCAAGCAACATTGGGATTGTACTAATCGGTGGAAGTCGGACTACTCGTAAGGTCGAAGTCCTTATGTGAAATACGCTTGTGAAAGGGGTGGCGACGCGCGCAAGGACTATGTGAAGAAGGATAGAGTGTGTTGGAAAGGTAAGCCCGGAATACTTTCTCAAAAAATGTGGGTGTCCGCTCATTTTGTAATTGAAGAGTGAGAAGGCATTCGGCGGGTGGCGGGTGAGTGTGAAAAATGGTTTTCACAACCATGATTTGAACAAACCAGATTTGGGACATTCGTTCAAGGGGCGTTTGTCAAAACACGAGATAGACCTTGTTAAGATTTTGACGAAGAGCAAAGCATGCGCTAAATATATACTCAAGGCATTGAGGGATAGGGATAGAAAGAATGCAACTTCTATGCAAACAATCTACAATCAAAGAGTGAAGTTGAAAAAATTAGAGAGAAACAATCGGACAGTAATTCAAAAGGTCTTTTACAAGACTCGTGAAGAGGAAGTGTTTTTTCGTTACTTACAAGATGGAGAAACAGTAACACATGTGTTTTGGGTTCCAAAGGACTCATTCTCATTGGTGAAGAATTTTCTACATATGTACCTGATAGATTGTACTTACAAGACAAATAAGTATAAGTTTAACTTTCTACAGATTGTTGGGGTCACCTCTACCAACATGACATTCTCAATTGGTTTTGCTTTTCTAGCAAATGAGACAACTTCGAGTTACGAATGGCCCTTACGAAAGCTTCACGAGGCACTTATCACCATTGACACTCCGGTTAAAGTGATTGTTACTGACAAAGAACAAGCTTTAATGTATGCCATCCGCACAGTATTTCCAACATGTAAAAATCTTTTGTGTCAGTGGCACGTAGAGAAAGCAGTGCAAGCGAAGCTTAGACAGTCATTAAGTGTAGAAGCATCCTCTGAGATTGAGAAGATGTGGAAGATAATTATATATAGTGACACCGAAGAAGATTACTTGGTTGGAGTGGCTGAAATAAAGACCAACGTTAGCGTGAGTGTATTCAATTATCTGGAGGAAAATTGGTTGGGTGATTGCAAAGAACAATACGTGAATGTTTGGACGAATAAAGTGTTCCATCTTGGGAACACCCACACTAGCAAGGTTGAGGGGGCTCATGCAGTTTTAAAGAATTGGTTACGTACTTCAAATTGCGACATGGCAACCGGGTGGAAATCGGTGGCGAACATGTGTGTGCAACAGTTTCGAAACATAATGGCGTCATTTGAAACATCAAGAACAAAGTGGCCTTCGAACTTAGATGGGAAAATGTGGTGTCGCAATCTACGTGGGTTTGTGTCACTAGATGCTTTGACGTTGATCGAGGAAGAGGTGGATAGGTCGAAGAAAGTTGCTTTGGACTCAACAGATTGTGAGTGTGTGACAAGGAAAACACACAGGATACCTTGTGCACATGAGATTTTTGGCATCTTACAGACTAGGGAAACCCTACCTCGGGATTATGTTTATGAGCATTGGAAAACATTATCATTGGATGGGCTGTCAAGAGATGATATCATTGATCCAACACCACATATTTCTCGTTTCGTTGAAGTGTTTAACAGTTCAACCAATACACAACAAATGGAGATGGTCCAACGACTGGTTGAAGTGGTTGATCCGGCTAAAACAACGCTTAGTCAACCAAAAGTGAAGATAAATCCTCGAGGGAGGCCGAAGGCGAAGGCAACAGCTAAACGTAGGATGGAAAATGACGATCGTTCAACAACAAGATTACCCTCATTGCATGAACACGTGGATGAGAAAAATCAAAATGAGGTGAAAGAAGAAAATAAAACAAGAAAAAGGTCAAGAACATGCAAGGCGAGCAATAAAGTGGAGGATGGTATGACGAGTGTTGATTTCACAAAAGTGGAGAATCTTATCATGAGGACTATAGATATACCCGATCCGCTTCAAGAATTCATCGAGTGTGTCATTGAAGTAAAAGGTGATGGTAACTGTGGATATCGAGCTGTTGCTGTGGCAATCGGTTTGCCTAAGAATGAGTGGCCTAAGATTAGGCGAGATTTGTTTTTGGAGCTTAAAGGAAATGAGGAACACTATGACAAATTGTTTAGGATGAAAGGCTTGAGCGTTCAACTTTTAAAGGGAATCGATTTTAAAGGCAAAGGAAGATGCTCTGAAAAATTTTGGATGAAGACGACACCAATGAACTGGGTTATATCGGAAAAGTACAATGCCGTTGTGACTTTGTTTTGTCCTCAATCTAAAGGCGACATCAGAACGTGTTTTCCAACAAAAGCAGTCGAGAACCCTCATCCCTTGAATATCACACTTTTGTACAAGAATAATCACTACGCGTGTGTTATGATGAAAGATGATTGTCCACTACCTCCCATGATCAATCCGTGGAAGGAAGAAGCCCTAAAGTGTCGGAAGAAGTTAGCATTGCATGGCTACAAACTGTTTGAAGAAAGGGTTGACAAGGGAGAGAGATTGTTATATCCTAATGGTCGCTCCGCAGGTCACGTTGACGTCAAAGATTGATGGATATCGGATCTAGGCTATTTTATTTTCATTTTGCCAATTTCACTTTTGCTCCACCATCCTTTTGAACTATGTTGTTGGTGGAAGTTCATTTTGTAAACAAAACTCACTCTAGTATTTTCTCTTGGATGCGTTATTTTCCTCTTTAAATATGGCTCATCATCATTTCGAAACTTAGTTTATAAATGGAATCGCATTTGAAACGAGTTAAGTAAATGTTTGAGCTTTAAAAAAGGAAAACAGGGAGAACCGACCCTCTTGAGGTCGAAACCGGTAAAACGACCCCCTTGAGGTCGTAAAAGCAGGAGAATCGACCCTCTTGAGGTCGAAAACAACTCTGTTCGAGAATCGACTTCACGTAAAGTCGTATCTCATAGGATCGACACCAGGAGGTTGAATTTTGTAAATTCGACTGTCTTAAGGTTGCATCTCTTAAAAACCCTTTGAAAATCATGAAACTTTGTGTCATTGTTTGCCTAACACGTAGAATACAATTTTTGAGGTTTCCATAATAGTCAAATCCATACGTGCGATCAAAGCCATGTTTAATACATAATAGTCAAAGCATACGATAATTGTCACAAAATAAAATAAAACATATGTAGTTATCGAAGTACAATCATTTTTTTCTTGTCTTTCGGTTTTCCTTCTCCAATAGAATTGCCTTCCCCTTTCTTCCTTTGGCATCATCCTTAGATTTGTCTCTTCCAACATCGGATGGTTCGCATATTTTAATACCACCGGCCTTCCTAACGGATTTGCTCTTCTTTTTCCCGGTATCTATGTCGTCGTTGAGCTTCCTTTTTCCTTTTTCCTTTTTCCTTTTTCCTTTTTCCTTTTTCCTTTTTCCTTTTTCCTTCTCCATATTAGATTTGCTCTTTTTTTTTCTCGGCATCCGCAACAATTGTAGACTTATTTTTCTTTGTCACACCCGATGAAGTCTCACCAATCTCCATATCAGCAGTTCCGACGCAAACCCCTTCTTTGAGTGTGTCCACTACAGCCTGCAATGCATGATACAACTCATTCTTTGTTGCCTTCAAGCCCTTTCTCAAGTATCCATCACCCAAGTGGATAGCTTTCCTCATCCAACGACCCTATGCAAGTGAAATAAGTAAGATTAAAGCATTATTCAGAAAATTAATATATTACGAGTGTATAGATCCATACTTGTTCGTATTCACCACTTGCAAAGACCGGCGAAGGCAATTCATGATTAAGTTTGATTATTGCAGATGATTTGTACCATTCATCGTATTCCTTCGTGCATTGCCCATTCTTCTTCATACGACGGCCTCTCAAATTTTCGGGAATAAGATGGTAATTATATTCCTCAAAATCTTTGTCCCGGTTATCAAACTTTGCAAGGTAAGCTCAGACTTTTATACAAGACGATATCTTTGCAAGAATAGGACATTCAGCTTGTCCCGCACACGCCAAATTGTCTCACAACTCTGTTTGGATGATACGGCTCTTTCATGTTGTCAACAACTAGACATCCACAAAACCAAGCAACCTCGTGAGGATCCTCACTCCTTTTGCGATACGGGGTCCAAAGAAACTACAAATAATAAGATAAGGAAAACAAAAGTCATAAGTGTGTCCGTTCACTTAAACTCCAGTTTATAAGTACGTACAAAACTTACATCTTCCTTGGTCATATTGTCCAACTCCCCCCTCACATACTTCAATTGTTTATTTGTAGCTTCATCCGCCATGTGGAATGACGGATTCCATTTCTGTGTTCCGATATCCTCGCGGGTGATCTCTCTCCTTTTTTGAGGCCGTTGTTTGGGACAATGTTCGTATATTGTTGCGGAGATTTTGCATCATTAAAAACAAAAGAAATTTATAAACCTATACTACCATGCAAAACTAACTCCTAACCGACCAAAACATCGGGTTGTTGCCAGTAAAGTTTGATAAGTACGGGTATCGATCCACAGGGAAAAGGTATGTTCAATCTAATCCATTAATCCTACCAATTGCTACTCAAGAAAACAAATAAACGAAAGACAAAACATAGAAACAGAAAATAATTCAAATAATCTAACCGAAGGAATAAAATAAACAATCTAATCTAAAGACATGGGATCAAATAATGCACAAACCTATGTGATCTCAATCCTAGTTCAATTCATGATTCTAATTCAATTTGTGGTTTCACCTTTCCACAAGACACAAATCCCTAATCTCTTAGTGAACTTATCTCTCAAGCTATGAAAGCCTACTTTCGTAGTGAATTCAATTATCTATCTCTCATCTTTCGAGTGTTGAGACTGATTTACCAAACAAAACTCGGGTGTAGATTCAATTAACTCTCGTTTTTAAAGAACCTAACAACCTAGGAATCTAACTCATTAACTTGTCATCATTAATGGCTAAAAACCCTATCTTTCTATGGTGATCTAGCGTTTATGCAACTTCCGTATTATAAACATCAATCGTGAACTAATCTTTCGATTCTAATTCACATGGCATACAAATCGCATAGAAAAATACAAACTAAATCAAACGTCATGAAGAAAAACTGGAATTAAATTAATCATAAGAGAACTCACATAGTCTTGATACAATGGTTGAACTCCATGGAAACGAAAAGAAAAGCTACATAATCTACTCCTAATCTAACCTCGGTTCACCCGAGCACAAGGCTCGGGTGACCGGCCTTCAAACTCTCAAGATGCGGCTGCTGGCCTCTCTTTTGATGTGAAGAAAAATATGGATGCCCTTAGGGTTGGGGCGACGGCTGTTTAAATAGAAGATTAAGTCGGTTTAGGCAAAGGCGGCGGCGGACGCTCGTTTGAATACATGGACGCCCGTCCATTTGCCTTGGACGGAGAGTCAACGCTCGTTCAGCTTGCGTCTGGAGACTCTAAATGTAAAATCTCTTCTAGGACGCTCGTTTACTTCACCAAACGCCCGTCCACTATTGAACGCTCGTTTGCTTTGAGATGGGACTTCGTCCATATTGACTTGAAATCGAATTTCTTGATTTTTCCATCTTTATCTTGATTTATTTCTTTCCTTATCTCTTTTATTCTTCCATATCTTTAATTGATCCTCTTCCATCTCGAATTTAGCCTTTTAGGATCATCTTTTCCATCATTAATTGGTTATCTACAAATATCAAAAACATACCAAAACGTAATAATTTCCAAAATAATATAAAAACATCAAATAAACATAAAAATCGATACGTTTTCATATTTAATCATTAAAAACACCATTTACTCAATATTTAACTACAAGGCCCGATATCTATGAAAATAATCCATATATGGGGGAAATTGATTCATAAAATATATATGAAAATCACTATAATTTGGCCCTAAACAACACCCCCACACTTATCTTTTTGCTCGTCCCCGAGCAAAACAAAACAAAACCAACTCGAGATAAATAAACATCTATGCAAATATGAAGCATATTTATTAACTTAGAAGTTCACCCAAGTGAGTGTGTGCATAGCCATAATAAACTTCCACTAAGTTCCACAATTTGAAAGTTATTCAAACCAAAACTAGCCCGGTTTCCCATCTAAGTTAGAAATATTCAAAAATTATAACAGGCACTTTACAAAACATACATATCCCAAAAAGAAATAGTAGAGATTATCTAAAACATTTCTGACAGACTCAGAGGATAATCCCTACAACATATCCTTCAGTTTATACTGGGTATAAGATTAACGATAACTAAGTCCTTACTTATTCATAATAACATATTTCAATATTTTCACTTTTTCACACTTTTCTAACACACATCGAATAAGCTTTTGCCCTCATGCGAGAATAGGACATTTCAAGATAATCCCCTACCTTACTCCAATCATAAGGCAACTATAAACCGATCGTCGTGAGCTTTTGGTCATCATAGTGGAATAGGACATACGTGGTACACCTACCTCACCCAAATCATAAACCGACTTCCGACACACACAATTACAATTATGTTTACTTAGAGATTTCTGGTGGCGGTGGAAAAGATTATTTTCTAGTAGCATGCAGACCATGAGCATAACACCTCAAGTAAACAATTTATTACTATTGCAAAGACTTAATCACGTTCCACTTATCACATTCAAACTTAAAGATATTCACAGTATGTCATACTTTAACTCTAAAATACAAACTACTAAACTTTTCAAGAATTGTACATAAGCAAAGAAACATGCTATAATCATCAAAAATCTCCAACTAAAATGGGGTAGGCTTTCAACATTTAGCTCATCATTTACTATGGCATGTGAAAAGAGTGTCGGGTGAAACAACTAAAATTACTAAATATGAGAATATAGCAAAAATGATATAAACTCAAGCAAAGATATGCCTTTGTCTACTCGGGATATAACAAAAATTTGAAAATTAAGCACTTTTCATAGAAATATAATGGTAAATTGAGCAAGCGACTCATAGATACATATAAACCATCCTCTCCCCACACTTAGATTGCAACTTGTCCTCAAGTTGTGCGTAAATAATAAATTAGAGAACTTAGGTGATTGGATCGCAATTCGAAAAAATCGGTAAAACCAAAATTCTTCGCATAACTCAAGAGATCGTGGAGCATCACAGTAAACTGAATTCATCGTGAAAGTGCACAATAGCTATCAAAAATATCCTGCGCAGACTTGATCGATTGCAAAAGAGTCTACGGGAAAAAGAAAAGATTACATATATAAAGCACATGGAAAAGGAGATATAGAGATAGTTCAAATTTAAGCTCAACTAAAGATTGAATACTATACATGAAACATTACACAACAGTAGGCTAGGTGCAACTACATGAGAATGCAATACAATGCAAACTATATGAAAAATCCTAAAAATAACGAGGTAGTATTACGGAAACCGACAGTTAACTACTCTCAAGAAAAATAAAAGAAAAAATAGAAAAACAATGCAACTATATGAAATGCAACTAAATGAAATGCATTTATATGACATGCAAAAAGAAAATAAAATAAAAGAAAGAAAACTAGCCCACTATATGCAACACGACATATATATAAGCGTCTACCACATAATGTGAGTTACGATAAGCGGCATGATCTTGTCACTAGTGCCGACACGCCTTAAGACTTATCGAAAGTGATAGACTTATGAAACCAACGATCATCTATCTAAATGGTATAACTCATATGGAGAAAGGACGTAGCATACGGAAAACCGACAGTAGCTACCCATATGAACTATAAAAACACAGGAAGCACGTAAGTCTTAAGGTCTAACAAGATTCATCACAAGATACGTAGCATACGGGAACCGACATTAACTATAACTTGCCTAGATGAATCAAGAATGAGAGATAAGATCGAGTTATTCAACTTGGATTCATAGATGGAAAAGTAAAACATATAAGTTCGGGACATACATGTAAACATCAATTAGCCACGTAAGCTCATATGAAAACATCCACATCAAATAAAAGCATTAAGAATGAGATCAAGAAAAACCTGGACCATGAATCGGCGTTGAATCGACGGGCGTTCCACCTGCAGACGCTAAATGCGCGCTTTGAAAACCGACGGACGGGCGTTGAAAGTATAGGCGCTCGTCTGGTCCTCTAAATCGAACAGATTGAAAATATTTGAGCGGACGAAGCGCCCAATACTTCCCAACTTCGTTCACTGCGCAGATGAAGAAGCGGACGGGCGCCCAGCGTAATGCGCCGCGTCCATACAACAAGAATGCGCAGCGGCAATAGGAAAAAACAAAGCAAAACCCTAAATACTTATGAACACAACACAAAGAACACGAGATCACAAAGACACAGCGACCTTATCAAATTAAGCACGAGGGGTCGACTAGGTAACACATAAACATATAAACTTCACGTAAAACAAGTTGAGTAAAAACTTTTGCACATTCTTAACCTAACGGTCATGAAACACGGCAAAATAAAAACTCTCAACTTGGTATACGCTACTTTTATTAAAAACAAAAATAAAAGCGTAACAAAATCGAGAACTAACAAAACTAGATTCAACATGACACCTTTTGTCCCGGCAACGGCGCCACTTTTGTTGCGGAGATTTTGCATCATTAAAAACAAAAGAAATTTATAAACCTATACTACCATGCAAAACTAACTCTAACCGACCAAAACATCGGGTTGTTGCCGATAAAGTTTGATAAGTATGGGTATCGATCCACAGGAAAAGGTATGTTCAATCTAATCCATTAATCCTACCAATTGCTACTCAAGAAAACAAATAAACGAAAGACAAAACATAGAAAGCAGAAAATAATTCAAATAATCTAACTTGAAGGAATAAAATAAACAATCTAATCTAAAGACATGGGATCAAATAATGCACAAACCTATGTGATCTCAATCCTAGTTCAATTCATGATTCTAATTCAATTTGTGGTTTCACCTTTCCACAAGACACAAATCCCTAATCTCTTAGTGAACTTATCTCTCAAGCTATGAAAGCCTACTTTCGTAGTGAATTCAATTATCTATCTCTCATCTTTCGAGTGTTGAGACTGATTTACCAAACAAAACTCGGGTGTAGATTCAATTAATTAACTCGTTTTTAAAGAACCTAACAACCTAGGAATCTAACTCATTAACTTGTCATCATTAATGGCTAAAACCCTATCTTTCTATGGTGATCTAGCGTTTATGCAACTTCCGTATTATAAACATCAATCGTGAACTAATCTTTCGATTCTAATTCACATGGCATACAAATCGCATAGAAAAATACAAACTAAATCAAACGTCATGAAGAAAAACTGGAATTAAATTAATCATAAGAGAACTCACATAGTCTTGATACAATGGTTGAACTCCATGGAAACGAAAAGAAAAGCTACATAATCTACTCTAATCTAACCTCGGTTCACCCGAGCACAAGGCTCGGGTGACCGGCCTTCAAACTCTCAAGATGCGTCGCTTTGGCCTCTCTTTTGATGTGAAGAAAAATATGGATGCCCTTAGGGTTGGGGCGACAATTTGTTTAAATAGAAGATTAAGTCGGTTTAGGCAAAGCGGCGGCGGACGCTCGTTTGAATACATGGGCGCCCGTCCATTTGCCTTGGACGGAGAGTCAACGCTCGTTCGACTTTGCGTCTGGAGACTCTGAATGTAAAATCTCTTCTAGGACGCTCGTTTACTTCACCAAACGCCCGTCCACTATTGAACGCTCGTTTGCTTCATATGGACGCTCGTCCATATTGACTTGAAATCGAATTTCTTGATTTTTCCATCTTTATCTTGATTTATTTCTTTCCTTATCTCTTTTATTCTTCCATATCTTTAATTGATCCTCTTCCATCTCGAATTTAGCCTTTTAGGATCATCTTTTCCATCATTAATTGGGTATCTACAAATATCAAAAACATACCAAAACGTAATAATTTCCAAAATAATATAAAAACATCAAATAAACATAAAAATCGATACGTTTTCATATTTAATCATTAAAAACACCATTTACTCAATATTTAACTACAAGGCCCGATATCTATGAAAATAATCCATATATGGGGGAAATTGATTCATAAAATATATATGAAAATCACTATAATTTGGCCCTAAACATATATCCATGCCTGAAACAAGAAAATACCACATTTCTCACGAGATTTGCTTCATAATTATAATGTAGAAGACAAAAATAGTAAAAATTTAGATGTACCTCCAACAAAGTGAGATATCCAACTACATCTTTGATCTCGTAAGTGGCTACTTTGCTAAGCATCCTATATAAATAGGCCAATGTGCCCGCACCCCACGCCCATTTATCCAATTGCTTCAAATCTTGTAAATAGTAAAGATATTTTACCTTCACTTTATCCCCTGATCTGTCTTGAAATAAAGTGCATCCCAACAGTACCAACAAAAAACCTCTCATGATTTGCTCGGCTAAAGCATTGCAACGCCTGCTTTTAGACTTCGACAAATTGTTAATAATCCATGATGTCCTCAGAGAAAAATCTGGAGCAACGAGCCGTTTCTACTTGCACAATTTGGACAGTATTCCAAGAAGATTTGATATCCAGACATCCAACGGATCAAGTTCTGCCCATTTCACTTCCTCCATCGGCTTTCCAATTATAGGGATTTCCAACAATTGTTCAACATCGTCCAAATTTATAGTCGCCTCACCAAAAGGCATGTGAAACGATGTTGTTTCAGGATGCCAACGCTCAACAAAGGCCGACACAAGAACCTTATTCGCCATCTTATAAGAACCATTATACAGGCGATACAAAATCATTTTTTTATCATATTGCGTGTGGCCTCTAACTCCTCATACAAATCCCAAGTATGTATTTTTTTTGTGTATTGCTTGCACGTAATAAATCCACGATCCTTTGCAAAGCAAAGTAAAAATGGTAGATGTCGTTAATCAAATCCATATCATAATTGTAACATTTACATTGTAAGAGATAACTTATATTTACCTCCCTCTTCAGTAGATGATGTGCTACGTGATCATGCTTTTTATCGTACAATTCATAGTTAAACACGTCATCATCAAGATTATCGCTTTCTTCACTTCTCTCTTCATGGCTCCCTTCATCACTTTCTTCTTCATTCCGATCATCGGTCCCTTCACTTCTCTCTTCATCTCTCTCTTCTTCAACGCCTTCAATTTCATTATCTTCGTCTTCACTACCCACCTCTCCACCACTATCTTCTTCTTCAGATTCTTTTGTTTCCCGGTTTCTTTCTTCTTCGTCACTATCTTCATTACAGATTTTATCCCTTATTTCAAGTATTAACGCTTTTCTCCCCACACGTTTACCCCCTATTCCTTCCAAATGTATGCTTGTTTTTCCTCTTCTATAAGAGGCAGTCATTGCTTGAGTCTTCTCTTGACGGCTCCTCATCATTGATAGACGTACTTTGGCCCTTTGTCCTACCCATCTGCACACAAAGATGAAAAGACAAGTTCATGTCATTTCTCATTCAATTAAACACAAGCTACAATCATTAATGATCTTGGTTTCATGATCTAATCATTTTCACAATAAAGTAAAAAAAGGTTCCAGGAGAAACGACATTACCATTGTCGAACCTTAGAGGTTCGACCTTACGCAAAGTCGTTCCTCAGTGGTCCGACAATGGTGAGGTCGCATCTTTGACAATCGACCCCAAGAGAGTCGAATTTTGTTTTCCTCCAGGACACGCGACTTCCCAAGGTCGCATGTCACCAAAAATCAACAACCATTTCAAAACTTCTAAGGCTCAATCCTTTGTCCAAAAATCGACATCATCAAATTTGTTTCTTATTTCTATTATCTTTACACATTCATAACATAAATCACAAACTAATTGCATCATGAACACTACTACTTGTGCATAATTCATTCTCTTAGGCATTTTATCAAACACTTGTAAGCATATGAAATAAGAAGAAGAAAAATAACAATTTCTACCACAATGCTTGAAATGGAAGATGAGAGATTGAATATAAACATTAACTTACCTTTTTCAGCCGCACTTAATGCCAAAAAACCGGCTTTCTACTATGCCCTTCTCCGGAATCCCTTACAAATGAGATTGGGATAAAATGGTTTATGTGATAATGGGAATGTGGAGTTATGGTTTAATAGATTTGTTGTGGAAAGAAGAAGAAAAAATAGTTGAAGATGAGAAGTTGAAGATGGAAGTTTGAAGATGGAAGTTTGAATTTATTGAAGAAGGAAGAAGTGAGGAATGGAAGAAGAAGAATGAGAGAAATTAGGGGAAATGGTGTCCATGTCGGTTTTGATGTGTTTTAGAGGGGTGTTTTGTAATTTTTAAAAATTTAGGGTATATGTAGAAATATGTAAATCTGGAAATAGTAAATTTTTTTTGGCAAAAGTGTGTTTTTTTTCTAAGTTTGAAATGAAAGTGTGATGTATTGGTAGATTTGGGAATTTCAAAATAATAGGTGTGGTGTAAGAGGTAGATGCCATCTTTTTTCATTGAGTTGTGGTGCAGCGGTAGGTTTACCGTGGTGCGAATAAAGGTCTCCATAATCTATATTCCACAACTGAAAATAAATTCTTACTTGTTGCTCTAAATAGTAATAGGTCAATTTCATTAAGGGAAAAAAAGATTAATTGTTATTATATCATAACACAATACAATTTCTTTTAAGGAAAGAGGTACCAACTTCAAGGGGTGGAGGAGAAAATATGGTCAAGCAGCAGCACTTTTCGAATGTCGATCCGTGCAGGATTTTGTGGAGTTATTCATGTGGTTCACCGATGCCGGACATGCACATGGACGACTATTGCGAAAGATTAACAACCGGAAGATAAAGTTTCGATCTTTAGACCACCCGGTAAAGTTCGTTTTTTCGTCACGTATTTTGATGCAACAAATCAAAGTGTTATCGATCTTGTGAAAAGGAAATAAATCTGTTTTTAAAATCCGCTTCGTTAATCGCGTTACTTCCTAACATGAGTTTGAGTTGGAGCATTGGTATTTCGAGTTTGAGTTTGGGCAAAAGATTCATTGAAGTACTAAAAAGTAAAAACTGTGTTGAGCTTCATTTTTGTATCAAAATTATCAACTTTAATAAGAGCTTCAAAATTATGCAGATTTCGTTGAAGAAATAAATTACTTATAGAAATGAGTACAGAAAATTAATACAAAAATTGAGGTGCACTATTCGTACATATATATCAGCTGGTTATAGCAGTGTATATATAGCAGACACAAGAAATAAACTTTTGGAGAAACCAAAAGAGTATAAATGAAAACCAAATAATTACATGCCCACCCTGTTGACATTATTTATTTATACATATATATATACAAAAATAAGAATGGAAGCTTATCATATACAGCCAATCCGTCTAACACAACATACTATTGTTTATTTGTGCCAAATACGAAAGTACCTGCAAGATGTATAGCCTAGCTATGTTAGTTAATCACAATACCATTACCCTTATATATATATATATATATATATATATATATATATATATATATATATATATATATATATAGCGCAATTATTTAATATCCAAAATTCCATATCTCATTGATTGATAAATAATTCAAAAACTTTGAAGCTAGTATATATTACTTTTGAAATAAAATAGTGAAGTTTCATCGTATTGTATATGTTTAATAATGGACACGTACGTGCATGCAGAGTATAGAGCTTGTGGATTAGAAATCTCCACACACTCTCCCTTCTTTAATTATACATGTCGATCATGACATGCATACATAAATAAAAGAACAAATGGGTACGCAATTACTTACCTAGAGTAGGCATCAAAATGGAGAGCACAACAGTTCCAGCAATTTTCAAAGGCAACCCAACCTTAATCATGTCTTTAATCTCAATATGACCAGTTGTAAATCCCACAATATTAGAAGGTGTTCCGGTAGGCACCATGAAAGCGAATTGAGATCCGATGGCACCGGAACCATTAGAAGCAGAGGATGAACATTCATCGTCCGAGCAATTTGGATTAGCAATGGGATTAACAAGGTTGTTGTAGCATTATTTGATGTAAATTCAGTGATGATACCACTGATTATGCAAACCATTGGGGCTAGGGCTAAAAAAGGGGCAGCTTGTAAGAAATCTAAAGCTTCGGACAAGATATCTGCCAAGCCACTTGTCCTAACTCCATCTGCTATTGCAAAACCAGCTCCTAATAGTAAGATTATGTTCCATGGCAATTTCCGGCATTTGTTCCAATCCATTAGCTTCTCTCCTTCTTGCTTTTTGTTCGGTATTATGAACAATAACGTTGCCATCATAACCTGTAGTGTCGTGCCATGTAAATCAATTAATATATCGCATGCATGCATGTTTCATTTATAATAATAATATATGTTTTGTTAATCCGACCTTCTGTATATATATATAGTCTACTAATTAATCACCTAAACATAAATTGAATGCTCCGTCATTGCATGTATATATATATTAGATTTATAAGAATTGATTGATTAATAGTAACAAGTTATACAAAGGAAAATATATAGAACTTACACTGACAGTTCCATCATTAGCACGACCATGAAAGAGAGCACCCCATCCGGGTGTATCATCTGTAATCCTCCTTGTCATCCACAATAGTATCAAAACCTTCAATTATTATTTCAACTTGTTTAGCTAGATTCGTCGTATAGTATATATAAACAATGGATTTCTATTTACATAATCTTATATTGAAATTAATTTATGAAATACATGCGGCGAATATCAGAAATAAAACTTACTGCAAAATCAGCTAATATAATCTTTTCAGCAAAAGCCATCGGGCCTGCAGGTCATTTGACAAGAAGAGAAGAAACCATGTATATATATTATAAGATAATGTACAGAAGAACAAGTGAATTAATGTAAAATCATACATATCATATTAATTATATAACAATTAGTTTCATTAAGATATATATAAAAAAGATAGGATATTATTTGTTAGCAAAATTAATTAAGATGATATATAGTATTAAGTACAGTATATATTAATTACCTAGCAAATCAAGCTCCCTTCTCAAATGGGCCTTATCCAGATAAGCAGAAAGGACATGGCTTGAACCCTTTCTGTAATAGAAAAGGCAAAGAATACCCCACAAAGCAAAGAATATAATCAAAGCTAGAGGGAAGCCAAAGAAGAACCAGGTGTTGAAGCTGATTGGGTTTTCTTCAGGAAAATAACTCTTCCACATTCCAGCCAATATGAGGTTAACACCTGTACCCGTCAACGTGCTCATCCCTCCCACCGCCGCCGAGTATATTACACCTAGTACTACCGCCTTCTTAAAATTATTAATATCATTATTATTAAGCGTAGAAACTGTGGGATCATCGGACGGTGGTAGTCTCTGTAGGATTCCGGTGGCCACCGGCATCATCATCACGGCTGCTGCCACGTTATGCATCCACATGCTGACAAATGCTGTTGTGGCACATATGCCTAGGATTAGAAACGGTGGATTCAATGGATCACCACAGAATAGGAGCGTTATCTGCATATATGGCACCTTGAACATGATTTTGATAAATACAAATATAATCTATATTATAGTAACGTTGAATATCTATAGAAAGTAGAATCATAATTAATATATCCATTATCATATATTCTGTTGTTTGTCATCATCCTGGCATGTCCTAATAATATATAATGCACAGGGCAGACCTAAGGGCCTGGTTGGTTTCGGTTAGATTGAACTTAAATTGATTCAGGAAAAAAAAAAGTAAAATAAAATAATAATTATAAAGTTGAAATGTTGTATTGAAATTTATGTAAGCGAAAAAAGTGATTGGTGAGAGAAATTTTAATGAATATTATATTGATAAACCAATGGTTAAATGTAGTGGATGAGTAAAGTGAATTGATTAATATTATTGTATTTGTTGAAGGTGAAATGATTGTTGAGAGAAATTATAATAAAAATGACGCGCTTTATCTCCACTACTGAAAATACTACCTGCACTGCTTTAATTTATTATTTTTCATTTACTTTTCCACACCACCTAATCACCTCAGTGCACCACCTAAAAATAATCCATTTAATAACTTTCAAAAACTATACATTTTAGTCCATCATATTTTAAAAAATAAATACTTTAGTCCCCACTTCTTCTATAACCCTTCTTTGTTACTTCTTCTACAACCCTAAGAATACCGCCGGATTTGTGCCGGAAATTCGCTTTGAACAACATCACTTTTAACTTCTCATCTAAGTATTTTGTTTTGTTTGTATTTCGGTTGCAAATTGGTAGAAATAGAAGGTTTTAATGGTGTAATTTATTTCGATTTATATGGAGTAATCATCGAAGATTTGCATTTCGATTTGTTTCATTGTAGTGTGTAACGTTTCGTTTTCGGTTGAAATCTGGAAGATATAGGGTTGAATTCAGAGGTTTTTTTGGGTATTTTTCCATGAACCGGCCGTTCTCGATCGGAGGAATGGGGAAGACGACCGGGTGCTTGAAACGTCGCTTACGGTGAGATGTCGGTGCATATACAACGTCGAGATGAGATGGCGTGTTGATCATCAAAAATCACTAGGGTAACCTATTTGTTAAATCGATGTGGATGTCGTGAACATTGTCTTGAGACATCGGTCTTCTTGGCGTTCTAAGAAACGTCGTTTAGAGGCGACCTTTGATTCTAATAGAACGTCAATGAAACCGGCGTTATTGTCCATAACGTCACCGGCCATGACGCTGATTTCTTTCAAGAAACGTCAAAGTTCTTGGCGCTCAAAGCAATGACATTTTAAGTTCTAGATATTATAAGTTAGCACAATTGATGTTCAACTTGCACATGAGCGTCAGACGTACTGATGTTTTACAGGATGCCGGCCGGAGAATCCAATTGGCGTCGGAAAACTCTAAAAATCTTTATTTTTTTCTATAATTCATATGATTTCAAGCAATTAAGAATGATGTTTAAGTGTTATCTTATTAAATGCTCAAGTTTCTCTTTGGGTTGCTAACTCAACGGTTGAGTACTCAGCTTTTAAGTGCGGCTAGGATTTTTTACACATTTTGATGAAGCAAGGAATTCGTCCATACCATCGGTAAAGTTTGGAAGACCACGACTGATCCTGAAAGGGGATGAATGGAAACAAGAGCATGCCGTATTGATGGAGATTTCGAATAATATACTATTTCATTCTTGCCGGATGGGTGTTCGAGGTATTGAAATGGAACGAAATAAAGTTTGTTGAAGAAGATGAAGATGGATGAAGAAGGTTGAAGAAAATTTATTGATGATTGTGATGAAGATGATTTTTTGAAGATGAAGATGAAGATGGTTGAAGAAAAATAGTGTTGATGATGATAAAGATGAATATGATTTTTTTATGATGAAGCTGAAGATGAATTTGGGTGAAAATTAAGTTCGGGGATTATAATGTTTCCTTTTAATTATTAAAGGATAAAATTGTATTTTATAAGATTCGTGATATGAGTAGTAAGTTTTTCATTTTTTTTGGTGGTGCTTGGAGTACATAAAAAAAATATATTCAATGTGATGTCAATAGTAACTTATAGGGTGTCAGAAGTATTCGTGGTGCCAGAAGTGAAACCGTGGTGCCAATTGAAGCCGTCATAAAATAATAATTAATAAGATAATGGAGTTAATAAAATATTTAGTTGGATCCAAATCAACCCAAAACCAAACAGGGCCAAGAGGGTTGGCCTAGACCCCTACAATAGTTTGAATTTAAGGGCCCAATTCATACTTTACCTACAATGAAGATCTATTATCAAATGATCAGAAAAAATGTCAAGCTCCAACCTAAAACTAATAATAACAACAATGATTTTTTACTCTGCTTTTCAATGTGCTTATTACAGCACATACAATAATTTTCATTTCCACAATGTCACTTTGTCTAGAAAAGACAAAAAAAAAATCCTACATGGCACTAAAGTCATGTCTATATTCCTCATTTGTTCAACAATAGTCTCAAAATAATTTCATTTATATATTCATTAAATATTTTTTTTCTGATGATTTGATGGGTATATAAAAATTCTTTCAGTAAAGAATAAATAAATAAAAAGCATTCTATTTATTTTGGTACAGATTCCAAGACAAAAGATGTGAATATTGAGTGGGCAGACCCACAATCTCATCCACTTCCAAATTGGTTTCAATTTAAAAATAGCGTTATTGTAGCTTTAAAATTAAAGAGACAATGTAATGTCTGTAAAAGTACCATTTCCATTTGGCAAAAAAGAGGTTATTGTATGTGCTCTTAACGATTTTTGACTCTGCTTTTCAGTGTGCTTTTATGTTGGCTAACCAACCTATCTATTATATATCTAAATTTTTTTCAACCAATATCAGTATTTTATAAAGCAAGTGATTCAAGTAAAAACAAAAAGGAAAAGTGTATTCCATTGTTTGGTTCGACTTTGAATTTTAAATATTAAAATAAAATAAATAGTGTGTGATAACAATTTTTTTTTAATGTTTTCCACCTCTATGGTTGCTCGTAAATTTCTGATGAATATATTATTTTCCACTCCACTTTCGTAATTTTTCAAAAAAAAAAATTGTACTCCCTCCGTACCTATTTATCTGAAGTAGTTGCCAAAATTCATACATAAATTTATTGAATGAATCTAGACACTTTTTAATTCAAGATTAGTTGTTATTTAAATGTACTTAGACACTTAGACTTTTGGCAACTGCTTCAGATAAATAGGTACGGAGGGAGTATTCAAAATTGAAGAGGCTCATATTTAAAAGGGGTAACGAGGAAAAATGATACCAACATTTCATCAATTAAGGAGAATGATAATTTTTAAAACTTTCGTGATAAAAAAAAAAATATTTATTTTTCTGGCGCCATTTTTCTCAAAAAAAAACAACACACTTCTCTCATCCATTTTTTAAACACTCATATATTTCGATCAACAACTCCAAATTTGAAATTCTTTAACCAAATTTTTTTTATTTTTCATGCTCTTTATTTTGAGACTCACATTCAACATATTTTGAGGTGGTTTTGAAAATCATTGTTTAAATTCACTATTGTTTGAAATTATTGTCGATATTCACTGATTTCGGGATTCACTAAGGAGGACACTGAGTGAATTTTATAAACAACGATGTAATTATATCGAATCAAGTCTCAAAACGAAAAGCATCAAAAAGTAAAAAATTCAGTGCAATTTTCATCACATTTGGTGATTTAGATCAAAAGATATGAACGTTTGAAAATTGGGAAGGAAAGAGAAAAAATATATATAAAAAAATCAAACCCAGATAGGATCATCGGCGCTATTTTTTATTTTTTATTTTTACTTTTTTTTTGTCCTTTTGGCTATAAAAAGTTGTTATTCTCCCTATAGAAAATGTGTGCCTGTTTTGTTAGTCAAAAATATTTCAAAAACTGTCTTTATCCCTAATTTTTCATATTTAAAACTGGCCTAGAGCCCCGTATTCCACATGACCGACCCTGATTATACACTTTTTTATCTGAAAAAATAATACTACATCCGTCCAAAATATAAGTCCTTTTAGTTTTTTGTTTTGTCCCAAAATGTAAGTCTATTTACAAAACCAATAAAGGCATTTTTCTCCTTCTACCTCTTATTTATTATACACTCAACCACTTTTTATTATTTTGCATTAATACCAATGAAAAGTCATTTTAGTCTTTTTAATCAAAATTAATGACAAATAACAAATTTAACCAACTTTCTTAATATGTGTAAAAGGACCTAAAAGAACTTATATTTTGGGACAGATGTAGTATTATACACTAGGGATCAATCATATATACTGTGATGGGGGAAATTTTTAGATAGTGATCTCACGTAGAGCATGCATACGCAAGATAATCGTAATCACAAGATCGTAAATACACACAACATAAACAATTCTCGCGATCGATCGTGCGCTCGATTGTGCTTAACGTAGTATGTAATACTCACGTGACACACTACCTAAAAATTTCCCCTGTGATGGTCGATTAGACATTAATTAGTTATTGGGATAGTTAAGATTAATTATGTAATGATGTTATACCATTTTAGTAAATTGAACTACATACGTGTCTTGATCGACTGGACTAAAATTGAAAAGGAACGGATAAGGATTGCGTGTTTATTTGTCACTGGCTTCCGCAATCACATCATAAATCTAAATTGTAAACTATTCTTCCAATAATTCATCAATTGCCCATTAAACAGCAAAATGAATACGACACGCTACTCACCGGATAATTATGTTACGGTTACAATACGTGGCATTCTTATACCACCTATTTTCCTGTGATCCAGTCACAAGTATTAAACAATCATATCATTACTTTGAATGAATTTATTGGTAGTTCTTTTTTAGAAGTGAGGGGCCGATTTAAAAGGAATAATTCCTATTGTACAATAATTAGAATTTGGTCAATAATGAACCTAAAATATGTGGCTTATTCTCTATTGGTAGTTCTTTTTTAGAAGTGAGGGGCCGATTTAAAAGGAATAATTCCTATTGTACAATAATTAGAATTTGGTCAATATTGAACCTAAAATATGTAGCTTATTCTCCTTTACAAATACTAATACTGAGATATTCTCCGATAATATATCTATGTATATAAATTTTAAAACATTAAGTAAAATACCATTGATTATAGTTAATACAATAGTTATATAGAAAATAATATGAGTGATTGTATATTTATTAAATTAGAGTTAAGATAGATAATAGAGTAAAATGTTTCATTCTTAAAGTATAATGACATGAATTTAAAAAGTAAAATAACTTATGTTTTAAGACGAAGGTATATGAAAAAAAAAGTTACCATGCAACGAGTATATATAAGTTACATTATATAATATAAGTGAAGTGTTGCGATTAATATTTCTAATTGATTCACTCACATGCATGCAACATGGGTGGTGAAGGGATGAAGAGGTTACATGCATCGAAATGATGTTGGGGTGAATCAAAACCACACACCCTCCACATCGGTCATTTTGACATGTGAATATACTATACAAAAAATTCCCGTTGAGATATGAGTTGGATACATCACATTCTTTCACTTGTTGTAATACATTTTACATGCATCGAAATGATGTTGGGGTGAATCAAAACCACACACCCTCCACATCGGTCATTTTGACATGTGAATATACTATACAAAAAATTCCCGTTGAGATATGAGTTGGATACATCACATTCTTTCACTTGTTGTAATACATTTTGTACCATAACTCTTTTCGAGAATAGCTAGTTAGAGAGAAGACCACCATAAAACATATGATACGTACACCCGGCCGGCCTAGATCGATACCTTACTATCAAACTATATATGTATGTTTGTAGAGTGCGTGGAGATTATTATATGTAATAATAACGGTAAAAATAAACTTAATTCTTTGTAGTAAAATGGTAAAACGCTGCGTCTAAAGTTTGTGAGATGCTTAAAAAGAGCGAACGATCGAGGAAGACAAATACTTACATGGAATGCTAATCTCCGATGAACGTTATAATGCTCAACGGCAAGAGCAAGAATGAAACTACCAAGAACAAGAGTAATAACATCATCCATATACGACTTTGCCACATCATCGGCCGATGCGATCCCAAATAAAGGGAAGAGAAAGAGAGGGTGCCATGGATGTTATCGGCATCGGAACAGCCTCCGTCAGCCACCAAGTGAACACCCATGCAACAACTCCCAGCATATTTCTGCTTCTTGTTTTTGATGGCCCATCAAACTTTACAGATAAACATATGATTGTGCAGAAAAATGGCCCTAGAAATATAAAGAAATTCTTGAGAGAGAAAATGGAACGTATACTTGAAGAAGTGAAGCTCCTGGATCGGGTGATCATAGTTGTTGGATCATAGGTGGTTGGAAGGAGAGGGGTTGTCAAGTCGTCTGAGACCACGCCGGGAGGCCTAGGCTCGTTGTTATCAATATTTCCATTCATTTTTCTAGAACAAAAATGCTAAGACTTTTATATATATGTATATGGATATATGTATGTATATATATTCCATGCTTTAGCTTAATTTATATACTTTGTTTGGCAGCTGCGAATGAGGAAAAAAAAAAAAAAACTAATTAATGCTATAAATCTTAAAGCATCTCACGGAGGTTGTAATATACATTAATGTTGCAATGGTCTTTACATTTGTATTGAATTCTTTTATTATTCAATCTCTCAATTACATCATAGCAAAGGTTTGTTATATTTTAAAGTATTAGTAGTATTATCTTTTTATTATTGGGTGATTGTATAGGTGGGTCCAGCTACCCATATATAAGGTTTTTCTGTTGACTAGTAGTCATAATTTTAGAACACAACAATAATACATAAAATTCTTTCCTCAAATTCCCTCTTGCTGCGTACAGGTAAGATCCTTAGTTTTTGCTGGATCGAAGAGTGGATCCAACCATTCTTCTTCCTGGTATTAGAGAAGAATTAATCCACCGATCCGAGTTTTTTATGCGTCCGTGAGCCAATTCTTCAATTGAGATCGAAAATGACAGAAGATAAGCAATCTAGAGCTTCCGAAGTTCTGGAAGCTTCGAGACCGTTTTACCTTCATCCAAATGAGAGTCCAGTATTGACTTTGGCAGATCCGCCGCTAAATGGTAAGAACTACCACTCCTGGAGCAGGGCAATGCGTATGGGTTTGATTATGAAAGACAAATTAGGGTTTGTAGACTGTTCCATTCCAAAGCCTACGAATGACGAGAAAATGATATTGTGTTGGGAGCAATGTGACATCACTGTAATGTCATGAATTATGAATTCGGTAACTCCTTCAATTGCAAAGACTGTCTTGTAGATGAACTCGTGAAATTAGGCAAGATCCTCAGAATAGGTTTAATTTTCGAAGATGAACTCCTTTCGACTCTCTGATTTGTTGGAAGAAATTAATCAAATTACTCAAGCTAATATGTATGTGACTGAGTATTTTGCAAAATTAAATACTGTTTGGGATGAAATTAATTTTATGGTGTAAGGCCAATTCTCTCTTGTGAATGTGCCGTCAAGTGTAGTTGCAGGGTAATTCCTACTTTCATTGGTTACATAGAGTGAATACGTCATCCGGTTTATGAAAGGTTTAATTGAGAGTTTTGCACCTGTAAGATCACAAGTTTTCTTGCAGAAACCTTTTCCTAACATCATTGAAGCGTTTGCGATGAGTGTTCAGTTTGAAAGCCAGATATAAGATAGTACTAGTCACCCCCAAAATGGTAATCTGATATATTTGCTAAGAAGTCATATGCAGAGTATATTTGTAACAGGAATTATTCTGGAACATGAAATGATAAACCTCAATCGGAGTGGGAAAGAAATCAAAGGAATGGGACTGGAAAGAAGGTACAGTGCTCTTTCTGTGAATGTTTGCTAGCTTGTCTCAATTTGAAAGACCCCCAAATCCATCTTAAGAGGTATTACATATTGTAGTATTAGAATAGTTGTGTAGTATTAGTGATATTGTCTTTTGATTACTGGCTGATTGTATAGGCGGGTCCAACCACCCATATATAAGGTTTTTATGTTGACTAGTCATCATAATTTTCGAACGCAACAATAATACATAAATTCTTTTCCCAAATTTCCTTTTGCTGCATACGGGTAAGGGCATTCTTATCTGAGGTCCTCAAATTTTATCTCTAAAATAATATTAAATAATACATATTTCTATTTTACAACATCTCAATTTAAAAACCTCCACAACAGCATCCATATCCTTATCCCTATAATATTTTAAATAATATTAAATAATACATATTCTACCTCACAACCCTATTTATACACATTAAATATTTATTATTTCATTCCAGCAGTATGTCTATCCCTATCCCTATAATTTTTAATAATTAAATATATTTAGGACGTGAATAGTGCATCCCCACAAGAGGGATGATCGCTCATCATATCCCTAAAAATAAATAGGGATAGAGATCATGACCAATGGGTTTTATTTTAGGGTAAAAACTCTATTTTTTATCTTCATTTTATGGATAAGACACATATATATGCCTGCTACGAACGCCTGCAAGAACCCTAGTATTTGTAGGATCGAATAGTGGATCCAAATCCATTCTTCTTCGCTTCTCCCTCTCGTCGAAAAAAAGGACTTATTGGATATTAGCTCATTAGATTTCATGTCAAGACAATCAACAATTTTTAATTTTTAGGTAACAATGAGCAAAATTTATTATACTACAAGGAATTACATTTTGGGACGGAGGTAGGAGATATATCTTTCGCCCCAAAATATAAGTCCCTTTAACATTTTGGATATATCCCAAAATGTAAGTTCATTTACATAACCGACAAGATTTATTATCAGGGGTTCTATCGGCACCCATTTTTACTATTGATACCTTATTACTCCTTAGCACTACAAAAATTATTTCGACGCCATGATTATTTATAATGAACATAGCGTCAATGACAATGATGTTCTTTATTGAAAACCAAAGTCGAGAGACATTGACGCGTTGCTGTTCAAAAACGAAAGTCCAGCGCAGACCGACGTTTACGTTATAAAAGTGTCATAAACTTAGAAACGTCGGTCGATCGACGTTAATATAAAAAAGAACACCGACATTCCAGTGTGGTGCGGTAGTAAAAACAAGAATATATGTGTGGTGCCGGAAGTAGAAAAAAAAAATCAAAAAAGAGTGTCAATAGTAAAATTGGGGTGTCGATAGAATCCCTCTTATTATATTTTTCTTCTTATACCCTTTATTTATTATATACTCGTCCACTTTTCATTACTTTGTATTAATAACGGTCAAATGTCATTTTAGTCTTTTTCATCAAAATTAGTGACATATAACCAATTTAATCAATTTTCCTAATCTGTGTGAAAAAACTCAAACTGACTTACGTTTTAGAACGGGGTAGTACTACCTCCGTCCCAAAATATAAGTCATCATACACTTTTAAATCTTTCATACAATATAAGTCATTCTATATTACCAATGAAATATTTATTACCTCTTCCCTAAAAAAAATTATTACCTTTTTCCCTATCTTACCCCTAATTTGTTATCAATCCAACTACTTTTCATTAACAACTATTGTATTAATTATAGTTAATGGGCATTTTAAACATTAACTTTTAAATTTATTACATTCAATCATTTTTTTAATATGTATGAAGATCTGTAGAATAACTTATATTTTGAGACGGAGACACTATAAAATAGTCTAAACATCTCACATGACAACCATGAATAATTCAGAACATTATAGAAACGCCAGCTCTATATCCTCAAATTAGCTATGGTATTGACATCTGAAAAACATTTGTCATTTGTCGGCTTTATCATGTCATGTAGGTACTATTTATTTCGAAAACTACACAAGTAGTCTCAAAATTTTATATGACACGGTGATGGACTTTTCATTGTGAATAGTCTTAGTAGAAGACATATTTTATCCTTATCCTTCTATAAGTATTGTCTGAAACCAATCACATTTATTTATTTTAAGTTGGTAACATCTAACAACCAATTTTAAAGTTTGCGATCAGTCGAAATTATGATGTCATGATGGTTCTGAATTAACCATCATAAACTGCATAGTAGACTATACAACCAATAAGACAAAGTCTCTCTACTTTAAAATATCTTATTAGCAAAACAACCATCATTTTATAGCAGTCTAGCCACCTCATTTTATTATTTTTCCAACCTATCATAAAATTTGAAATTAATAAATTGTTATTAAACATGCAGGCCAACAAAAAATAGTGGAATGGAATTGGTTCCGAACCACCAATCCTACTTGCGACCAGACCATCATTTTTAAAAACTCTAGTTATAGAAAAAAAAAAAGTACTAAACCCAAAGGTCTCATTCTAAAGAATATTGTCCTAAATAAAAGGATAAATAATACGCCATCACCCAAAAAAACCATAACTATGTTGCTTTAAGAATGTCTATATTTTTCAAGACCCTCTAGGAATCCACTTTTCCCGGCAAAGGTCTTTGTTGCGCTCAGAGTGCCACACTTACAAAAGAACAAACTGGAAGAGCCATAGAGACCGTTTGAGAAAGATATTTGACGCAACAAATCACCAAGACAACTCCCCTTCTTGCACATGTATATCTGCAAGTTGAATATTGTTTAACATTCCCTTCTCCTAACAAATGTTGTTTCGTTTATACATAATCCCATACTACAAAGCATGTGATTCTCTAGAGGGATATTGGAACATAGCTCTGAAGATGAAAGTTGCATTGTCTCATTCTTCAAATGATGTGGCCCACAAATTAAAATACAACTCTTACAACCGTTGTTGTCACTATATACACATTAACAATCGGCTGATCAACGACTATTATCCTAACATCTACCGACTTTTATCCTGCTTAAATTGGGGCAGGATGCAAATGCATGTCTAACGTAAACGTGTTTCAATAAATCCGTCGTGTCTATCATCATTTTGACATTTTATTTCCAAGTTTTAGATTCGAAAATTGGTCTACCTCAGCATCTATTTGGACCCTCGTCGCTTGCACATTCAGAGTCTCCACAGATTAATCGAGCCATATATCTACCATGGTATATGTCTCCCCAACTTTATATCTACTATGTATATATCACAGTTTAGGCTGGCCCATGTCAATAACACATTACTGTCATTTTAGCTTTTAAGTATCTTAAGCATATATATATATATATATCTTCAATATTCCCTGCATAGTATTATTTACGGATAACTGGTTGACAATTTTGTCGCTTTTTTTTTTTTCCTTCCACGTTGAATCAAACGACGACGTTTAAGCTTATTTCTTTCACTCATCGTTTTCTTCCAATGAGCATTCGACATTGCCACTTGCGGTTTTTCGGTTAGTGGGCGCCCACCACCGCTTGCTTTATTCCCAGATATATACCGTGCAATGGTGGAAGCCGATGGCCTTCTTCTCATCGAAGGGTTTTTTTGTGGTTCGGAAACGAGCCGGAGAAAGGGACGGAGGCTCACAGAGTTCGATCGCTCGCTATGGTTTTTCATAGCAAGAAACTAATCAACGATCCTAACGTTACTTATCATTTCACTCTCCGATCTTTTTTTTCCTCGATTTTGTTTCGTTCCGTCACATTTTTTCGTGACGTTGTCCGACGGTTTGATTCTTTTGTTTTTGATAATTTTTAGTTTGCTTATAGTTTGGAAATGTGTCTCGCTTTGTTTCTATGGTGAAAGATAGATTTTTCTTTCTTTTTCATTGCTTTCTTGAGTCAAACCTTAGCGGTAATATGATGGCGGTAGCAATGGCAGTTTGCAGTTGTAGTCATTAGCGATCTTTTAGCTTTTCCGTCGTTTCAAGTGCAGTTTGCAAGCCGAGAATGTTAAGCAGCCGAATTTGTAAGTGGACAGCATTTTTCCTTGGATTGTTTTTATCGATTTATTTTACTCCCTATTTTAATCTCCAAATTTCATTCCTTTGGTTGAACAACAAAGTTTAATTGGCTGTTCCTCTTTGCTTGGTATTTGTGGATTCAGAATTTCTCAACGACCTAAGCTTTATTTCTCGAGTATAAGAGGGTCTCTTTTTTCACTTATAAAATCATGTTTAGTTTTTGTTTGGCCAACAAGTATTGTGGCATTGTAGATATGGCAGAGATGTAATGTGTAATTAGAGTCTTAACATCGTGGATTGATTTTTCTTTACTAAATGCCATAACCATACGTCAAAAGAAGGTGGGAATCATTCCTTCCGGATGAAACCGTCATCAATATACTAAGCCGCCTCCCACCCAAAGACGAGCTTAGATGTCAATGTATTGTGAAGAGATGGAGGATTTGATTTCGACCTCACATTTTGTGGACTTGCATAAATAACATGGTATTTTCCAAATCATTCATGTATGATATCGAGCTATTTGTTTGTTAGATACAACCATACACAATTGTGGTCTTCATTGATAATTATATGCGGATACAAGGTTTCGTCTATAACCTTGTTAAGTGCCTTCATATATGAGCCATTTTTGGGTTTGTTTTGAGCTAATTGTTTGGATTGTTTTCATATGGTTTAAGGATTGATATTTGAGTGTCATGATGATGTTTCCAATTTCACACATGCAGGTTTGATGGTGCTTCCACTCTCACAAACATTGCTTCGGAACTTCTAAGAACACAAAGGTAGGGTTTTGGTTTTCGTAATGTTTAATATGCTTTATATTGATCTTTTCGTTTAACTTTTATGCTTTATATTGATCTTTTCTTAGAATCTGTTTACTCAACCTCTACCTCGACCGGCATATGTGTCGATTTTTAAATTTATGTAGTGTTCTTATTACGAGCCACTGCGTTTGTGACAGAGCCACAGAGAGATTACTCGCTCTGCCGCCAAGCATCTTTGGGTTGCACGCAATGGAGCACGAGGTAATAACGTTACTTATTTTATTTACATCTACTATATATCTAAAAGAGCTAGGCTTCGAGGCTTAAAGAACATGTCAATTTGCAGTTGAATTGAAGAGGTGATTAACGACATGAACGAATGGCTAAAAGAAAATACAATCATTCTTTCGAAGCCGGATCGGCTAGCGCCCCAAAGAGCCAAACCAACGAGGTTCTTGCAAACATTCCGTCTATCTTGGAGTGCGGTATGCGAACTATCATTGTAGGTATTGTCCGTAATGTCTATGGTCCAAATATGCTTTCTAAAACTCCATAGACCAGAGGAGGAGATGGCTTACTGGATGGCTAAGCTCCTAGGAATAAACTAATAAATAGGTCATACGTCGCCTCTAAGCTCGACAGCTTAACCAATGCATGCATTTGTTTTCGTTGCCTGGTTGATCGCTTGCTCCATTGATGCGGAATGACCTAGGGTGTCCTTTATAGTGTTATTTAGCACAAGAATATAAGCTTTGTGAACTTTCATTGGTTGAAGTTTGATGAATCAGTAAATACATTGCTTCTTGCGCAAATCGTTTTCGCAAAGAAGGTTGCCTATTCGTAACATGTGGTACTTCTTGTGGTTTGGTTTTGTCTCGATTCATCAAGACAAAGACAACAAAAGAACGCTTATCGACTTCGACCTTTCCCATTTCGAATACGTCTTTGGTAGTTGTCTTAGGTTTCACGAGCCCATGGCCGTCTTGCAAAAGATCGTCACGTTATGTACTTTTCCATTTATTTACGGGCGGCCGTGGTGTTCTTATCGTTGCGGTCTCTTGTTCACTTGTCCTTCGGTGCTTTTATTCTCGGCTTCAACGTTATGGTGATTAGGCTAATAGCAATAGGAGATTAGCCACGCAAATGACCGTTGTTCCGACCTTTGCCGCTTTCCGATAAAAGCAAAGATCTGGAATGGGAAACAAAATATCAATTTGCGCATGAACTATATTATAAGTTCAATTTTCTCATACTAACAGCGAGTTTGAAAAGCACGTGAGACTAGCTTAATATGTCCCGCTACTCAAAATTCTCTTTAGTTTCCACTTTGGTTATTTTTTTCCTTTATCTCATGTGGGAATGGGAAAAAGGGCTTTAATGGGGTATGGAATTTGAACCCTAGATGTACTAGAATTGCAATGGCCTTTACCACATCGAATTTTATTCGCTTGTATGTGCCAATGAATAATAAATTTGTTGTATTGGGTGCGTAAAGTTTGTATTGTTGCATTTCAAGTGAGTCAAAAGAACTTTTGTGTGGAAAATTATCGTTTTCTGTATTCTTCATCAAGATTTCGCGCTTCCCTTCGCTTAGTAATAACAAGCGCCGTGTAATATTCTATTTGCTTTTACGCTATACATGTATTGATTATTCAAATTGCATCCTTAAGCTACACGGTAAAGCAATCAATAAAGAACAAGAGTGGGTTGATGAATTGTTTCCTTTCCAATTTCTCCGGCATCTAATTTACTCGAGAGTGATGACAAACTCGCAAGGTATTCCTCTCGCCATCTCTCGTTTCATTATGTGGGCCTTTTAATGCACCATAATCGACCTTGTTATACACACCATAATCGACCTTTTAAAAGTTGATTATGTGGGCTATATTCGACTTGGATGTAAACACTCGACTTCTTAAAGATCGATTTTGATACCATAGTAAGTTGGTTTCAGTGGCTCTATATGGTCGGTTTTATAATATGATCTTTAAACCTACTATAGTTAACGCTTCTAAATAGATTGACATGCTATACGCTTGTATTTTGCTTCTCTCGCAAAGATCTGGCGTAATACATTTATACAGGATTGGAGGAAAGGTTTTTATTTTTTATTAATGTATGTTGTTTCAACTTTCAAATATAATTTCTTGATGTTGATTTTGGTGAAGGTTTTCTTCCTTTTTTTCCTTAGTGGAATGAAATGCTTTAAGCATGTCGACTTGATGCAAGTAGCTTACATGTAGTAACCCGTTTTTGCTCAATGGATACAAAACACCCACGCTTTAGCATCGGGTGGAACGCCCCGGCGTAAAACAACGTTGTTTTGATGAAATCACAAAGACGATGCAATGCACCCTTACATGGCGAGAGAGGCTATGAGTTTGTATATATACATTAGGCTTAATTCCTTTTGTTTCTTCATTTTTGCCTTTCAGAAAGTGAATATATTGAAATATATATATTGCACAATGATGTTATGGTCTCGAATTCTCAAGCATTTTCGGTAGCCAAAGGTTTGGGGTCTCGGGTTGAGTATTTCGGTTACTTTCAATGCATATAATACAATGGTCCGATGACTTTTTTTGCTAGCGCGTGTACCGCAAATCCCATATTGTAAATAACACGGACATACACGCCGATGACAACTCAAATGTAAAACAAACCCGAACGAGGTCCTTCCGTGCATCGTGACGGAACATGACACTAGTATATATATATATATATATCCTCATGCACCAGCCTAAACAATCAGGCATGCACCATAACATATTATAAACCGACTTGTGGCGGTATAAAGCCGAGGATAACCCATTATACATCACCTTACTCAAGATTAAAGCGTCAACTGTTAGTTATTGTTGTCATTAGAAAAAAAGGCGCTTTGTACAATCACATTGATGTAATTCTTTTACCTTTATGTAAAAGGGTAGATTGGTACTTTCATAAACCCTAGATCTAGAAATGGGAAGAACAGGGGAGAGACAAAAACATTCTCTTTTCTTTTTATTTCTGATGACTCAAATCAAATGACAACAGGCCCTGACCTTTTGTTTGTTTGGTCTCTGATCGGCCTTTTCTAAGTGTCCAATCTCACCGGCAGTGTACCGGGTCAACTGTAGCCTAGAATTGGTGAGTCAAGGTCGTATCCCACAGGGAATCTGGTCGAGTACCAAAGTCGGTCTTGTCCCTAGTTCAGGTCAACACAAATATTGAACGTGGTGATTTGTCAGATCACCGGTTCTACAAACTAATATGCACAACAAAGAGAGATTTAAAACTATATAAAAGAGATAGCCGAGCTATGATCCAATCGACTACTATCTAACCCTAACTCGTAACCAGAAGTGATTTCGATATACTCTAATGTTCTTGACATTGTTAAAGGATGTCGCCTCCTATTTCGAAACTAAGCGCCAATTTCAACAACCTAGTTTCCTATGTCGAATTCAACAAATCCGACCGGATTTAATCGACTCAACACGGTTCACGCCCATGAGACGCCGCCAAGTCGATACAAACCTCACAACGAAACCGAGTCTGAACAACTCAGTCGGTTTTACACAGTGATCCTAGAACCCCTTTTCCCGTATCCTCTCGCAAAATACATATGTAAAGAAGACGCGTGAAATACGATTATCGAGTCGCGAGTTCAATAAAAGTCATTTACGAATAAGTTCTAGAACGATAACAACACCGAGAATCTAACAATCATAACATCAAAACACTTTAATCAACGAGCTAAGGATTCGATTTCATAGACTATCACATAAATCGACTATTGGAAAAACTAGCTACTCATCTTATCAACAAAAACAACAAGAAATCAACAATAAATATAACAAAAACAAAGATTGAAAGCAAGAACAAGAAAGGAAAACAAAATACCAAATATATTATGCCGTAGAGAAAATCGATCCACCGAACGAAATCTCATCAATAACGCGTCAAGCTATCTTGAGATCCTCCGGATTACAACAATCTAAAACTAACCTTAGCTAATATACCTCTAACTAATCTAAGCTAAGAAAAGATGAAGAAAAACGCTGAAAATCTTTGAAAAATCGATCTAAAAAAGGAGAGAACCGATCTAGATCAAATGGGGGTATTTATAGTGTTTTTGCAGATTCGATCGTAGGCGTGCGCCTAGCAAACCTTAGGCGCACGCCTAGCTCTCATGAAATCACGTAATCAAACATTTGGCCTTCTTAGGCGCGCGCCTGGTCGACACACCCTCAGTAAATAGGTCATAACTTTGTGTATAGACCTCCAAATCGAGTGATTCAAAATGCCTTGGAAAGCTAATGAAATTGTCTACAACGTTCATGAAGATGTCCAGCCCAGAAAATGCCTCCAAGGTGGATCAAAATGCAGATCAATGGAAGGTATGGTTGTAGTACCAACACGCTTTGATCCGTTTGAACGTTTAAGCTTCGGGCACATGTTCCAATCCTCGATCTCGCCTTCCGGACATCTCAAACACCTAATTCCTGTACAAAATCACAACAAATACCACACATAATCCCTACAGACACTAGGGTGACCGAGAGTATAGTAAATTTACACGAAAAAGACCGAGAATCCCGGACTTTACGCCCTAGGTCCCAAATGATAACCAAGGTGTAAATACATCAAAATACAACCAAATGTCTCAGAAACATATAAAACGAGGTATAAACGGGGTATAATTACATAGAAAATGATAGTCAATTTGACTCTCATCAACTACCCCTACTTAGCGTTTGCTCGCCCTCGAGCAAAGATGAGCGATTCAAAAATAAAGATGGAGTCAACATTGCTATCATGCATTTAGTCTAAAAGAATTGAAATGGTAAAACACAAGTAATTGACACAAATGCATATGATTTAAGTTCTACCTTGCATTGAGAAAAGAATGTGTGTGTGTGAATAGCTTCTTCGACATTCATCACTTACGATCGGTTTAGATTATAGACGTTATAATGTACCGAGGCTACACCATAGGCTTATACGTCGTAAACATCTCCACTAATCGAGGTCAATCAAAGTCTAGTAGGTCAGCAGACTTGAAGGGTTATAACGTTAGGCTAGGGTTGGGGCTAACAAAAAGGGATATTTACGATAAAATAGAAAGTAGAAAGTGCAAGTGAGCTTAATCAAACATCAAACACTAAAACCGAAGCTCTTCCTTCAGAGCAACGGAAGACTCAACTCCTCATAAGGATGCTCGCTTGAATAGTACAAACCATCAAACGAATTTCAACCTATAATTCATCCAACCTTCCACCTCTCCACATCATTCCACAAGTCGAGACATACGTCAGATCCAAGTCTAGTTCATACCTAAGCTCGTCAACCAGAACAAACCACTTCGTAACACAACAACATCTCCTCTCTCCGCATACTAGATTAGAAGAAGTTCCCATCGCTAACATCACAACTACAAAACACAAGGCCATTTATGGCAATTTCGAACTCATATTTATATATAAATGTACAACCTTCTTTTTCTTTTTTTTTTTTTTCTTTCTTTTTTTTTGCTTCTCTTTCTTTCTCAATTTTTTTTTTTCAACACCACAAAACGATCAAAGGCCAAACGCCACATAATTCCACCTCCTCCGGGTATACTCATTTTTACCGCCACCACTGAAAGATACGCCACTCCACCACCCCACACCATATCGTAAAATGTGAAAACAATAAGCTCAATCTTGCAAGGTGGTCAAGGAAACGTAGACCGTAATAAAAGCTAAGGGCATTGGTAATTATGAGTTAGTAGCACAAAAGGTTAGTTCAGGTGGCGGTCTATCCACCCTACAAAGGCTTAGAGGGGGAACTGAGGATATACATATAAGGGATGAAATTTGGCTTTGATCGGGTCAAAGAAATGCCATAACCGTCATCCCGTACCTAACCAAGACCGACCTTTCTATTTCACCTCGAAGTTACTAATATAAGTTCTAGGTAACCGGGTCATTAATAGCTACCATAATCGTTCACTAGTCAAGGTGATTCATGAAGTCGAAGCTAACGTGATAGAACTATTCGATTCTCAATACAAGATCTCAACTCGAATGAAATGCATATATACAATAACTAGATGTTTACCAAAACAATACCGAAGGCTCGATGTATCAAAATCAATGTCAAAGCCATCAAAATTCTCAGAATCTGACTCATTTAAACTAAAGGAATAACAATCGCTAAGTATAACTCATTCGATATGAAAATGAAACATTGAAGCTAAACCAACCACCCCCAACTTTAAAACCAAACACGAATGATAAGTGGTAGAAAACTTAGCTTACAACCGAAAAAGCGCGAGTACGATCACGTGGCATCCGTAGAAAGTCCTCCTGTGGTACCTGTGCTAATATCAACAAGCAACACAACATCCAAGAATACACAGGTATGGAGAGATATCGAAATGAAACTTGACGGATCACCACAAACTTATCAAAACCAAAAACACCAAAAACTAGCCCCCCAAAAAAACACACTTCTCTCGGGTTATATTACATAAAAAATTACCCGAAGTATCAAAATACAAACAAAAGAAACACAGTGAAACACGAGGGGAGAGAAAAGCAATAAAAGCACATTCTGAGTTTAAAGTCCTCAGCTCGACTTTCTACCCCCAACTATGTCAAGGATAGATGTACCAGAGGAGAGCAAACCTTTGCATCTCTCTACCAAAATCGTAGGAATTGAGCACCCCCTGAAAATGAAATATGAGAAATACGGGGCTCAATCCCCACCACCACGATTTGTTCGATGAGTCCATTGCACAGAACAACGAACTCACTTTCCCCGAAGGATCCATTAACTGCAAACCAAGGAAACAACACGAACACAATCACGGTATCAAGTCACTACCACTACCGGAGTAGATGGTGTGACACTTCAACAAAAACAAAATAAAACAAACTATACATATAAAAAAACAAATAAGAAAAACGACCTAATCCTAAGAACTTAACTAACTTACAAGATATCAACCGGATTCCCCGGCAACGGCGCCGGAAATCTTGATCGGCCTTTTCTAAGTGTCCAATCTCACCGGCAGTGTACCGGGTCAACTGTAGCCTAGAATTGGTGAGTCAAGATCGTATCCCACAGGGAATCTGGTCGAGTACCAAAGTCGGTCTCGTCCCTAGTTCAGGTCAACACAAATATTGAACGTGGTGATTTGTCAGATCACCGGTTCTACAAACTAATATGCACAACAAAGAGAGATTTAAAACTATATAAAAGAGATAGCCGAGCTATGATCCAATCGACTACTATCTAACCCTAACTCGTAACGTAAGTGATTTCGATATACTCTAATGTTCTTGACATTGTTAAAGGATGTCGTCTCCTATTTCCGAAACTAAGCGCCAATTTCAACAACCTAGTTTCCTATGTCGAATTCAACAAATCACGACCGGATTTAATCGACTCAACACGGTCTCACGCCGACAAGTCGATACAAACCTCACAACGAAACCGAGTCCGAACAACTCGATCGGTTTTACATAGTGATCCTAGAACCCTTTTCCCGTATCCTCTCGCAAAATACATATGTAAAGAAGACGCGTGAAATACGATTATCGAGTCACGAGTTCAATAAAAGTCATTTACGAATAAGTTCTCTGAAACGATAACAACACCGAGAATCTAACAATCATAACATCAAAACACTTTAATCAACGAGCTAAGGATTCGATTTCATAGACTATCACATAACTCGACTATTGGAAAAACTAGCTACTCATCTTATCAACAAAAACAACAAGAAATCAACAATAAATATAACAAAAACAAAGATTGAAAGCAAGAACAAGAAAGGAAAACAAAATACCAAATATATTATGCCAGAGAAAATCGATCCACCGAACTAAATCCCGTCAATAACGCGTCAAGCTATCTTCGAGATCCTCCGGATTACAACAATCTACAACTAACCTTAGCTAATATACCTCTAACTAATCTAAGCTAAGAAAAGATGAAGAAAAGCACTAAAATGCTGAAAAATCGATCTAAAAAGGAGAGAACCGATCTAGATCAAATGGGGGGGTATTTATAGTGTTTTTGCAGATTCGATCGTTAGGCGCGGCGCCTAGAAAACCTTAGGCGCACGCCTAGCTCATCAAATCACGTCATGAAACATTTGGCCTTCTTAGGCGCGCGCCTGGGTGACACACCCTCAGTAAATAGGTCATAACTTTGTGTATAGACCTCCAAATCGAGTGATTCAAAATACCTTGGAAAGCTAATGAAATTGTATACAACTTTAAGGAAGATGTCCAGCCCAGAAAATGCCTCCAATGTGGATCAAAATGCAGATCAATGGAAGGTATGGTTGTAGTACCAACACGTTTTGATCCGTTTGAACGTTTAAGCTTCGGGCACATGTTCCAATCCTCGTATCTCGCCTTCCGGACATCTCAAACACCTAATTCCTGTACAAAATCACAACAAATACCACACATAATCCCTACAGGACACTAGGGTGACCGAGAGTATAGTAAATTTACACCGAAAAAGACCGAGAATCCCGGACTTTACGTCCTAGGTCCCGAAATGATAACCAAGGTGTAAATACATCAAAATACAACCAAATGTCTCAGGAAACATATAAAACGAGGTATAAACGGGGTATAATTACATAGAAAATGATAGTCAATTTGACTCTCATCAGTCCCCGGCCAATTACACAGAAAGTACCAATCTACCCTTTTACATAAAGGTAAAAAGAATTACATCAACGTGATTGTATAAAACTGCCCTTTTTCTAATGACAACAATAACTAACACCCCCCCTCAAGCTAGGCTAGCAAGCTATCCAAGGGAAGAAATCTGAAGACGAGACACTAATGAATGAAATGTGGGAGCATCAAGAGCCTTGGTAAAGAGATCTGCAAGTTGGTGTTGGGACTGAACTGGTAGCAGCTTGATGAGGCCAGCTTGAACCTTCTCTCGAACCAAGTGACAGTCAATTTCAAAGTGTTTTGTGCGCTCATGGAACACCGGATTTTGGGCAATATGAATGGCACTTTGGTTATCACAAAAGAGAGCTGTAGGAGAAGTGGTTGTCTGCTGCAAGTCTGCCAAAAGAAACCGAATCCACAATATTTCACAAACAGCACTAGCCATGGCACGGTATTCAGCCTCAGCTGAGCTTCGAGCAACAGTAGTTTGCTTTTTTGATTTCCAAGAAACCAAAGAAGACCCTAGGAACATGCTAAAACCTGTAACGGATCGTCTAGTTGTCTTGCAACCCGCTCAGTCAGAGTCTACAAAACCACTAAGAGTCAGGGATGTATCAGCAGCATAAAAGAGGCCTTGGGAGGGGTCTTTCTTGATGAACCGCAGAAGCCTGTGTGCAGCTTGAAGACGCAAGACAGTGGGGCAGTCAAGAAATTGAGACAATTGTTGGACAACAAATGACAAATCAGGCCTGGTTATGGTGAGATAAAGAAGCTTCCTAATGAGGCTCCTATATCCTGTGTTATCTGGTAAAAGTTCAGAATCCCCGGCTGTAAGCACTGTCTTGGAACACATAGGAGTGGAAACAGGCTTGGCGGCTAAGAAACCATAATGTTCTAACAAATTGATGCCATACTTTCTTTGAGACAGACAGATCCCAGCAGAAGTTATGTCCACTTCTATGCCCAAAAAATATTTAAGATCACCAAGATCTTTGATCTGAAAAGTATAGTGGAGGAAACTTTTGAGAGCAGAAATGGCGATGATATCATCTACATACACTATAAGAGCCAAGAAGGAGCTCCCTGTACCCTTGAAGAACAGGCTATAATCATGCTTGGATTGGACAAAACCTTGAGATTGAAGAGCTAATGTGAGTTTGCTATTCCACTGCCTACTGGCCTGTTTCAGGCCATAGAGTGATTTTTTTAAATGGCAAACTTGATTAGGTTGCTGTGATTGGAACCCAGGTGGCAATTTCATGTACACTTCCTCCTTCAAGTCACCATGGAGGAAGGCATTGTTGATATCTAGTTGTTTAAGGTGCCAACCTTTAACTGCAGCTATGGCTAGTAAAAGTCTCACAGTGGTGATCTTAGCCACGGGGGAGAAAGTTTCTTCATAGTCTACCCTATAAGTGTGTGTGTAACCTTTGCCTACAAGTCTAGCCTTGTAACTTTCTATTGACCCATATGGTTTATATTTAATTTTGTAGACCCATTTACAGCCCACTGGTTTCTTTCCAGGTGGCAAAGACACAATATCCCATGTGTGATTGGCTTCTAAGGCTGTGATCTCCATTCCCATGGCTTACTTCCATTGTGGGTGAATAATAGCCTGGTTGTAACTCCTAGGTTCCTGTTCAGTATCAATGTAAGAAGGTGAAGCATTGCTGGTTGGAGGGTGATAAGAGGCTTTACTGCTTACTTGGGCACACAGATATTCATCTAGATAAGCAGGGACATGTCTTGTTCTAGATGATCTTCTGATTGTGGGGACTGGTGGTGGATCTGTGGGTGATTGAGAACCAAGTCCTTGGGGCATTTCATCTACAATAGGAAGTGGCTCATTCCCAATAATGTCATTTGGATAGGTCGATGAAGCAAGGAGAGGGACTGTTGTATGAGCAGGTTTTTGGGGTCTGTGATGTAAATGAAAGTAGGTTTCAAGGAACACTGTATCTCTTGAGATAAATATTTCCCTAGTGTGATAATCAAGAAGTGTAACAGCCTTTTGTGTTTTTGAGTTCCCTAGATACACAGCTAACCTACTTCTGGGATCGAATTTGTGTCGGTTTTGTTTGAGGGTGCATGCATATACTAAGCAACCAAAGACCTTGAAGTCTTCATATGTGGGAGGTTTCCTAAACATGATTTCATAAGGTGTCTTACCCTCTAGTGCAGGTGTTGGTAGGACATTTATAATATCGGTGGCATGTTGTAAGCAGTAACCCCAATAACTAATAGGAAGGTTGGCTTGGAATCTCAGTGCCCTTCGTACATTGAGTAGGTGTTGATGCTTTCTTTCAACCACCCCATTTTGTTGGGGTGTACCTACACAACTAGTCTGATGCAAAATTCCCACATCAGTATAGTATGCTTTGAGATCAAATTCTCTCCCATTGTCTGTCCTAAGTGTTTTAACAGTGGTATTATGTTGATTCTTCACAAATTTAGAAAAACTTGGGACCAAATCAACAGCTCCATTATTTCGTAACAAATAAATCCAAGTGTGTCTAGAGAAATCATCTACCACTGTTAAGAAGTACCTATGACCATGGACAGTTGGTGTGTGATATGGACCCCAAATGTCCATGTGCACAAGCTCAAAACAAGCACTAGTGCTACTTTGTCTCAAAGGAAAAACATTCCTTTTCTGTTTGGCTAAATGACACACTGGACATACTGTTTTATTACAGCTACTAGAACCTGATAAGTGCAAATTGTTAAGGATTTTATTTGACAAGTGACCCAGCCTGTAGTGCCACATCATGCCCTCTGGTATCACATCTTGCACACAACAACTTATTCTCTGTTCTTTAGGATTTGAATCACCCGTGAAGATATACAGGCCCTGGTGTTTTTCAGCTACACCAATCATCCTCCCAGTCTCCTGATCCTGTATGAAACAAGTGTCAGCCTTAAAACTGACTGTTATGGGATTATCATTAGTTAGCCCACCAACAGAGACCAAATCAACATAAAAACCAAGGATGCATAAGACTCTTTTCAAAACCAACTGGTCATTCAAATTAACAGTCCCTATATGAGACATCATTGTCACTTCTCCATTTGGTAGCCCTACACGCATGCCCGTGACACTATGATAATTAGATAATAGACTCACATTATGGACTATATGATCAGTAGCACCAGAATCTAAGATCCAATTACCTGAGTATGTATCACAGTTACCTGAACCTTCTTGCATGGGTCTGAAATTTGCTGCAATGGTAGAGGTCTGGTTCACTGCTGGAGCATAGTCCCTCCTAGCACTACTACAAAATAGGCCTATTAAGACAATAAATATAAGACATTTTTATTAAAACGCCCTATCAGACATGTAATGGGGCGCAAATGTGGTGCACTTGCTACAGTGAAATGTGTTTTGGAAACGTATTGAAAGGATTTTATTTATTTACTACTTTTTTTTTCGTGAAAAATGGGAAGCGGGTAAAAAAACGCGCCTTAATTCTAACTTTTCATCCCTCGCATACACACAAAGCGGCTAGGGCGGGGTTCTCATTCCATAACCTCCGCCTCCATTCCACCTCTCTCCACTTCGAACTCCTCTTCTCCACCGTCAGATCTTTTTCTCTCCTCTCTTCTCCGCTCCTCTCCTCCCTTCTCATCAATCTTCTCTCTTTCTCTCGGGCGTAAATCCCAATCACAGGCGCCATCTCATTAGGTATTTTTTTTTTAAATTTAATTTCAGTCCCCAAATTCAAATCCCCCTTCACTGCTCACCATCTCTTTATTTTATTCTTTGTATTAAATGCGTTAAATTTGTATAATTCTGATTGTTTGTGCCAAATTTCGGATTCAAATGCCGAAAATTAGGTATTGGATATGGCGGATGCAACTCAAGGAGGGATGGGTCCGGCCAGTCCTGGAGGTGGGAGCCACGAGAGCGGTGGGGACTAGAGTCTCTGGTCTAGGTACTTATGCTGAAACTCTGCTTCATAGACTTGGAATTTTCGGTCCAGATGGAGGCCTTGAAGAGGAGAATGCAGAAATATCCTGTGGAAATGGTGTAACTGTAAGACCTCCGTTTATTGATAATATATGAACACAGAAGTAGGTTGTTAGATGTGTAACTAGGAAATTCTTAATAGGTAAGAAACAAGTGGAAATATTTGATTTAGTGATGTTAAGACTTAAGAGTACATACCCTCCTAGTGATGTCAAACTATATATGAACATGTTACTCTAGTATCTTGGCATGTAAGCATAAGTACTCTAGGTTGACTGAAAGTAATATCATTCATTATTAATCTTGAGAGATTCATGTAACATTTGAGTGGATTCGAGCACCGAGCTTTTCGAGTTGAATCTGTAAGTAGCCTAAAATGGATGCAGCCTTGTATATTCTTGGATTGATCATTGTTTGATGTGCGGAAGGAACATAAATACGTTGGCTTAATTGTACCCATCACTCTTGATGCATTTTGTGTTTGAGTTTGAGTTCAAATTCAAAAGTGAATATTAGATTTTCATATGCACATTAGAATCCTTCTCACGATTCAGGATATATAGATCTTGCAACTTGACTGCCTGAATTATTCAGGATATGCTTTAGTTTTTCTTTTTGTCTTGAAGCTATGATCTATCCTTCAAAGAAGTGCAATAGCTTTTCTATCTTTCCTCCCTTTCATGCTAATTCATTATATATTATTTATTTGTGTGAAGAGGATGCACTCTTAATAAATAGGGCGCACAATACTTTTGTACAAGGTTTCTTTGTTGCGTTAGCTCATGTTATATTACAAATCATATCTTAGTTGTTTAACTTTTTTAGGATCGATCTCGGTCAATGTTACAGTGGATATTAACATATTATGATATGAGATCGGTCGAGATGTATTATCGATCATGATGCATTTAATCCTACTGAGTATCATCCACAGAAGAGCCAGAGGTTATGTTTAACTACAAGTGTATAACTCAAATATTCTCTTACAACACTGTATGGTATGTCAAAAACAAGATTTATAACTCGAAATGTTCTTAAAAAATAATAGAGGGTATGTCAAAGTTGGAGCTTTATAACCTAAAATCATGAATCCAACAAATTTGGTTTTTTTTTTTTTTGCTGTGTATTGGTTTTAAGCCTTATTGTTTCAGGTTATTTGTGATTTGTATTTCAATGATTTTTTAGGGCTTTGATATTGTTACTTGGGTGCAAGTTTCAGCTTTGTCGGGATATTTCTTAGTATGTTTATATGATTTTTCTGAATCATTCTTTGATGGTACTTTTAGATCATCCGCTTGTGACATTTTTTTATTCATCTTGGTAGATAATTTGTCTTCGATAAAAGTGTCTTACTAATGTTCAAAAAAGAATCTTGATTATTAGATGAGCATTTTTTGGCTCAGATTTCGGCTACAAATGTGGCTATGTTGTGTTTTATATGCTTTCTTGACAGTTCACAAGTGTTTGGGAATAAGGATGATATAATCCAACATGTTCTCTATCACTAGCGGATCCAGGAATAAACTCCAGTGGGGTCACCGGAGTCTAAAACTACATCTTCTATTCAAAAAAAATTCCAGTGGGGTCACCGGGGTCTAAAACATCAATTTTTATCGATAAAATGACACTTTTTAACAACAAAACTACATAATTTTAATACTAATTTTTTTTTTTTTTTTCAGTGGGGTCACGTGCCCCCCCTGGGGCACGTGGGTCCGCCCCTGTTCTCTACCAACGTGGGGTGGGGGTTTACACTTTCTGGCTATCATCCATGTTTTTTTATGCATGTGATTTGTGAGAAATTATCTCTTACATGATTTGAAGCTTTTGAAACATGAACAGCCTGTATTGTTAAGAATATTGCCAATATTGCATGGGAAACAAAGCATTGTGTGAAAAAAATAAAGGATCAATTTACTTTTGATATTTGAGCTTTCTTAGTGTAGATAACATGTGTTCTTATTCTGGATAATTAGTATTGGTTGATAGGTGTAAATAGCATTCATGTAATTACACAAACATGTACACCAGCTATTATACGTCTTGAAGAATCTGACTTTTGTTTATTTTCTTTGTGCAATGGGAAGACCACAGGAAGAAAAAGAGGAAGGCCAAGAAAGACACCCAAAAAATGGTGAATGAGACTATTGATGATTATAATTCCTCCTTACCAAAGGTAACTCACCGCCTCTTACCCCGAAAAAACGGTGAATGTGACTGTTTGTGTATGAATGTAATAAACAACACACTCAGTTCTTTTGTTTTGATTCTCTCACTATGCTTGTCTTCACTTTTGCAGGAATTTGACATAATGTTAAGGCTTGAATTTGCAAGCCACGACTGTTAGTGATGTTTCTACAGTTGGTAGTCTCAAAGAAGTAGATGACAACACTGCAAACATGCTTATGGTTTTTTGTGTTGGTGGTTGAAGAAGATTGATAAGGTAAATGCACCCTTGATGTTTTCTTGAATATTAGTGTTTTGTTACCTATGTATTGAAGTTACTATTATGTTGAATGTTTAAACCATACAGACTTGTACTTTGTCATAAAGTCTCCCTCTTTGTTATTTTGTTTTGCAGTAAGTGATGAAGTATTCAAAGTCTTTGGGAAACTGTCGCATCTTGGAAATCATGTTATGATATTGAATGCCCAATAGCTTTTAGTATGTGTATATTTTTTATTATCCAAACATTTTTTGCTTATTCTTTTGTTTGATGAACTTATGCTATGTTTATGGTAGTCAAAAATATGATTGGATAATGGTAGGAAGGTGGTATTGGTAATGTAATTACGGTTGGTCAATTGCATCAGAAGTTTTTATTTAGTTGTTGCTTTAGTAGTGGATTGAATGTGAATGGAAAAGAATATATACATGAAGGAATTAAATTTTTTTTATATTAAAAATTCTAGATGAGGTGTTTTAGAATGCCCTAATAGGGTTATGTTTTTGAACATATTAAGGGCGTTTTCAAACGCCTATCGTATGTTAGTGCGTTTTCAAACGCCCTGTCAGAGATGCGTTAGGGCGTTCCAAACGTCTTGAAATCCTATTACAACGTCGACAGAAAGGGCGCTCTATGGAAACGCCCCATCCTTAAAAACGCCCTAATAGACTCTTATATAGAGCCTTTTGAAACGCCCTTAAAGACCTTTTTTGGTGTAGTGTAGATAGCTGGTTACCCTATAGCATGGTAAGAATTTGTTGATACTGTTCCTGAATCTTCTGATATTGGTCCTTGGAATCGCTATGAGCCTGCTCATTCTTCTCAGCAAACACATGTTGTCCCTCACAGGTGGATTCCTTGGATCCTTCAACATAATTGACTCTTCTTTTTGATTTGAAACCTGGTGGAAAACCGTTCTTCCTATAGCATGTTTCCATGGTATGTCCATGAAAGCCACAGTAAGTGCATTGCGCCTTTCTTCCTTGATTAGCTTGTCCTCCTGTCCTCTTGTTTCCACAATAAGTGTTCTATCTGGTCCCAACCTGGTTACCACCATTACTGTCCTGAGTCTTACTTGCAAATACCACAAAATCACTAGTATGACCTTGTCCATGTGTGTACTGTTTCTGCCTTTCTACTTTGACTGCCATACCAAAAGCTACCTTCAATGCAGGCAAAGGTGTTGTCATGAAGACCTGAGACCTAACTTGCTCATATTCCTCAAGAAGTCCTTTTAGAAACCGAATCACCGCTCATTCTCAAGTATACTCATTCAACGTCAGGCACCGCGGTGCAATTACATCCTATTCCACCGGGACACCGAGGAATAGGCCTTAGAATAGCCACCTCATCCCATAGGACCTTCAAATTGGTGAAATATTCTGTAACCGTTAGGTTTCCTTGCTTCGTATTGCTAATATTTTCCAGTAAATCCGACAGTCTATGTGCGTCAACACTAGAATATCTGTCCTTAAGGTCATTCCAGATCTCGCATGCAGAATCTAACCACAATTCGCTTCGAGCTATAGGTTTTATCACAGAATTAAGCAACCACGAAGTAACTAGGGTATTACATTGATTCCAAACTCCGAAATACCTGTTCTCTGGTTCAGGCTTCGGCATCGTTCCGTCAATAAAGCCGATTTTGTTTTTGGTGATGAGTGACATCTTCATAGATCTGCTCCACTCATGGTAATTGCTTCCTTCCAATGGCGGCTGCACCAAAATAAGTGTCGGATTTTCATTCGGATGGATGTAGTATGGGCTAGAAACTGGAATCGCTTCTTGATTTGCCATTAAAACGGACAAAGGAACACGAAATTAACAACAGAACAAAGAGATCAGAGCTTCAGATGCGAATCGAACCTCTCTGATACCATGAAGAAAATAAACCCTAGATCTAGAAATGGAAAGAACAGGGGAGAGACAACAACATTCTCTTTTCTTTTTATTTCTGATGACTCAAATCAAATGACAACAGCCCACGACCTTTTGTTTGTTTGGTCTCCGCCAATTACATGAAAGTACCAATCTACCCTTTTACATGAAGGTAAAAGAATTACATCAATGTGATTGTACAAAGCGCCTCTTTTCTAATGACAACAATAATTAACATCAACCGTACATTTTGCCATCCACTAGCCAAAATTCCTTCAAGGATGTCTTTTGCGGCTTATTGCCTCAAACGAACCCCCTATAAAGTCAATAACACCAACCTTACCCTTTCCATTGTGTTGCAACATCATTCTTAACATAATACCTCAATCTAGTTGCCTCATGGCAGACATGCCTACAATCAATAGCTAGTTTTCAATGGGGAAGGGGGAGGGGGTGGGGTTGACATTTTTCACAATAAGGTTCCCAAGTTTATGGATTCACCTTTTTCCAAACCTATAATTATCGTGGGCGGTTCACCAATACAAATTTATTCCAGTTGTGGTTTAACCTATTTGATACTGAGAAATTTTGATACAACGTCATGACATAGTATTTATGTCAGGATAGAGAACTTCCCTGATAGTAGAGAATTTATCTTTAGCTTCTAACACTCTTTGTCAAACGAGGGATAGATGCAGCTGCAGCCTACGTTTGTTTTGCCAACGAGAAAGATGACACAGCTCGTTCATTGTTAACCCCAGGTCTCTTAGTTTTTGGCTATTGGCTCTTGGTTCACAGCTTTTGGCTCGTGGCTTTTTGTTGTCTAAAGTCGTTAAATCTTCCCAAATGACTAATAACTGTGAACGTGCTATGTAATTTGATTTTTTTAACAAAGAATACTAAATTTTATTGAAAGTAGCAGATGCTACAAAGAAGGTTACAAGGTCTAATAGAAAGTAAATAGACAAAATAGAACACCAATCCACTACAGATACTCAAGCCAAAACATTATCCAAACAATAATCGGGAGCACCCAAACAAAAGACAAAGAAGTGTCCGGCTAATTGTGAGCATCCAAGGGCACACTTTCTATGAATTCCAATCCAACAATAATTTTTCACATCTATTATTAATCCATGAAAAGCTAATTGTTTGAATCTCAACGAATAAATCCTCCACCGACACGGTTTTTGAGTTGAAGATAATATTGTTCGTTATTTTCCAAATGCACCAACATGTTATTTTTCTTGTGGCGTCCCATATATCTTGGACATGTTTTTTCCTTCACATACATAGAAAGTGTAGTGGTGAAATGATTGCCAATCCGAAAGTGGATAATGTTGAGCCCGTCACCAAGATTAAACTTTATCCCAAATGTTAAGAGAAGCAATGTAGAAAAATATGCACTTCATCTTCTGTATCCGAAGCTATGTTATTTGCTTAGACCATCTCCAATGGGAGATAGTGAAAAGGTTTTTTGTTTGATAAAAACCTTTGCAAAAGGTTTTTGCTTGTTGGGGAGGTTTTTGGGGTGAAAAGATTTTTGCAAAAGGTTTGTAGCTCATGCTTTTTTTTTTTGTTTTTTCTTTTTTTGTGTGGTGTAGAAAAAAAAGTTTATGTGTAGTGGATCCATGCTATAAGGTTTTTAAAAGGTTTATGATTGTAGAAAAAAGGTTTATAAAGAAAATGTTTATAATGTGATGATGTGGAGGATGATAAACCTTTTAAAAGGTTTTATATTGGAGATAATCTTATGTTTCGAGAAAGCATCATTTCAGAAATTAAAGGTCCGTTCCTCAACAAAAAAGAAAAAGAAATAAAAGGTACGATTATATAAAGGTGGCGTATTTTTTTTTTTTTTTTTTTTTTTCTGAAACGAAATAACTATAAATTACGGGTGATGGGGATCGAACCAAGTCTCTTCTCTCTACTGGGCACAGGTGAGGCTCACAGTGACTTGGACAAAGGTGGCGTACCTCATTGACCATTTTGAATGTGGTTTTTATTCCGCAAAACAAACATAGGGGAAAAAAATGAAGTGATTTTATATATGTATTGATAAGTCATGATAAAGATGGACAATTCACATTTAAACCTTGAATCTCTATTGATAAAAACAACTAATAAATTAAGATAAGCATTCCACATTCAAACTAAATTGCATTAGTTTGAAAGTTAATTTATCTTAATGTAACAATGGATCTGTGGAATGCTTGGGCAAATTGCGCGCTTGTCATATGGAACTCTCATTTTTTTATTTTTTGAGAACTTATGGAACTCTCTCCTAAGTTAGCCATTCTCACAGTTTGAAGGGAAAAAAAAAAAAAAAAACTTGTTAAATGCAAACTGTGAAATTTTGTGCTTCTTACATGCAAACTGTGAAGACAAAAATGGAGAGTTGAAAAATAAAGAAGAAAATTAATATTGTAAGATTATATGTGAACTTTGATACATTAAAAAATAAAAATAACATATGTGAGGTGAAAGCAAAATAACTTTACTTCTTGCCATGTAATTTTTTATGTCAAAGTAGTCCTTCTTGGTATATATATTGGTTTTAGTGAAATTTTAGGGTGGTCCAGGTGCAAGTTTTGGACCACCAAGTCGGCACTTTCAAAGGGATATATTGGTGGAAAATTTTTACAGGTAGGGGCCCATTTTAGAATGTTGGATTCCTATTGGATTTGGTGCACCAATTAGGATTTGCACCAGATCCAACATAAAATTTTGTTGCTTTTAAATAGTCCACCAAAATATTTTAGAGTGCCATTAATTAGTTCCAACTAATATATATTGTCAGGGCCGGCCCTATGCTAAGCGCCATGCAGATCTGGCCTGCCTCTTTCCAATTACGTCGGATGACGAAGTACATATTTTAAAAAAAAAAAAAAAATCGTGTAGATTTAATCCGATCAACCTAATATAATATGTTAATTTTTTTTTTTGATAAAAGCCCAATTTTTTTTTACTCTAATTGATATAGGCCCCAATAAAAAAATTTACTTGACCCAAAAAAATAGATATATACAAACAAGTTTTTTTTTTTGTTTTATGACTTTATCTATATTATTAATTTATTATATATATCTATATTATATAAAAAAAGCACACACAAAAATAAATAAATAAAACAAAAATAGATATAACTCATTTTTCAATTCAAGTTCCGGCCCTCCCTTTGATCCCGCCGTTTCCCAAATTTCCTCTGCGAAATTTGTTGATTTTTTATATGTATTGCAAGAAGCGATCTTGAAATAGTAATATGTAAGTATGTTTTATGATACGTATGAATTTGGTTTTTGTTTTTAAATACGCTGTAAGCCGCTACTTTCAGAGCGTGCTTTGGGACTATCAATAATGTTAGAAAAATGTGATAAAATAAACAGAATTGAATGATCTCCGCGACGTATAAAACGTTTCTTTAAAGAGATGTTTTAAGATCTCTCTCAAGATTATTTGAAGATTACTTTAGAGACATTGATGTGTTTGTATTGATGATGTTTCTAAAAAAACTTCATTATCTTTCACACCGAATACTGATGTCTCTCTATATATGACAACGGAAAGATATTGTCCCTCTTCACGAAAGAACAAACCAGTTCGTCTTCAAAGGATGTGTCCTAATGACCATGCACAACCGAAATGATGTGTCCCAATGAAAAATCCCTTCTATGAAAAATCCCTTCTACGAAATCCCTTCTTCAAAGGTCGAACCCCGTTTCTTTTCGGCGACACCTGTCGCACTCAGTGTGCAACAACACATTCAAAACAAAAATAAAAACAGACTTTGTTAATAAAATATCTAACAAATAACTTGAATTTTATACTTACGGATGTTAAAAACGCGATATGTATGTTTTTAAAAAAAGAAAAACAACTTCAACTAAAAGACTCAATTCGAGGACTTGGTTTTAAGCCTAACAAATGCGAGGGCCGGCCCTGTATATTCAGATTCAATAAGAGATAAGTAAAAGCAAAGCACATACCTTTATTAATTATTCAAAATATGAGACAATATATATTGGCCTAACAATGCATGAGATACAAGTTGAGCTTCAGTGAACCCACAGGCCAAAGCCATATATGCTTTCGTTACAATGCAATGCAGCATTACTTAACGATTTTCATTACATTGCTTTTGCTGCCATATATATATAGTCTAATCCCATTTTTACCAAGCCATGATTTGTCTCACTTAATCATAACACATACACACAAACATATGATTATTAAGGCAAACAAACTTACAAAAAAAAAAAAAAAAAAAAAAAAAAAAAAAAACCATAATGATCTTGAAATTAAACTGCATGCCATGCATGAGCCGATGATTCCGTCGATTCCTCCTCTCTTCCTCTGTTTATTTATTACTAGCTCTACACCTCAGTCTTTTCGGCTGGAATTTCCGGAGTGGCTTCAGCTTCCTCCACCACGGCCGCAGCAGGGGCCGGAGCGTCAGCGGGAGCTTCTTCTTGAACCTCTACATTTGGAGTAGTATCTTCTTTGATCACCTCAACAGCTTCTTCTGGCTCTTTCAGTACTTCACCTTCTTCCTTTTTCTCTTCTTCTTCAGCTGCTGCCGGCTCCTGATCAGTTTTAGAATCCTCTACAGCAGCGCCAGCTTCCTTAGTTTCAACTTCTACAGCCGGTGGTGTTTCTGCTTCGACGGCAGCTGCTGGTTCCTCTTCCTCTGGCTCCGCCGCAGCAGCAGGAGGAGTGACGACATCTTTGGGTTCTTCTGTGACTGGTGTCTCGGTGGTAGTAGTAGTAGTAGGTGCAGCAATCTTAGTCTCAGTTTCGTCTTTGGGTAATTCTTGTTCTGGGGTGGCATAAACCTCGGCGGCGGTGTTTTCTACGGGCATTGTTTGAACCTGTGGCAACATATTTATTATTTACACATGCATATACGAGAATTCCACAACATGTACCATTTTTTTCTTAAAAATTTATTTTAGTGATCATGGTGTATTTTTATATGTCCCCTAATATTCAGAGTTCAGACATTCTATAGTTAAACTATACATTGGATCAAGTGAATAATGATATTAATTATAAACTTGATCTAATTAATAATCTAGCTTGGGTGTACTCAAATTTTGTTAGGTATTCGAGCAATAAAAGGGTACTACAGTAAAATAAAGGGGAAAAGAACAGATGTACGTTATTTAAATTTAGTATGGCTGAACATTCATGCATATATATATGATCACCAGATTTATAAACTTGAATAAAATGCAAGGGATCGTATTAAAAAAAAGGGGGGAGGGGGGTATATATGTAAATTAATACCTCGACGGATGCCATTGCAACTGAAATGAAAAGAAAAGGTTGAGAGAGAGATGTAAAAAAGTGAGAAGAAGAAGAAGAGTGATGGAGGAATTAAGTGAATTGAAGTGTATTGCTAATGATAGAATGAGTAGTAGTGGATATTGGTGTGGAGGAGATCAATATAAGAGCTCTATTTATAGAGGAAGTCAAGGAATGCTTTTATTCATATTCATCATTTATATATTATAATAAGAGGAATGGGATCACGTACGTACTAAAGATAATCTTTATCTTTATTATAAATAAATAAAAGATAATCTTTATCAAATTAAAAATTAACATCAATCGCATGCATCTGAGTGACAGCTTGGACTTTTAACGTGGAGATTGTCCGGTTCTATATGTTTTTTTAACTTTTAGATTATACTCCCTCCGTCCCATAATATAAGGTTTTTTGATCATTTCTCACTGTTTAAGAAAACATAATAAATGCAAAATAATGTATTGTTTTCCTGACCTGCTTAATAATATTTCATTGTTTAGTGTGAAAGAAAAAGCAATCGATTTAATATCAGATTGTTTTGTGAAGTGCCGACTTATATTTCGGCACACGCACTCATTTAAAGTTAAAAAAACCTATATTACTTTAATCGAGAGTAAGTACAAAGACTTTGCTTACTTTTTAGCAAAAACTAATTGAGCAATGCTTTTAGAATAGCTATTTTCTTTCCTACTACATTTGTGTTACATGCACGTCTTTGTTCCTACCGACCCCTCAAGTACGTACGTACACCATTTAGAGAAATTTAATTTTCAGTCACAAAACAACAAGAAAAAAACTCAATATGAAGTATCAACATTGATAGATGTGTGTAAATGAGATAAAAGGTAGATACATATGAAATATAAAGTTTCTCTCTGTCATTTGAATGCACATCTTGTATGGTGATGTGCTTACAATGCGGGATATTTTTCAGTTTACCACCACTTTCCTAACACAATCATGAGAATCACCACCCAGCGAAAAAATACCAATTTTGATTCGCGATTTTCTCCCGTTTTTTTTCACCTTTCACAAGACGATCTTAAGGACACCCTTTCCTATCGGGTTCTTCCCAAATTAGGGTTTAGTTTGGTTCAAAAACACCTAAAACGCGAAAATGGGAGTCAGATTTCGACAAAGTGGTAGTCAGAATGCACAAACGACCTAAGAAAGTAGCTTGGTAGATCGAAAGAAAGCTCCCCTTACAATGCATTCGTACGATGATATTTCATTGCTGTTAGCGATTTTCTGCAATATCAGATATTTAAAATTTTCACCGAAATAAGAACAGGAGGAAAAACTTGAGTTCTATCTAAAAATAAAAATAAAAAAGCCTTTCGGTCGGTCATAAAAAAATTGTTAGAATCGGAGTCGGCAGATGCGGTGGCGGAACAATAAATTGGAGCCATTACGGTCACAAGAAAAAGTAAAGAAGACCACCGTACGTATATTATTTATAACAACAAAATTATATTGTGTTACAGTCAAAAAAGCTAAAAGACAAATTAACAGAGCATGTGCCCATGATCAATTTTGTTGTGCCACTTAATATACATATCAATGTACAACATCATGTAACTTCAAGAACCCGGGACTATCTTAGCTACTTAAGCTCGATCACTGTTGTTGTTTTGTATGAAATGATTTAATCAACTCACGATGCACATTGTGTCTCAACTTTATATATATATATATATGTGTGTGTTTTGATGATGTTTATTGCATTTTATATATATTTTGATGATGTGATTTGTAACCAAGTAAATAATTAGTTGCTAGGACAGATCATAATTCACATGGGGCACACCACAGACTATGATAATTTTATCTAGCTATATATATATATAGAGAGATATTAATACTGTGTTGTGCGCAGTTACCACATGCCCGGCCGTATAGGTGACTGAGACTCATCATGCATCCATGTTGGAGTAAATCTCCATGCGGCATATATTATTATTATTTTATAAGTAGCTTTAATTAATTTTACCATGGCCAGTAGTATTATTATCCCTTAATTAATGTACTATATATTAATCTTGTAAAACTAAAGGTGTAATATAAGTGTATATATAATAAAATGAGAGTTTGAAACCGTGAAAAAAGAAACCGTGAAAACTCGACTGACTGGCGAAACAGGACGTATGGACAGCAACCAGTAGCCGAAAGTGTTTGGAATCGGTGGGCGGCCTATTTTACACTTAACTTTCACAAAAGTGGCAATAACAACTCACCATACGTTTAAACTTACTTCCCACTAAAAGATACTCTATTTATCTATTGCTGAAATGAATAATCGCCCAGTTAATGCATTTTGTATCTTTTTGATTATTCAATATAATCTCTTCCATTCTGTTTGGTGTGCGTATCGAAGCTTCGGCGGCCAGGCGCGGATCTTACGGCTCAGGGTTGTTTAGTTTAAGATTGTTTGGCTCTTCTACCTAGTTTTGACGTTGTTTCTTTTTCGTTTATTTCGATTGGAACGCTCACAGATTTTTTTTTAATAAATACGCTTTATTTATTCAGACTATCAGTGCATCTCTCGCCTCGCTTCTCGACGTTTTGAACACTTGTTTTGGCGGATTTGATTAATAAATTTTTTTTTTTTACTCAAAAAAATACAATTGAAAATTATTCAGTTTCTAAGCAGACCGGCCTCATAATAAAATTGATGTATTTACGTCCTTTCCACGTGGTGCACTCGTGCTTTGGGACCCAGTAGGTGTCCGTGCCGGGTCAGCCACGCTGGATCGGTGTCATCAGCTAGCCTTCCACTCAATTCTCTGATTTATTTTAATAATACTATAAAAATAAAGAATACTACAGTAATATTTAGTACTACAATATGAATGGAAAAAAAAAAAAAAAACAAGTTGCCTACCCTTTTTTTGGTATAATTAGGCGCCTCGGAATCAGCTAAATGTATGGTAGGGTTTGGGTTTTACGATGAGGATGTTCATTGTGTACGTAGATCGCAAGACACATGATACTTCAAAATACTTGTGTGGAGAACGTATTTTGAGGTAACGTAACGAGTGAAACGATAAGAAACACATAGTTTAAATACATAATTACACTGTATGGTTTATATTGTTCTACACTGTGCATGTCTCCACACGTGTGGAGACACCACACAAGTATTTTCCCAAATAGATATAGGGTTTTCTTGTCCTCTTTCCGTCCCAATTTGTTTATGATTTTTTGAACTTTAAGGGAACATCATTTATTAATTTGTCTAATAACTAAAAACATAACTACTTTACAATTATGTTCTTCTTATATTGTCCTTAAACTTGCTATATAATAAATGTTGTTATGTGGTATTTTAGAAATTCAATAAGAACTTTTTAGACTAAATATTAGTTATGAGATTTGTTTTGGAACATCCATAAATAAAATAAAGTTCAAACAATTAGGGACGGAGGGAGTACAAATTAGACGTGTTCGATCTATAAATGCCACTATTGGAAATTTTATGGTGGTCATTGACCATCAAACTCAGGGGACATGTGTCATCACATAAATGATTGTGTGTATGTTGATCAATTCTCAACGATCCAAATGAATATTGAGTTTGATGGTCATCGACCACCGTAAAATTTGTCATGTTACTATATATCAATTAATTATTTGTGTTCGATCATGTATTCGGATATTTGTGTGCGATCATGTATTCTGGAAGGATGTATGGATTGGAGATGATCCTCTCTCTCTCTCTCCTTTTCCCAAGGTTATTCAACCTAGCTAGTGATAAAGAGTGTGTGGTGGGAGATCGACGGAAGATGACTAAGGTCAGCAGGGATGGGTTTGGGACCTGGAGGAGGGAGATAAGTTGGGGTGGGAATTCGGTGAGCTTACGGACTTTTTGGCTTCTCTTCCCGATCTTCATCTTCTTGCTGGACATGTGGACACACCTTTCTGGAGTCTCAACCCTCGTGGAGCCTTCTCGGTTGCTAGGCTAAAAAATTTACTGATGGAAAACACTACCCCTCACTTGATGGCTGGCCGGTCATGCCCTTTCTCGATGGAACAACATAGTTCCTTTTAAGGTGATTATCTTTATTTGGAAAGCTGCTCAATGTCGTCTGTCAACTCTTTCAAATCTGTCAAAAAGAGGAATAAGGCTAGCTAGCCTTTTTTGCACAGCTTGTTCCTTAGCTTTGGAGGATGAGATTCACTTGTTCTTACGTTGCCCATTCGCTTCTAAGATTTGGGACAAGTTTTCTGCATGGTGGCGGCCTCCTAATACATCTTTGGATTGGGGACCTTTTCTTCAACATGTCTCCATGAATGTGAAACAAATCAAGCTATCAAAGGTTTGGGATGCTACCATAAAAATCACGTGTTGGTCCATATGGAAAAGAAGGAATAATCTCACTTTTAATCCCAAGTCGGTCCCCCCTCAAGTGTGGACAATCTGTCCCCAACACTTGCACAATGTTTTTTTTTTAAATATTGTTCCAACCAAGGTTCGATCTCATGACCTCTGGCTCTGCTACCATGTTAAGATCAAGCGTTTACCATTGTACTAAAACTGGTGGTAGTAAATGCGCAAGTTTATTTGTTTATACATTAAGAGTGTGGACAATTTGTCCCAACAAATTGATTTCCACAAATCTTAACATGGTATCGGAGCAAATGTCACGAGATCGAACCCTGGTTGGAACAATATTAAAAAAAAATGTGCAAGTGTTGGGACAGATTGCCCACACTTGAGAGGGGGTGTTGGGACAGATTTGCCCACACTCTTGAATGAAAAAATTGTGCAAGTGTTGGACGGATTGTCAACACTTGAGGAGGGTGTTGGCACAGATTGCTCACACTCTTAAATGTATAAGAAATAAAGTTACGCCTTCACTACCACCAATTGATTTTAGTATAACGGTAAGCGCTTGATCCTAACACAAATACTCAGTTTCTCATGGATTGACCTTAGATACGATAAATTTTCCTTAGTTTAGAATGATTGGATAGATTGCCCTCTGAGTAGTTCTAGCTAGACAATTTAGAGTATTCTTTCTAGGTTTGGAGTACTTTAATGAAACTTTTGTATCTTTCATGTAACTCTCTTTTTTGGTTTATCTATTAACATAATAGATAAGCTCTAAATAATAATAATTGTTGTTGTTGCAAAAAAAAAAAAAAAATCGGATATTAAGCCTAAGTAGTCAAATTATATTTTATATTATATAGTAATTAAAGCAAGAATTATTGAAGCATGCATGCAGTACAGAGAAATCGATCGAGCTTAACCACCGGATTTACTTTTAAATTAATATACAAATTGTATATATACTAGCTAATATACACACGTTGCTTTATGCAATTATGCGAGTCTTATTATTTTATATCAAGTCTGAGGATTTAGTTTGGCCACCGGGGAATTAAGGATGATGATGATGCATGTTCACCATGCCTACTTAAAAGCAACTTTACAACAAACATTGATCAGTACCAATTGGCTTCACAAACTTTGAAAACCATTTTTTATACCCACAAACAATTTTATAAGACTGCGTAAGTCTTTTTAATCGCCAATTGGCTCCACTCTTCATATAATTCTTTTTAACCAATACTATGTTGTTTTTGTATAAATTGTGGTACTTCAATAACTTATGTAGGATTGTACTTTGTACTGTTAATACAACATTGTTTTACGTATAACATCATTTTTTATTATTATTGAACATAAAATTTAAACAAGATTTAGATCCATTTCCCTGTCCCCTCAAAATTAGAATGAAAAGTATTGAATCCTGATATGGCGCAGGCACAGAAAGCGGCGTGGGTGTGTAAACGGCGCAACTATGTTCTATGGAAGTCGTGATTCGATTTCCGTAATGGGGTTGATTCGATCGATAACACCCTTCAGCCGATGCGATTGGTCGAAAAGACAACCCACGTGGAAATTTATTAGGTTATCTCGATTAACCTCTCTCATTTTCCCGTGGGATCGGATGTGAGGGACATTTAATGGTAGGGTTTACCATTTTTTTTTAGAATGAAAAGTATTGATGAAGTGAGAGTTGGACGGCAAAAGCGTCCCTACCATGGGATGGATTCTTCAACGATATGATCTGTAATTAATGGCCTTTTGCTTACTATATATATGTATGATAGGCTAGCATCCAACGTGTAAAGGCGTAGAAAACACGTAGCTAACTAGGTCCTTTATTAGGCACTTATGCATTCAAGAACTAGTACAATTACTTTTTACTTGACTAAAATTATTTTATGTCTTTTGGTGTATGACAAGATCTCGGCCGATTAATCTCGCATAATTATCTAAGAATCATGAAAGAAAAAAAAAAATTATACCCTATCCCTATGTAAGTTTTTAAGTGGTGACTTCATATGGAGTGAAGTAACGGAAATGATGTGTTGGGAAAATTAGCAGTGTAGTACCGGTTTGCTAATTTTTCTGAAATAGAATAACATGAATTTGTAGAAATATATTGCAGGCATGATGAACACATAAGAAGAACAAACATTTCATTCATAGAAAATTACTACAACACATTCGAAATAAAAGTGCTGAAAGAAAGAGTAAAAAACGAAAACTTATTCGTTAGACTGATGGGCGTAGAACGATGTCTTTAAGACTTTATTGCCCCGATTAAATGCCCATGGTTATGGCAAGAAGTCTCCCAAGATACAACAGTCTTTTCCTTGTTCTGGTTGCGGCACTTCAATGCGAACAAACGGCAAACTAGTGCGGCCTTGAATATCTCTGACTATGCAAAATGAGTTTTTGCAGAAATGTTTGTTTGCCTTATTCAGAAGTTAAGAATGCAGAGAATTGTATGTGCAGATTTTCTAGAAGTATGCAAATGAATTTTCTGTCTAAGTTTTCATTCAGGACAATGGGATTATATAGGCATTAGACAACCTTTGGTAGATGAAGCAACTATTCAGAAGTGGAAGTTATTAGTTGGAAATAAGCGAATTTTGAACGGATGTCGTTCTGTTCATGAACATAATTCGAACAGATGCATTGATTCAACAAGTTCGATCTAAACTGATGTCTGCTTCGGCTCACATATATCACTCTACCTTTAGGCATTAATTTCTCATTCACCCGATATCGGAATCAAGTGATTTAAAAGCCTAACATAAACTACTATCTTAGTTGTTTCCAAAACCGTTTTTAGCTACCGGAAATTCATTCCATAACTCATTCAAATCCGGTCCTGAAGTTGAATATTCGTCACTTACTCTTAAACCCATTTCGGAGCTGAAATACCATAAGTTCCAACAATCCCCCACATGAATGAAAATTAATGCATATGCTATGCAGACTTTGTAGAGATATCAAACGGAGTTCTATTGCATCGGGCGAGGTGGTTTGCTGCCTTGAACCTTCCCTAGTAGAATACCATCGGACATACTCGGTTAAGCAGTGAACTAGGTCTTGAACTGCTCAGGCTTTAATGCATGCCTAGACAATGATACCCACACAATAGACCCATTGGCCTTCTCGAAGTTCTCATGGTTGTGTCTATTTTGGCCCTGGAACACCTTGGTTTCAAAAAGTTTGTTAAAGAATTCAGCCCATAAATTCTCACAGAAGCGGCCCAACTTCCACTTACATAGGTGACCTTCTATAAAGAGTACTCTACAATACCCCACTTGGCTTAACCAAGATATAGGAATCATTAAAAGCTTTATGCTTAACCTAAACCTTCAGCATACAACACTTTTGTTCTGACAGAATGGGTAAGTGCTAATTGTTCCTCGTAACTTAGTTGTCCCTTTTGAACCATGATCTTTGGATCTACAATCACTATGGTTGGGTTGCCATTATACGGGAACATGTGTAATAGGCTTCAGTCCCATTCCGTTTGTAAAAAATTTGACACCCGATCTTTAGCTAAACCTTTTTATAAGCGGATCCGCATGATTCTCCTTCGACTTTATACAATCGAGGAAATCAAACCATTAGAGATCATTCTTAAATGGTATTGTGTCTACGAGATATGAATGTTAACTTACCATTTTCCATATTACTGTGTGTTTGTTCTATCACTTACCGACTATTGAATGCTAATAACAATGATAGACTTTAAGCCAAACGCAATATCTTTTCAAGGAACTTTGAATTAATTCAACTTCCTTTCCATTTCTTGATTTCATTACATCACTTTGTTTAGGTAAATTCCCTTTATCATTCACCCCCACATTTCCGAGAATATGATGAAGTTTAAGTCCAGAAGATATTCTTCCCCCACAGGTTTTTTTGTAAACCTCAAGTTAATCATCATTTCGCAACATTAATTGATTAAGGTACAGATAGTTCAACGATTTGATGAATGTTTCCAAAACAAAATTCATTAAATCTTGAATCACACTTTTCCACCTTGATCATCATGAATTGGTTAGCCTTTTTATTATGTCGATTTAAACGTATCAACAAACGCCTAAACAACTTCGTGTTTACATCTTGAAATGTACATCACAAAACAGAAAGCAAATCTATAATTAATATGAATATAACAACATATTATACATATATTCATAATAACTTATCACAACCATTAAGGTGTTTACATAAACACCTACATACACATTTATACAAATTATTACACACATATAATAATGTATAAATTAAATTGTTTATTTCAAACCATGAATTAGATTCAAATTTTAACAAAAGAAGTTCAATCATTAGGTTCAATGCAATCAACAAGCGGACAAATTCAATCCATCCATAGTCTCGGTGACTATTTCTGCCACGTTATATTGTCAATCTTCTGAGGCTTTCGACATTCATTCCTGCGGTGTCCTTGTTTCCTGCAATTAAAGCATTTACCATTAAATGGCTTAGCCTTTTGATTACCCTTGAACTTTCTTTTCTGGCCTTTGCCATTATTTTCACCGGAACTGGATTCCACCAAGTTTGTCTTGGATTGTTCAAAGTTCCCTCCTCTGACAAGTTGGCGGTTGTTCACTTCAACCTTTATTTTCACCACCAAACTTATGCATGGTTATCTCCTTGTTTGTATGCTTCAAATAATTTTTGAAATCTCTCCACGAAGGTGGAAATTTCCCAATTATTGCCGCAACTTGGAATGGTTCATTAATAACCAAACCTTCCTCGAGACACTCGGAGATAATTATATGCAACTCTTCCATTTGGCTAACAACGGTTTTGGATTCCACCATCTTGTATCCCATAAACCGGTCAACAATATATTTTCACCCTTTTGCACCGCAGGAGGATCCTCAGTTAGCCATTTTGCCAAACTCAAAGTTGTCAAATAGAATAGCATTTTCTAATGCCATCTCTTGAAGTTCTGCCCGTTGAACTTCTCTGGTTTTTTGCGGTGAGACGAACTCGTTCCTTGCACAGCAACAGGTTGCACAAACGACAAAGGAGTTGTTTCCGATGTTCCTTCCATTTCTGTTCATAAACAGAAGATCAACAATCAAAACAGACTCTGTTATGCACACTTTTCCCGATTTTTGTATATCGTAATTTTAAAAATTCACGATCATTTTAAACACATAACATGAATATTTTTGTAATCTACAACATCGAATAAACAACTTTCGTTTTTTTAACTTTTTAGAAATGAACGAGTATTTACAAAAAAATTTGGATTACAACACAAGGTAGGCAGTTTTTCCATTTTTTTTCAAAAATTCGTGACTATATTTATATTTTTCGGCACAACAATTTTTTCAACCAAATTGCAGATTTTTGTTACAAGTAAACTATACTCACATACTTGTAGAAAATATTAACACGAAAATCATGTTGTTAACATAATTTTTCAAAAGGTGTACAAGGCAACAAGTGCATTTTTACACAAAATCATCATATCTTTCCGCAATTTCATGTTGTAGATTTTTCTAATAGTCATTTCACATCTCCAGAATTGATACCAACATATTTTAGAAGATGTTTAAGATCGCACACATCATGTAAAATAAATTTATCGAAAGATTCGCACATAAGCATGCTGTTGTACCACATTTAACTAATAAACATCCGGTTAAACATGAATTTTCTGCTTCAACTTTTTCTAAAGTTGTTTTAAAAATGCACGGACACTTTTAACAAATAATACAAACGGATTTGTAATCTACAACACCTTAGAAACAACTTTTATTCTTCGAGTTTTCAAACAATACGTAGTAATTACAAAGTATTTTAGCCTTGAAAACAATGTTGTTAGTCGTGCCATTTTTCTGATAAATATGTAAAAAAATGTTTGTATTGCTACAACTTTTCCCTATGTTATTTTTCCAGAATTGCAGATGCAATTCAGTGTTCCCAGTTCTACTAAAGTATATGCACATCAAACAAATTACACACGAATCAGATTATTAACACATTAAGCAAGATAAAGTCTTATGATTGTACGGGAAATTAGTAGTGTAGTACCGCTTTGCTAATTTTTCTGAAATAGAATAACAAGAATTTGTAGAAACATATTGCAGGCATGATGAACACATAAGAAGAACAAACATTTCATTCATAGAAAATTACTGCAACACATTCGAAATAAAAATGCTGAAAGAAAGAGTAAAAACAAAAACTTATTCGTTTGACTGAGGCGCGTAGAACGCTGTCCTCAAGACTTTATTGCCCCGATTAAATGCCTACGGTTATGGCAAGAAGTCTCCCAAGATACAATTGTCTTTTCCTTGTTCTGGTTGTGGCACTTCAATGCGAACAAGCGGCGAACTGATCCGGCATTGAATATCTCTGACTATGCAAAATGAGTTTTTGCAGAAATGTTTGTTTGCCTTATTCAAAAGTTAAGAATGCAGAAAATTGTTTGTGCATATTTTCTAGAAGTATGCAAATGAATTTTCTGTCTAAGTTTTCATTCAGGACAATGGGATTATATAGGCATTATGAAAACCTTTGGTAGAGAAAGCAACTGTTCAGAAGTGGTAGTTATTAGTTGGAAATAAGCGAATTTTGAACGGATGCCGTTCTGTTCATGAACATAATCCGAACAGATGCATTGATTCAACAAGTTTGATCTGAACTGATGTCTGCTTCACCTCACATAAATCACTCTACCTTTAGGCATTAATTTCTCATTCACCCGATATCAGAATCAAGTGATTCAAAAGCCTAATATCAATTACTATTTTAGTGGTTTACAAAACAGTTTTTAGCTCCCAGAAATTCATTCCATAACTCATTCAAATCCGGGCCTGAAGTTGAATGTTCGTCACTTACACTTAAACCCATTTCGGAGCTAAAATACCATAAAGTTCCAACATGATGATCAGAATTACACGATTTATATCAAGTTATAAAGTGCATGTGTGGTTCAGACTAGGGGTGGCATCGGGTCGGGTCTCTTCCCATAACCCTTCAACCCAATTCCCAACCCGATAAGATTTGGGAAACCATTTCGCTCCCCGAACCCAAACTCGATAGGTGTCGGGACCCGACTATTAAACATAATTTTGTCGCTGCAAGTCTTCATTCGCTTGAGGAAGTAGAACAGTCACTTTCCAACAAACACTCTAATTCCGACATAAATGATGTGTATGAGAGATAAGGTGTGGAGTAATAAGGAGTGGTGACTAAGTTTGACTTCGGTTATTGGTTCAAAGATAAAAGGTTATTAGTTGTGTGTGTCTATCTTGAGCATTATTTGAATAAGTGATAAGTCATAAAATAAGTGATAGATAAAAGTATTTATAAGTATTTATCTTTTATTTAAAGAGAGTGTTTATCCTTTATTTAAATAGAGTCCTAGGATAGATAAACTATGTGCAGCACTTCGGCTGTGTGGCTTTAAATACAGTGGTCATGATCAATTGTAATACATCTGAGATTGAAAGTTAATAAACTCAATATTTCAGTTCATCGTCTTGTTTTCATTTTTCTCTTGGTATCGAGCCGGATTAATCGCAAATGCCATGTCAACACTATCACTAAACATTGGTAGCTTCATCTCCTTGAATCTTACCTCACAAAATTACCCTCTATGGAGTGAGAAAGCTCTTGCCTTGGCAGAAAGTCAAGATCTGGTGGGTCATCTAACTGATGAGACACCAGCACCTGCCAAATATGCTTCCACAGGGACATATAGTACCACAACAGGTAATACAGATGCATCAACAGCAACAGGAGAGCAGACTCTCACAGGGGACTTTCTCAAATGGAGGAAAGCAGATAGATTGCTGCGTGGATGGATCATTGGGCCACTATCTGAGGAATCCCTCTATCTAATAATTGGCCTGGACACAGCAAAGTCAGTTTGGAATGCCTTAAAAGATGCTTATGTTCAAGATTCCCAGGAAAGGGAATTTAACCTAAAACAACATATTACCTATTTAAGGATGCAAGATGGTGTGTCAGTAAATGAGCACATTAGAATTTTCAAAGGTTTATGTGACAATCTGGCTGGCATAGGGAAGCTAGTTCCAGATTCAGACAAGGTATATTACATTCTCACCAGTCTTGGTCCCAAATATGAGACCTTCACAACAACTATGTTAAAGCCTCCCAGACCTACCTATCAGGAGTTGGTATCACAAATCCATAATTTTGATCAAAGAAAGACTTGGCTCAATGCACATAATGACTCAGAAAATCTGACAACAATGCCATAGATGGCCTTTTATGGACAAACACAACAAAACCAAGGGAACAGAAGGAACACTGACAACAACTCCAAGTTTGATTCTTATGGAAGAGGCTTTCAAGCCCAAAAAAATTAACTTGATTCCATAAACCAAAACAAGAGGGGACCACCTGAAGGACAACGGTATATGACAAATGCTGAGAGAGAGAGATGTACAAAAATGAAACCTGCCAATACTGTGGAGTGCCAGGACACATTGCCAAGATCTATTGGTGGGTGCCTAAAAGGACCGATCAAGGGGCAAGCTCTCTTCCACAAGCACTTGCAGCCCTGACATTGGACAAATCTGTAGCAGACACTGAATAGACCTTGGACACTGGAGCTTCAAATCATATGACCTATAACTCAATTATGCTCTCAAACCTTAAGCCTTACAATGGAAGTGATTCTGTTATTGTTGGAAATGGAACACACCTGCCTATACATGGGATTGGGAAGGTGCGTCTCATAAAAACCAACAAAACAGTCCCACTTCATGATGTGTTGCTAGTCCTAGATTTAAAGAAAAATCTCTTATTAGTAGGACAACTCACAAACCAACATCCTATGAGTTGTGAATTCACTAACCATGGTTTCAACGTGAAGGAAAGGGGAACATGAATCACACTGATGACATAGAAAAGGACAGGTGATCTATATACTTGGTCCAGTACACCCATGGCCCTCTACTCTAACAGATTCAAAGCTGGGACAGTAAAGACATTGCACCAAAGACTGGGACACTTTCAACTAGCAGCAGTTCAAAGGTTAAAGAATAAAGGACTCATACAGGTGTTTGGAAAAATAAACACAGATCATATATGTGAAAGTTGTCAGTTAGGGAAGTTAAATAAGTTGCATTTTTATGATTCTGAACATAAAATCAAGGACACATTTGATTTGATACACTGTGACTTGTGGGGGCCTACCCCAGTTGTCTTTTTAAGGAAATTTTATTACTATGCATGTTTTGTTGATGATTTTTCTAAGTATACATGGCTAGTTCCATTAAAACACAAGTCTGATTTCTTCAATACTTATCTTGCTTTTGAAAAATATGTTCAGTGCCAGTTTAATAAACAAATAAAAATATTTCAATCAGATGGAGGACGAGAGTTTGTAAACAAACCTCTAAAGGGGAATTTTTTAAGTAAATGGATGTTACATTACATTTCCTGCCTACATACACCTGAACAAACATGATCTGTAGAAATGAGGCATAGGACAATAAGGGAACTAGGATTAACCATGCTCTTCCACAGCAGGACCCCTCTCTATCTATGGCCAGAATCTTTTGCCACAGCTGTCTATATCATGAACAGGTTACCTACCTCAACCCTAAACTTTGAAACTCCCTATCAGATCCTGCATCAGACTCCACCTGACTACACTTCACTAAATGTGTTTGGATCCAGATTTTATCCCTACACTTGGGACACAAAAACAAGAAGTTTGACCCTAAAACATTACCATGTGTCTTCGTAGGCTACATCAACCAACATAAAGGCTATAAGTGTTACCATCCTCAAACCAGAAAAACCTACATCTCTAGGCATGTAACCATTGATGAGACATTGTTGCCCTACAAAGAACACCTCAATGACTCTCATGTCAAAAACTCATACATTGAAGATGTTGGAATAGTGTCCTAAACCCAATCGGTTTGGACCGGATCCGACCGGGTTGGACTGGATCCGACCGGATCGGATCATTTCTATTATTTCTTTATGTTTGTACATTTATTAAATGGCTTTTCTATTGCCATATATATGTTCTTTTTAAAGAACCAATTATGAATTGTTATATGATAACGTCCCTAGTATTAAACTGTGGTAGAGAAACCAAGATAGGCGATTATGGTTGATAAGATCTCTAATCACTTTAATAAGTTTGATACTTAAATGTCTACAGGTCGATGTACTATTAAACAGGCATTGATAGTACAAACATGCTAGCACGTATTATATGTCTTCTGTCTTTAAGGACAGGGATAGATCTTGTCTATCGAAGTGTAGAGACACTTGGACTGTACGTGGACGTGTATTAGAGAATGCGTACGTTAGACTGACCCACTTACATTAAGTGTCACACTATGTGGTGGCTGTGTAATTATCCTTTAGACCAGAGTCTTCATGGCATCACGGTGTGGATTATCATGCTTTGACACTGTTAAGGTTTCCCCTAGCCACGGGGAGATCATGCGGTAGTGATTGGGTATGATACTGAAGCATGCGGAGTGTACATGTTTGGTCGTCTGGTAATCGCATACCCTATTAGTAGGGATGAATATCCGAAAGGGCCATCTTATAAGGAATGTCTTACTCTCGTGAATCTTTGCTAAGTGGGAGTAAATGAGTTACTTTGAGAGAGCATGATGTACTGATTATAAGATACGATCGTTAATGTACTGACACTCGAGATACGATCGTATGGATATTATTACAAATGATAGATTGTAAGTTACACAAGAATCAATTTTAATATGAAAGGTAGTAGTCATTGCATTTAACTCTTCCGGTGATTGGTGGTCACGGTGTGTTGCTAGACGCTATCTCATGATCGTTAGGCATGAAGGGCATTTTCGTAATTTGCACTTTGTCTACGGCCAACATATTCGGAAGCCTATTGGGTCACACATATATGAACATCATGTCGGATTAAAATGTAGTTATAGCGATAACCAAATAAGGAAAGTTTTATCTCACGACTATAAAGGTTATAGTGATAAATTAATATGGTGGTATTTATTTATTTTGAATAAATATAAATACAAGATATTAATTATGTCGATTAATTAAATATACATATGATGTATATATGTATGTTTAAAAATATATGTGTATATGATACACATGTATTTTGTAAATTAATTAATCATAGTATTATATTATTAATTAAATATATATGGCCAAAATTTGTGTGTATGACACACGTGAATTTGGCTATAAAGTGACGCAAGTTTTTTTGTGTATCGGATACATTTGAATTATGCAATTTAATTAATAATATTACCATAATATTAATATTAGATATTAATTGATTTTGGAAAAATAAATTTATGGTAATAAGATAAATATAGTCAATATACGATATAGGCAATATATTAGAAATATTTAATATAAGATATTGAATATTAATGAGATAAATCAATCAAATATATTTTCCTTATTTTAAGTAAAATGTTTTCTTCCTCTCTACTCTTCTAAGGGGCGCCCCATCCACCATAAATAGGAGGTGGGTGTCAAGCTCTTTTGTACATCATAATTCCAAGAGTTTAGAATTCTTGTGAAAAATAGAGAGCATCTTAGAGAGAGTTTTGAGAGAGAGAAAAGGTCGGTCTAGCAGCCAAGTTTTTCTAGTAGCAATCCAATGGTGGATTCCGGCGGGTTGTTCGTGTGGACTAGCGGTAGAGGCCGAACGCTTGGGCGGCTCCATGCATCGCTACTCTCCTTAGACGGTCAAAGCGTCGATCTTTTAAATCAAGTAAGGTAACCACCGTCTTTAGCTTATATGTTTATTGCTTAAACGAAGTCGATCTTGGGTAAAATGAAATCAAATTTTGAATTCCCCTGCGTTCCCGCGTAGATTTCCTAACAATGGTATCAGAGAGAGCTTCGAGCTTAAGCAATAAGCATGTTATTTTACGTAGTTAATTTTATCGTTTAAATCACATAATTAAAAGATGAAAGATTTTTTATTCGCAAAAGATACATGAAAAGAAAGAGAAAAAAAACGAGATCGGTGGTGCTCGGCCGACTGGCGGCTGCTGGTCGGCAGCGGCGGCGGCAGGGCAACCTGCTGCCGGCATCGGTTGACCGGTCAATGCTGGCGGATCTCCTAAATTGTTTTGTGTATTTTGTGATTCAATATGGTTCATAGTTGTGATTGGTAATTCCTTTTTTTGTTTAGTTGTGTCATGTGGCTAACCAATTGTGCAAACAGTTTGGGCCATTTGGATGCCACATGGCATTAAAATAATAATGGTCTTCCAAACTTTGTTTGGAATAGGCCTAGGCGCTTTTCAAATATTTGATTTTGAAAAAAGGCCTACGCCTAGGCCACTTTCAAAATTTTGATTTTGAAAAGTGGTCAGACATATTAACCAAAATATTGGCATTTCCAAATTTTGTTTGGAATAAAGTTTTGTACACTTTTCAAAATATTTGATTTAGGAAAAGCGCCAGATAGTCTTTTTCAAATTTTGATTTTGAAAAGTGCTTAGCGAGACGCTTTTGGTTTTAGAAACTAGCGATCCCTTTGATTATGAATCAAAAGGAAAGAAACAAAAGAGACTTAATTTTAATTTTGATTTATTTTTAGAATAGTTCTAATTGATTAAAATTAAAATTAAAATCGTTTAAAATTAATGGTTAATTTTATTTCGATTAAAATCATTTAATTAATTAAATGTTAATTAGTTAATTGATTGGATAAAATTATTTAATAGATTAAATGTTAATTGATTAATTAAGACGCAAGTAGTTAATTTTTTAATTTTATCTTTTTCATAAGATGTTATTGTATGGATTAGATATATAAGATATAATATGATTATATGAACCCCGATTGATCATGGACTCGACCGATAGGATAGATGTGAATGATTTAATTTTTCTGTTGGTTTAAAGATTGTCCTAGGCCGTTATGAAGAACGTGACCTAGTTTATTTTCTGCATTTATCTCATTCCCGTTAGCTCTCCCGTGTACGGCGGGTGTATTTATTTTATTAGATAGATTTAAATGTAACAAGAATGGAGCGGAATATGAAGACCAAATAAAGAAGAAAATAAAGATCCCATTGGAGAATGGAGCATTAAAGATCCTATTGGTGGTTGCAACTACCCTTAGATTGTGACCCATGGTTTCGTCAGTTTGTATTCGAAACCGCACCTGAGAAATGTCCATGATCATACCGGTTACTTTACGCATTTATTTATTTTGTGCTTGTATTTATATTATATGATACGATAGATGGATGACTAGGCACGATCTAGATAAATCTGTAGGATGTATGTCTATAGAGATAGACATATTTATGATGAGACCATAATTAAAATTAATTAAGTGAATTAATTTAAATAAATACTTCCACCTCAAAAGAATCAAGTTGAAATTACCTCCCCATATTATAATGACAGTGAAGAGCCCTTGTTCGGATCCAACTCATCAGCCAAAGCAGGGGGTTGACCTACCTCGGGTATATCTAGTGGTGGCCAAATGAGTAAACCGACCCCCCCTTAACCGGAACCGCCGGTTTTGGTATTTTCCGGTTGGGCGGGTTGACAAACCGCCGGTTGGTTTGAACCGCCAGTTGGTTTGAACCGCCGGTTGGCAAAACCGGCGGTTGACGGTTACAAACCGCCGGTTGCCGGTTGGTGCCGGTTAATGGTTTTTCCGGTTTGCTCCCGGTTCCGGTCACGGTTCAGATCACGGTTCAGGCCACGGTTTTAAAATTTCATAATTTTTTTTTTAACTTTTTCATATAATACTTATTATTTTCACTACAATAACAATTATTATTCTTTTTACTATAATTACTAAAACGATTGTAATATAATATGAATTTTTTTATAAATAGTTTTATATTCGGTTTTAAATATAATAGTAATATTGCGTTATTTTATTTATATATAAAATATGTTATTTTTAAAAATTATGTTATTTTTTCAACGCTTGTACCGGAAATTCGGTTGCCTACGTATCTTTTATATGTAATCGTGTCGGAGGCACGATACATATAAAAAAATCAGAGCGAACGTAGTTCTTATTGTTTTTTTTTAAAGTTTTTTATAGTTTGTTTGATAGTTGAATAAAAATACAAACAAATTTACTTGTAACTAAAACCGACAAGTAACGATTAAATCGTAACAACTTCAAAAATCGGTATCGTAAAGTAAATTTGATTGTTGTTTTTAACAACTAAACCAAATTGATAATTAAAGAAATGAGTAGAAGATTTAAGAAATTAGGGAAGAAGATGTAAGAATGGTGTAGGAAATTTGAAATGGATTTGGGAAGTATTTATAGAATTTTTTTGAGGTGTTTGGAAAAAAAAAAAATATATATATATAGCCGTTGCAAATCTGACCGTTGGGCCGGTTTAACCGGCGGTTCCGGTTCCGGTCCAGTTCCGGCCGGTTCCGGCCATGCCGGTTCAACCGCCGGTTCCGGGGCGGTTCCGGTTCAACCTAAACCCTAACCGTGCTCTAACCGTCTAACCGGCGGTTACACCAACCAGCGGTTCACCCAACCGCTGGTTACCCCACCCGCCGGTTAGATAACCGCCGGTTCCGGTTAACCGGCCGCCGGTCCGGTTATTTTGGCCACCACTAGGTATATCGTCATTATCGAGATATGATCGTATAAGATCTCACGAATATTGGGGTTATGACTTGACTAATAATTCGCTCGGCCACCAGCCAAAGCGGGGTCGTTTGGATTTTAGAGGCAAGGGTTTGACTACTTCATAAGATGGAAATTGTCAAAGAGTTGACTAGTCAAACAACAACAATCGTATAAGATACGATTGACAAAGAGTTGTCTGCCTATTAGACTATTTTCGGCCCACCAGCCAAAGCGGGGGTCGCGGTAGTTTAGTGGGATGTTGTCCACTAAAGAAATCAATAATTCTTGAAAGTCAATTGTGAGTAGTTGATTAGTGGGAGCAAAATCATAAACCAAAAGACCATTTTTTATTTTGCATGTATAAACAACAACACTCATTTATTTTCATTTTTATGTTGTAGTTTTAGCAAAATTTTATATTTATGTTTTATTCTCGATTAGTAAAACCATATGACTGTTACCTTTTGAGAAACGTTCTCAAATATGGTTAAGTAATTTTAATCCTTTTAAAATAAGCAATGACACGAGCAATCCCGTTATAGTAGTTAGAGACAAGGAGACTATATATTTGATGCAACACTCCAAGGCTTTAATTATTAATGAAAGCGGAAACTCATGATATGATTGAATCATTTGAAATAAGTTTCAACGAATTAATCATATATTGGATACGATCCAAGATGATCATTCAGTAGAACGATGACAATTAATTCAAACGTTGGATAAGAATGACCACATCTAATTTTGGATAGGTTGTTTTCAAAATTGTAAGATTTAAGTATCGACTTAATTCTATCATTTCTTAAAGGTTAATTAAATAGTAAATGTTTTGAATATGATTCAAAAGGTTAAATAAACTATTTAATAAACTTTAGATTTTCTTTATGAAAGGAAATTAAAGACATGGCTCTTGTGATATTTCTTAAGTCTTGTGAAAACTACAATAAGAAACATTTTTCAAGTGCTTAAAATGATTAAAAGGGAAAGTTAGGACATGTGCTTAAATAGAGAACTTATTGAAGTTTCTATTCTCGGCAAGTGAGTTGAGATAAATCTATCTAAGTTCAAGTCAACTCTTAGATACATGATATCTTGCGAGTGTGATTAAATTAGAAAGATTAAATACACATATGGAAGGTGAAGCAAACGTTGTAACACTTACCACGTTCTGGATCTAGTAAACTGAAAAGGGAACTAAATAAATGTTATTATGTTCCGGTTCTTGTGAAGAACATACTTTCAGTTATTTGTTAGGATTTAGTAGACATATTCAATTGTAATGAATAAATGTTATTGCAATAAAGTTGGAAGGTCACTGAATCTAACATACTAGATTGATGTCACTATATAGTTGATATATGTGATGAGATCTCAACTAAATATTTGTATGACTGTTATCCTTGATATTTATAGTTGTTCTAGATGTCGACTCTCTGGAAGAGAAACGTATAATCAAATGTCATTTAGATGATGTCTGAACCATGTGATTATGAATCATGTGGGTGATACGTATCTTATCTAAAGATGACTAAAATACCCTTTTATGAAAAGGTTATAAAATCTAGAAAAAATTTCTAAAGCCTAAACATACCGATGTTTGTTGGCTTATGACAATTAATGCCACAAATAATTGTTTGTTAATCTCTATGACTATTTTTAGGAATAGTTGAATGTACTTATTGAAGTACAACAATTCGGAAAGACCGAAAAGTTCGAGCTAATACGAATATGAGATTGACGAGCAACTTAGGAATTAATCTTCAATTGGATTGAAGTAATTAATACCTGAAGGGTGTTTCAGAAGTCGTTTGAAAAGGAATAAGATTCTCCCTTGAAGGATACCATCTTTGGGATACACAATTAGATTGTGTTCCCAAAATAGAAACAACACTTTATATGATAAAGGTGTGACGCAAGCCATGCGAAGTATCCCTTACCCGTTTCGGGATAGCGCCCTTATACTTAACCGAGTTCCAAAGAATAAAGGTTGAATAAATTTCATATTAAATATGGAAGGGGATAATGTCAAATCTATCTTAAGCGATGATTTGAAGTTGTCATAGGCAAAGTCAGAACGGCTTGGAGCCTAGTACGACATATGCAACTTTGTGGAATATCTTAGCAAGTACGCTAGATATTATTTACTTGTCCGCGGAGCAAAATGTTTGTCTCCAAACATGCTGTCTTCTAGAGGAAGTGTTTCTTCCAAAAGAAACAATGGGAGTAAATTTAGATCTCAACGGTAGTTTGAGAACCACAAGGAGTTATTCAACCATAGAAACGCGTGAGCGCACGCCACATAACGATGAGGTGTAGAACAACGCTCGGTGCACACAAAAGTTCCGTAAGTCTCGTGGATAACCTCAAGCCCGAAAAGGGTCTTTGGTATGTTTATCTTGAAGAATGAATATCTCACGACTTATGAAAGAATGTTTGAAAGGCAAGATTGAGAGATATGGCCAGGAGCCATATTATATGAATTAGATTCCATCAGTGACAACCAGGTTGTGAACCTAGTCTGTCTTACCTAGAGGGAATGTCCCTGTAAGGCTGAGCCCAGTTCTATTCAGACTATGCTTGTTATAACTTCGTATCATGACTATATGATAGTGTTGAAGATGTTGGGAAGAAAGCTTGATGTTCATAGAAGATGACATGATATGTAAGCCCACGGGATCCATTTATAGACTCAAATAAGTTTCTCTAGACGATTTCTTTGTTTGACAATCAAAGGAGTTTGACTTAGTCAAAAGAAGGATATGCCCAATGTGCAAGAGGGATAGTGGGAGTGTGTTACGGATTTCGAGTAAGGTATTGGATATCTCTCTCGAGAATTATCACCCCATGTCACAGTCAATTAATGTTTGGTAGTTCAAGGTCTTTATGAAAGCACTTGGATTAGTAGTTCTTATTTTTGGAAATAAGAGTCTATAGCAATAGATTTAACTGCTGTTAGATTATAGTTTACCTATATAGATGTGATGCTAAAAGAGTTTAGCATAGATCGCGATAGGAGATACTGTTAGCCGGTGTTCTCAGGATCTATCTATGTTAGGACGTTGGTCCTAAAGATAAGGTGAAAGATGATGCTTATGGAAGGTTTCCTTCGCTACTATGATAGGAACCATCATAAAGGTAATGCTGGATGTTCATGGTCCATGAACAGTCATAGCAAGTATGAAAGTATATCTGGTGAATGTCGAGAATATCCTTAAACGAGTTAAGGAAGAGTCCCTAGTTTATTGAAACTTGGAAATAAATAAACGTAGATATACAGACGTATATCCTGAGTCTTATGAAGGCGAGTGGGAGCTACAGTTTGGGTTTGCAGTAACTTTGATTAAGTGATACAGTGAGCTGGAAATGTTCTTGGCTATGGGTCACTACAAATCCAACAACTAGGCCAAAACACAGTAGTGCCTTAGAGGCGCAGCGGGAGTAGTACATGGATCTAAGAAGGTTCATTCCTGAACTTTGTACGGTTCTTCCACCTTTTCTATATAGCTAATTTAGTAAGTGGATTCATTGCTTGGAGCAAGGACCAGGGTCTCGTCAGAGATTTATGTGTGTGTTGAGGCGGTTGACTTGGTCATTTGGAGCATGGTATGAAGATAGTCTGAGTCCCCACGGATAGCAATCCGTTTACGGCTAGGGCTGGTTAATGAGGCATCCGCCTCCCATACAAAGAAATGATCCCCTGGCAAAGAACCTCATATGTTAAATCGCCCCCGCTGTGCATACCCGTACCACCTCCACCAGGATCACAGTTTACTCCTTTGGCCGTCCACCACCAGTCCTTTGTTCCCCATCAAATTCCTCAACCTAGCATGCCCTTGGCTCCTCCGCCCCCTATGTCTCATGGTATGCCGCCTCCACCACCACCCGAAGAAGCTCCCCGCCTCTTCCAGAGGATCCAGAGCCTAAATGCCAAAAACTTGACAATTCTATGCTTATTGCGAGTAATGCATGAGATTCTTGGGTTTCAACTTGGTCTTGTGTGTGCGAGTGATTGGTTTTAGGCCAAGTGGGAGATTGTTGGAATAGTGTCCTAAAACCAATCGGGTTGGACCGGATCCGACCAGGTTGGACCGGATCCGACCGTGTCGGATCATTTCTACTATTTCTTTATGTTTGTACATATATTAAATGGCTTTTTTTTTGGTCATATATATGTTCCTTTTAAAGAACCAATTATGAATTGTAATATGATAATGTCCCTTGTATTAAACTGTGGTAGAGAAACCATGATAGGCGATTATGGTTGATGAGATCTCTAATCACTTTAATAAGTTTGATACTTAAATGTCTCTAGGCTAATGTACTATTAAATAGGGCATTGATAGTATAAACATGCTAGCACGTATTAGATGTCTTCTGTCTTCTTTAAGGCGTGGATAGATCTCGCCTATCGAAGTGTAGAGACACTTGGACTGTACGTGGACGTGTATTAGAGAATGCATATGATAGACTGACCCACTTACATTAAGTGTCACACTATGTGGCGGTTGTGTAATTATCCTTTAGACCGGAGTCTTCATGGCATCACGGTGTGGATTTTCATGCTTTGACACTGTTGAGGTTTCCCCTAGCCACAGGGCGATCCTGCGGTAGTGATTGGGTGTGATACTGTAGCATGCAGAGTATACATGTTTGGTCTTCTAGGAATCGCGTACCCTATTAGTAAGGGTGAATATCCGAAGGGGCCTTCTTATAAGGAATGTTTTACTCTCGTGAATCTTTGCAAACTTGGAGTAAATGAGTTACTTCGAGAGAGCATGATGTCCAGATTATAAGATACGATCGTTAATGTATTGACATTTGAGATACGATCGTATGGATATTATTGCAACGATAGGATTGTAAGTTACACGGTAACTGTTTCACATGAAAGGTAGTAGTCATTGAATTTGACTCTTCCGATGATTGGGGGTCACGGTGTGTTGCTAGACGCTATCCCGTGATCGTTAGGCATGGAGGGCATTTTCGTAATTTGCACTTTGTCTACGGCCAACATATTCGAAAGCCTATCGGGTCACACACATATGAACATCAAGTCGGATTAAAATGTGGTTATAGCGATAAACAAATAAGGAAAGTTTTATCTCACGACTATAAAGGTTATAGTGGTAAATTAATATGGTGGTATTTATTTATTATGAATAAATATAATACAAGATATTAATTATGTTAATTAATTAAATATACATATGATGTATATATGTATGTCGAAAATATAAGTGTATATGATACACATGTATTTAGCAAATTAATTAATCATAGTATTATATTATTGATTAAATATATATGGCCAAAATTTGTGTGTATGACACACGTGAATTTGGCTATAAAGTGGCGCAAGTTTTTTTGTGTATTGAATACATTTGAATTGTGCAATTTAATTAATAAGATTACCATAATATTAATATTAGATATTAATTGATTTTGGAAAAATAGATTTATGGTAATAAGATAAATATAGTCAATATAAGATATTGAAAATATATTGGAAATATTTAATATAAGATATTGAATATTAATGAGATAAATCAATCAAATATATTTTCCTTATTTTACTAGTAAAATGTTTTCTTCCTCTCTACTCTTCTGAGGGGCGCCCCATCCACTATAAATAGGAGGTGGGTGTCAAGCTTTTTTGTACATCATAATTCCACGAGTTTAGAATTCTTGTGAAAAATAGAGAGCATCTTAGAGAGAGTTTTGAGAGAGAGAAAATGTCGGTCTAGCAGCCGAGTTTTTCTAGAAGCAATCCAATGGTGGATTCCGCGGGTTGTTCGTGTGGACTAGCGGTAGAAGCCAAACGCTTGGGCGGCTCCGTGCATCGCTACTCTCCTTAGACGGTCAAAGCGTCGTTCTTTTAGATCAAGTAAGGTAACCACCGTCTTTAGCTTATTTGTTTATTGCTTAAACGAAGTCGATCTTGGGTAAAAGGAAATCAAATTTTGAATTCTCTGCGTTCCCGCGTAGATTTCCTAACAGAATATGTGTTTGAATCCTGGCTCCCTCACACGTCTGACTCATCCAGCACTGATAATTCTATGCCATCTACACAAGACTATCACTCAGACTCACCAAACACCCCATACAAACCATAGCTGTCACTGAAGCTCTTCCTGAGGCCTCAGACACACCTTTAGACACTCTCCTCAACACACCACAAGGGTACCACAATCGGAGTCCTCCTCATACACTCCACAACAACCAGAACAAGACACAACTTCTAAGGATGCACCACCCTCAGAAGAATCAGAACACATAAATGTGAGTGTAGGACACCTGCAAATCATATTTGGGATTGGGTTTGAAGATCCCATGCTGTGCTCTGGTGACTATAATGTTGGTTTCAGGTTCAGGTGAGGAAATGGGTGTATCTGGATGTGTTGAGTCTGTGTTAGAGCTTGTTGGTGATGCTGGAGGTGCATGAGCACTTGTTGGTGATGCTGAAGGTGTCAACCAGAACCTACTACAGTCAAATCTGCCTTGAAACACATAGGTTGGAAAAATGCTATGCTTGAGGAGCTAGATGCCCTAGCCACCAATAGGACCTGGACCTTAGTACCTAGGACACCCCAAATGCATGTCATTGGCTCTAAGTGGGTTTTCAAAACTAAACTTAAAGCTGATGGTATGCTAGATAGACTTAAGGACAGACTTGTGGCCAAAGGGTATCACCAAATAGATGGCATAGACTATTTGGAAACTTTCTTCCCTGTAATCAAACCAGGGACCATCAGACTGATCCTCTGTGTTGCCCTACACCTTAAGTGGACTATTAAGCAACTAGATGTAAAAAACGCTTTCTTACATGGTTATATCACAAAAGACATCTACATGGATCAACCTTTTGGTATGGTTGATCCACGGTATCCTAATCATGTATGCAAATTACACAGGGCTTTATACGGATTGAAACAGGCCTCTAGGGCCTGGTTTGATAGATTTAGTACATTTATCTTCAAATGTAGCTTGTCTGATCCCTCTTTATTTATCTGTCACACTAACCACCAAGTGCTAGTTCTGCTGCTCTATGTAGATGATATGCTCTTGACAGGCTCAAATGCATCACTTGTAGACTCCTTCATTTCACTTCTCAGTAAAGAGTTTGCAATGAAGGAATTGGGCCCTATGCACCATTTTCTTGGCGTACATGTACACCACAACAACACTGGCCTGCATCCTTCCCAGTCTCATTATGCCCACATCATACTAGAACGAGCTCAAATGCTGGACTGTAAACCAATCTCCTCTCCATTGGACCAATTTGAAGCATCCACAAACACCAGTTCCCCTCACAGATCCCAGATTGTACAGAAGCTTGGTTGGATCTCTCTAATACCTTACACTTACCCGCCGGATCTAAATATATGTGAACTTTGCTTCCCGGGGTTCATGCAAGCCCCGGGCCTACTCATCACCTCACCTGGGTACGACGGATTCTCTGATTTGTCAAAAGGACTATTTCCCAGGGCATCTCTCTCACTTCCAATTCGTCCCTGCAACTCTCTGCCTACTCCGGTGCCGATTGGGCCGGATGCCCATTGACTCGCCGCTCTACCACCGGGTTTTGCACATTTCTAGGATCCAATTTGATTTCTTGGTGCGCCAAAAAACAACACACAGTATCCCACTGAAGCACATAGGCGGAATATCGATCAATGGCCCACACCGTTCTTCGAATTGACCTAGTTGACCTTTATCCCGAAGCGATTTTGGTCTTCCCATTCGACAACAGCCGATTATTTACTGTGATAATCTCAGCGCGCTCTACTTATTTGTGAATCCTGTTTTTCATGCTCGGAGTAAACACATCGAGCTTGATTACCATTTTGTACGCGAACAGGTAGCCAGAGGTCAACTTGTTACCAAGCACATCCCTACCGTAGCACATATTGCCGATATCTTCACCAAGCCCATGACAAAAGCCACCCTCGTCTTCAGCTCGCCCAAACTTGGCATCCTCCCTCGGCCAACTTTGAGGGAGGGTATTAAACATAAAGATTCTGTTGATGCAAGTGTTCATTCTCTTGAGGAAGAAGAACAGTCAGTTTCAAACAAACACTCTATTTCCGACATAAATGATGTCCAAGAGAGATAAGGTGTGGAGTAATAAAGAGTGGTGACTAAGTTTGACTTCGGTTATTTGTTCAAAGATAAAAGTTTATCAGTTGGGTGTGTCTATCTTGAGCATTATTTGAATAAGTGATAAGTCATAAAATAAGTGATAGATAAAAGCATTTATAAGTATTTATCTTTTATTTAAAGAGAAAGTATTTATCTTTTATTTAAAGAGAGTCCCAGGATAGATCAACTACGTGCAGCACTTTGGTTGTGTGGCTTTAAATACAGTGGCAATGATCAATTGTAATTCATCTGAGATTGAAAGTTAATAAACTCAATATTTCAGTTCATCGTCTTGTTTTCATTTTTCCTCTCCGGCAATCGGGACTCCCGGATATTCGGGATCGGGATCGGGATCGGGTAGGGAATAAATATCCCAGCAAAATGTTATCTTTTCTTTTACGTTAATTTTTTTGTAATTTCTTGTCAAGAAATCAAATTCATCATCACCATCAACAAAAATATCCATAGTTTAAAATTTTCATAAAGATAAATACACAAGTTAATAATGCAATACAATCAGTCCAATGGTGACCGTAAGACTTTATTATCATATAGTCATCGACCCACCAACATATTATTCATAATTCAAAAAATTAGACTCATACCAAAGTAGCGCTTTTATTATGAATGTGCAACCTCCAAATAATAAAAAAATGCATAGTATCACTCGATTTTGATTCACTGCCACAAATTAAGGAAAACTTTAGACAAGAATCAAGAAATTTTTCTATATTTTTGCAGTGAGTGCGTATCAATTCATAAATAAACAATAAATAATTATTTTCGGAAAAGATAATCAATAAATATATAAAAAATTAATTTGGTCGGGTCGGGATCGGGACCCATCGGGATTCAAACATTATACCCAGATATATTCCCGTCCTTGTTCGGGAAGTGAGAAAACCCGACAAAATCGAGTCGGGAAAAACAAGGGTCAGGGAAAATCGGGTTGGGAGAGGAATGGGAACCGGGTCAGGTCGGGTTTTAATGGATTTTTGTCTAGCCCTAGTTCAGACCATCTATCTCACTCCATATGGAGTTACTATGTAAAAATTTCCCCGATCCCTAATACTATCTCGATCTATCTTTTAAGTCCATGTCAAAATAACTCAACTATTTTTCTTTTTAGGTGGCACAAGTTATTTTATTCAACTGATCCATCAAATGTATTGCAGTACAAGCTTTAATGTAACTACTTATCCGATAAAACATACATTAATTGCATTTCTATCATCAAGCTTCGCATAAAGGGGTGCAAGGAAGTTAAACAATGTCATTATATATTGTGCAACAAATTAGCAAGAGATACATATTGATGTAACATGGACATCCCCTTCTCAGCGGTATTCAATAATCACTGAAAAGATACAAATAAATATCACCCATAGTTCAGTATGATGACAAATACATCCTTTCAACTTTTTTTGTGCTATCTAATGAAACTACTAAGCCAAGCTTAATTCCAAGCCAGAAAGGGTAGGTAGGTAGGACTAGGACTAAAATTGAAAACGAAGAACAAGAAAGATCAAAAGTGCCTCAAAACCAAGGCATATCATTTCTTGTTCTTGAAGCAATGCAATCATTCACTTCCCCATTTCCTAACTACGTTGCCTTTGGCTGTAACTCCCTCCTGTGAATTTGAAGCGGCGTTGAAGTTTGTGGCTGGACTTACCCTTTTGTTAATTAACGAGGTCAAAAACTTGAAGGAATTCCTTGTTCCTCGTAGAAGGAACAGCAACGGATTGATCACAACCGCAACAAGGACATCACCCTTTGCGAATATAAGATACTGGACAGCAAAAATAAGAGACAAAATAAGTGCAGCATATATGACACACTAAATTGTTGTTCCATAAGCAATAACTGTTGAGAAGCAAGATGAAATTACTTCTTACCAAGGCGATAATGCCTAGAAGCGTGAAGCTTATCTGTTGTGCTTCATGCCAGAAGTGATCACCATTTGATCCACCAAACCACCCGAACCAACCTCCACCACCCGAATTGCCACCTCTACCTGCCTCTTCTTTCTTTTTTAATTCTTTGTCCCATTTCTCAAACTCGGACTTCTTCCCACCAAGAGCACCTTCTAGAGCTTTTCTAGCTTGATCCTAATGATGGTAAAAACCAGAGGTAACTCATCCACAAACAAAAGAACACAACACACATATGCAGATGGAGGTCGAATCGATCAAGGGAAAAGCAGTATCAAAGGTGCAAAAAGCTTAAAGTACCATGAATGTTTATTGCTACCAGTATTATTTCTCTTCTCAAATGGAATCAAAAGCGCATGCCCCACGATACCATCACATTCATGGGATGATGGGAATCTCGTGGAGCTAACCATGTTAAATCTTGGTAAACTAATGACAATTGGAAAGTTCATTCCACATGAGTGATCATTAATAGACAATAAAGATGCAAACTTTACCAAAAGAAAGATCAATGTCAAGGCTACCTAGTTCTCTGTTCATACAGGTATGTGCATATGGAAACAGAATTAGTGATATTCACAGCATTATGGGGCTTGCTTATATCTTGGCATTGCTCAAAGAGCACAGATTACACTAAGGCAGAGCAAGGATGAAGATTACAAGTATTTTGTACTGAAATCCATCTTCATCTATTCTAGTCTCTCAATGTACCTCCGATTCCAATGTTTTCTTGGATTTCAATGTCTTTTCAAAATCTCAATTGACTCATGGAGGGCCAAATGTATGCAAGTCATCCAAAATTGCAGAATACCGTGGCCAATTTTCACTAAGAAACTGAAAGAATCATCGAAAAGGTAAGATGGGGTCGAAAACGAATCCAAATTACTGATACTTTTATCGTGATTCAGTGTATTTGATTGGAAAATTCAGCAACGTAAGATTATACAATTGAAGAAAAGTTAAATACCTGCTTGCGATTGTCAGAGAAGAGGCAGGAAACTTTGGCGTTGCATCTGAGGCTTTGTTGCAGAGAATCCCAGGTCAGCTTCGAATCCTTAGAGCTTACGGATCGTATTGCTTTACTACAATTTGAGCTGAGTGTAGCAGAAACGAGCAATTTGGGATGTCGCCGGTTTGAGACGATAGCCGGAGAAGGAAGGCTTAAGCCTAAAACTTGTGCCATCCTCCGTTCGGTTCAGGCCGGCTTCGATAAGCCTGTTTTGTATGAAAAAAACTATGGGCCGAATGAGAGAGAATGGATTGGGTTACCTAAAGAACGTTGATGTCCATTAGAGGAACATAACAACACCACAAAATGAGAGAGAATGGATCAATTCAAATACTCCATAAAGCCCAACTAATGATGAAGCCTATAAACATAGATACAAAATTCTTTTTTTTTTTTTACGTAAACGAAATATTCGCACACATACCCTTTTCATCCCAAGTTCTCCAAGTTGAACTCGAATTCTGGTCACTGTCGGGTTATGACCTAATGTAAATCACTAGACTGATACCTTGTTGGGTAATACAAACGTTTATTTAAATGATTTTCAACAATGGATTAAGAAGTTATGTTTTATGGAGATAATTGTTTTTTTAATAGATAATATGGAGATATTTGTTGAGAGAATAATGATGGAATATAAATGAGAGTATATGATATATATCATGTATATCCTTCCAATGAATCACACGAGGGTATTTTTAAGCAATGAGGAGGGCTCGGAACTATTGGTAGGAGCTCTGATCTCCTACTGTAAATTGCATGTTTTAAGCACCAAAATGACCTTGTTTCGAGCACAAAATGACGGCGTTTTGATGCTTAAAACATGCACTTTACCGTCCATTATCGTAGGGGATCTGTGGGGCTAGTGGTATTGGAATGAGAGTAATTTTCCTCAATTGAAATACTTAAGTTATCTTGGAATAATAAAATGACTCATATTTATGTAATGAAAACAACTCATTCAGGAATGGAGGTGGTATATACTAAGAATATGCATGTGTGAGAAATTTAATGTTATAATTGAGCTTTATAATTAAAGAATACTTGTCAAAACAAGATAGGTTATGTATATATGTTATTATATGTGATAAAAGTGTTGTGTGATAGTGTAACGTCCTAAAACCGCAAGTTTGTAAAATAGTTAATCCGGGTTATCATGTAAATACGCTATACGCCAACCTAATAATATCTTAACCCTATTTCTCATAATTTTTCAATATGTGATATTACACCTTGAACGTCTAATCGAGAATTGAATTTGATATGATCGTCTTTTGATTGTATGTAAATATCATTGCTCCATCTCCTTCCATATTAAAATAAAAATCCTCTTCTCCTCCCCCGAAAGCATAGAGTGTCTACTCATATATCAATTTCAAAATTTTGGGTCAATTGTAAAATGAAAATGCTCTAATGAAATTACAGGCTTGGTCCAAAAAATAAAATTATGAGTCTTATCCGGCCGTTCAATTGTAAAATTATGTAGTATAAGTCCATTAATTATAAACTTTTGAAAAAAGCTAGCTCCTTGTAATTAATTTAATGAAAAGGTACAAATTAATGGAACATTTTAATTGTTTTTGAGGGCCAAATTAATGGAACTAATTAATCAATTTGTTTGAAGTCAACAAGTGCGATTGCACCGGTAACATGGTTGACAGTGACCTTAAGAGAGTAATGATGAGAAACACTAGAAACACTAAAGTCGGCTCCCAAAATAGTGAGGATGTATTGTAATTCTCCTTGTATTAAAACACTAAATCCACCCACAACATTTTTCAATTCCACTCTGGTCCCAGCATTTCTGTTGTGTTGATCCAGTGCAAACGTACACACATTAATCACAACCGGATCATTTGGGTCTACCGGTTTTAGATCAACTAATTCTCTTGCTGCTTCATGATCTGCTGCACCACCAAACTCCATGCATATTAATGAGCTCGTCGACGTCATCACCAGGATTAATGTGGTGATCATGAAATGAAGTCTCGACGTCTCTGATGATTTGCAGGCCATTTTAATTTGTTGTGCGTGCGTGTTCTCCCAAATTCTATTATAAATACGGATCGAGAGATATAATATTGCAGTTTGAATTGATCGAATTGTTGTGGAATTAATGGATATATTCGATCGATCCGATCACCAGCTACTATTTGGTGGGTTATTTATATGCATGATTCTAAATGGGCTCAATACAGATACTCGTCCTCTGAATTTACACATTAATTACACATGCGTGAGGATTGAACTTAATTTCTGTACAAACACATTTTTTTAAATTTTTTTTTGTTTGGTTTGGTTTGGTTCATGTAAGCATATCCATACCATAAATGATACATACACGTTCATTCAGTGTTTTGGCGTTAAACGGATCAATTTATATCTATTATTTCCATACTCAATGCTAGGTTGCCGCAATTGTCAAGTTATAGCAAAAAGCCTGTGTAATTAATTAAAGAATGAAGATTATAATGACAAATAATTCTTATTATGTGTATTGGATTTTAATTTATCCTTCACATGTAAAACCCCTCAACTCCTAGTAAGTGTGTTTAAGTTTTTGACGAAATTTGTTTTGTTTTTTCCTCAAGCTCTCTGGAAAAACCGACCTAAGCTGTGAAGGGTCTATAAAAATGATTCAAGGAGCCCTAGACTTCATCAGAATCGCGAATTCGGAGTTTTGGGGAAAAAGTTGGCACGTTGAACCGAGCACTACTCTCGGTTAAGCCCAGCACTTTTCGCATCATGTACGCGTTTGACCTTGTCTGGTGCATGTCTGTAGAGATCAAATCCTCAGTTTCGAAGGAGATCCTGATTCAGGAGCAGTTTTGAGTCTTGTTTCATCTCAAGAAGGTAGCCATCACAGCCCTTTGATTAATTCATAGTTTCAAACCCGTTTAAAGTTAAAATCCTTAGTTTTTCATGTTAGGGTTTTCATTGTTCGTAGGTTCTTAATGTTTTAAAGGTTAATCGTCGTTCATTGTATTGTTTCGGCTCGACAATAGGTAAGGAGTTTTTCTTATAAAAAATTTCATGTTTATTTTAAAGGTTGTATTCTTAATATGTTTTCATACTGCTTTCCTGTAAGTTGACGAAATTGGACATGTTATGAGTTTAAGACAGTTTGCCAGGTATCTGCTAGGTCAGTAAGCGAATCTAGGCTTCAACTGGGCAGTCTGGGCCGTTGAACAGAGAGAATCTCTCGATTAAGCGCACCAGGAGACACTTATTTTGGACTTTTGGTCGTTCTGTGTTGTCTACAGTGTTTTAAGAAAGTTATTTCAAGCTCTGGTTATGTTTCTAGTTCTATTTTTCATGTTAATAATGGAGATGGGTTCGGAGTATGGTGCATGTCGTTATGGCTTTTATATGATCAAGTAGGTTAGTCATGGAATTCAATCTGAATCAATGTGCTTTATGTGTTCTTGTTTGTTTAGAGTTAGTGATCTATCAATGTATTATACGGAATACCAAGGGTACTCAAGTCTCTTGTCGAATGTATGACTAACTGTATTAGTCATGTCGTTCTCAAGATGCATGTTGTACAAAGTACCCTGGGTATTTTAAGTCCCAAGTTGAAAGTATGGTGAGTCATATATTAGCCATGTTGCACTAGACTCTTATGTTTAGTAAGTAAGAAACAAGGCAAGACAAGACAATAATATGACAAGAACACGAATTAGTTAAGAAAGTAAGTAATGCAACTAAACAAGTACATGCAAGGGAAACTGACATTGTAAGTAGGCATGCTTTTTATGCATGATTCAATTTGACTTTAAAGTGGGTTTACTTATGTTTCAAGTATTGTCTTTAAACGGTTTGAGAAAGTGGATAAAACAGATTCATGTTGTGTCTCTCAGCTTATGACGACCATGAATCTTTCTTTTAATTTTCTTTCTCCTTACTGAGCATCTAGTTAGTTATCACTCCTTTATTTGGAATAAGAATATTGCAGGCACATACTGAGTTTGATGACGAACTAAGAGTGTCAGCTTAAGATGGAGCAAAAATGTATTTTATGTTTTAGTTTACTTTTATAGTTGTCCTTTCTAAATAAGGCATTGTTGCCAGTAGTGTAGTTGTTTCTCCTTTTCAGAAATGTTAGTTGTAATGGATAATAGAATTTACTTTCAATTGTTAGTGATTTAGTTTGACAGCGATTGTATTCTAGTTGTTGGTTGTGTTGAAGACCCTTTGCATCTATTTTCCCGAGTCTTTTGCTTGTTTTTCTTCTACGCGAATCCATATTTACTCTGATATGACATGAGACTTACGTGAGATTTAGGGTTTACTCGTCACGTGCCGAGCGTTCAATGTCCGGATAAGCACTCAGTATCCAGGAGAGGGGCGTTACATCATGTATTAGTAAAACCCTTATGAAAGAACAGGTAAAAGCAGATTTGACTCGTTTAAGACTCATCATGATCCGTAAACTCGAGCATTTTTTTAGAATTCTTTTCCAACATATCTCATAATTAATGATTCATATTTTATACTAAATCATGTACAAAAATTTATTCTCGTTAAGCTTGCGTGCGATGTACTCGATTACAAGATGTCGAAATCAAGATCGACTTGATTGATTATTCGAATAACTTGATTACATCTCAAACTTGAAAAAACTGAATTGAGACAAACATTCTTGTAAGTCATTACTTGGTTACACGAATGTCCTGACTATTTGATCGAGAGCCATACTTTCATCTTACTTCTTTGCCTTAGTATTATATTTGGGTTCTTAACACTTATGTCTCGTTTGGATTGATGGAATGTGATGTTTTTTCCATTCCATTCCATCGATTTGACATGTTTGGAAACCTTAGAATGGAATTATTTTGATTCCAATAGAATGAAAATGTGTGATTTTCATTTCATTAAAAAAAGCTATGGAATGCTGGAATGGAATAAAAATGATTCTATTCAATTGACTACCAAACGCAGTAATGAAATAATATCATTATATTTCATTCCATTACATTCAATCGATCAGTTTTTTATTCTATTACACTCCATCGATCCAAAGGATCTACTAAATTATCAAAGTTTGTAAAATCAAATACACACAACAAGACAAAAAACGATGAAATTCCATTAATTTGAAACATTGGAAATCTCCTTCAAATTCAATAATATATAAAAAAAAACAAATTAATAATATTTGTGTTCTAATTTTTTTGATGGAAATCAACGAGTTGTCTTGCACCTGTAAAATGATTCACCGAAACCGTAACATAGTATTGATGAGAAACACCATTGTCCGTTGCTGCAATGGTGAGGTAGTATTGTAAGTCTCCAAGTATGGAAACAATAAGTCCATCCACTACATTTTGGAACTGCAAGTTGGTGCCCGCATCTTTGTTGTGCTGATCAGCTGAAAACATACCGATATTAATCACACCCGGGTCATTTGGGTCTACCGGTTTTGGACCAATTAATTCACTATCACCTGCTGCAGCAAACTCCATGCAAAAAGAGGCTATTAGAAGCATTGAAATCATGAAATGAAGTGTCTCTGCGGATTTGTAAGCCATTTTTCTCTGTGTTTATGGAGATCAAATACAGAAGTTGCAGAGAATTATAGAAAGGCTAGCTGTAGCTGTGGATAAATAGATACAATTGGTGGGCTAATTAAGTGGTTATTTATACTACTATTATTCTAATTTGGCCCGGAACAGATATTGGTCCAGTGAATGAATATTCACAATATATGTGCAAGGATTAGTGAACTTTATTTTTTTCCCTTTCTTTTTTTTTTGGGTTTGGTTCATGTATCCATGTCATAAATGATAGATATACATCCATAAATGAGGCAGTTATTAAAAAGTTTTGTTCAAATATAACAGAGGCAGAACATTTTCCAAAGCAGCAAAATTTTCCTACTTTACCCTTATTTAATAATCCCTCTGTTTCAATTTGTCTGAGGCAGTTGTTAAAATCATGCATATTAAGGATGTGAGTTAATGCATTAACTTTTACAATGAAATGACTAGAATGTCTTTGGATATAATTAATGTGACTTTCTTTTATATATCTCTCTACCGTAATAAAGAAGGGTAATCAAGTAAAACACAATACTGCCTCACATAAAATGGAACAAAATATTTTGACAACTGCATCAGTTATTTTGGAACGGATGAAGTACTAGGTAAGAATTTAAAAAGAAGACTACATTAATTGTATCATAGAGATTGTTTAGTCATTTTATCCTTACAGTCATATCATTAAATAACATTCTTAATAAGCGTGTTTTTGGAAACTGCCTAAGATATTTCAGAATAGAGGGAGTAATACAAAACCGTTCAGAGTTCTTTTTTTATAATACTCCATCCGATGCTATTTAGCTGTCGTAGTTGCCAAAAATAAAATTTCCTTTATATCCGTCGTATTTACATTTTCAAATCATTGTTTATTGTATTTTTCTACCTATACCCTTATGTATTAAGCGGTGTGAGATTGAAAACAACATTATATTAATTATCTTCAAGGAGTGTTATTGTCATTTTGATGTTAAATTAAAGCATTAACTACTCTCATTAATATATGTGTTTTTGGCAACTGCGACACTTAAATAATAACGGAGGAAGTATCTATTATTCCCATAATCAAGCTAGCTAGGTTGTTTGCGAAAATCAAGTTAGCAAAGATCGAGCCTAGGTAAATAAGGATGAAGATTATACTCCCGTTGCTTATTATCTGTGGCATTTGAGAAAAACACACAAATTAAGAAAATGAGTAATTTCATTGATTTTCATTACAAAATACTAAAAAAATATTGAAAAGTGTAGTGGTGTATTGAATATGAAAGATTGATTGGTTGAATGAGCCTAAAAAGTTGAAATATAAGGTTTCCCCAGCCTTTGGAGTGGTGAGGACAGGCATGTTGGTGAGATACATCTTCAATTCTTCAAATGCTTTCTTACACTCTTCATTCCAGTTAAAAGGGTTTGCTTGCCTCAAGATTTTGAAGAACGGTAGAGCCCTCTGTGCAGAACGTGAGAGAAACCAATTCAGGGCAGCCATACGACCTGTCAATCTTTGCACTTCTTTATTATTTTTTGGTGGTGCCATGCTCTGTATGGCCTCGACCTTGTCCGGATTTGCTCTTATACCTTCCTTGGATATCATGTATCCCAAGAATTTCCCTGACCGGACCCCGAACGTACATTTTTTGGGGTTGAGCCGCATTTGTGTTTGCCTTAGCACTACAAAGATCTCTATGACGTCAATATACTGTTCGAGAGATCTGCTCTTGATCAGTATGTCGTCTACGTACACTTCCATGCACCTTCCTATTTGTTTCTCAAATATTTTGTTGACTGCTCTCTGATGGTACCCCTTATACGCGTCTAGAAACGCGAAAACCTCAAACCCGACAGTGGAGTCACTAGACTGTCTATCTTTGGAAGTGGATAACAGTCCTTTGGGCAGGCCTTGTTTAAATCAGTAAAATCCACACACACGCGCCAAGATCCGTCTGGCTTCTTGACTAAAACAGGATTGGCTAACCACTCGGGGTATACCACCTCTTTAATTATACTGGCTTGCAACAGCTTTTCTACTTATTTCTGAACAGCTTCCACCCTTTCATGGGCGAAGCTGCGTTTTTTTGTCGAACAGGTTTTCTAATTGGGTCAACATCCAACCGGTGTAAAGCCAGGTCGGGAGACAGACCGGGCATATCTGCAGCGTTCCATGCGAAAACATCTTTAAACTCTTTCTTTAAACCCATCAGATACTGTCTGTGGGGTTCAGGGATACTCGTCCCGACTCTGACTGTTAAGTCATCGTGTTCTTCCCACAACTTTTCCTGCTTAACTGCATCTTCGGTCAACCATCTCTCTTCTTCTTCGGGAACTAGTTCCTCTACAAGAACCTGTTGCACTCTCATTTTTTGGTTAATAGTTTCCGTGTAGCAGCTCCTTGCTACTTCCATGTATCCTTTAATCTCGGCTGTCCCTTTTATAGTAGGGAACTTCATGCTCACATGAGCAGGGGAAATGACTGCTCGCATACCTATAAGAGCTGGTATTCATAGTATAACATTATATGCTGAGGCCGACCGTACCACTATGTAGTCAACCATAAGAGTCCTGCTCTTTACTCCTTTCCCAAAAGTTGTGGGCAGTCGGATCATGCCTATCGGGTGAATCGGGGGTCCTACGAACCCGAACAGCGGAGCCGAGACAGGGGTCAGCTCGGAATCACGAATCTTCATGGCCTGGCATACCTATGAGTACAAAACATTTATGGCACTCCCTGTATCCACACACACTCGATTTACCATATGTTTATTGATCACCAACTCAATCACAAGTCCTTCATTGTTGGGGACCAGCGGAAGGGAATCTCGAGGTCGGTATACCACCTCTCCAGATAATCTATGTCTCTTGCCTGTTTCAGTCTGTGGGGCCTTGCTAGAACTGCTTTCACTGGGTGGCCTGGAACCTGCCGGACCACCCATAATCGTGTTAATGGTGTTGATAGGCTTATTATCCATGTGCCCCTCGGGATCAGGAGACGGATCACTCATTCGTTTTGGATCTGTTCTGCCATCGTTTCCTTGATAGTAGTTTCACCTCTTGTATTCTCTCCTACCCCTTGGGTTAGGATTCCATGTGCGATCAATCGCCTCATCTATCTTTCCTTCTAAGGCCGCATCATCGATATCTCTAATTAGTTCCCTGCAGTTTTCTGAATCATGGCCTACATCCTTATGGTATTTACAAAACTTTGTTTGGTCCCTTTTCTCTATGGGGCCTCTCAAAGGTGGAGGAGTTCGAGCTATTCCTTTCCTTTCCATTAAGGCGAGTACCTGCTCGCGCGACCTATTCAACGGCACCAAGTCCTTATCCTGAAGGGCACCCTTCTTACCTAGCCTGTCAGTAATCGGGGTAGTCATTCTGTCTCATACCTATTTTCGACCATTGTCAGATTGTCGCTCAGACCTTCCCCTTCTAGGGTCTGCTCTTTCATGTTCTCTCTTTAGCCTATTGGCTTCCTCTCATTGACAATGTTTGAAGACCGTCTCTACACAATCTTCCATAGTAAGTAGAGGTTTACTGTTCAGCTTGGCATATAACCTACCCTCACGTAGTCCTGCTATGAAGGAGGTGACTATCAAATGGTCATCAGCCCCATGTACCTGCCTTGATTCCTCATTGAATCTTTTTAGGAATTGCAACACACTTTCATCCTGTTTTTGTTTTAGAGTGAGTAGGTGGGTAGCGTTCCTCTGGAACGGTCGTGCCGTAATGAATGCATGCATGACTTTCTAGCTAGAGTAGCAAAATCATTTATGGATTTGGGAGGTAGCTTCCTGAACCACTCCCGAGCCCGACCAGTAAGTAGAGCAGGAAATGCCTTGCACTTCATCTGGTCGGCCGCGTTGTACAAGGTCATGTGCGTTAGGTATTGATGCATATGATCATTAGGGTCCTTTGTTCCATCATAGGGATCCATCTTAGGCATTTTAAATCCATGTGGTCGGGGATAGCTCTCTACTTGCTCAGTAAAAGAGGATTCAAAGGAAAATGGAGTCTTACCCAGGATCGCATCCAGTTCTATACGAGCCGCATCCCTAGCCTGCTCTCTGATCACGTAGGTTAGTCATGGAATTCAACCTGAATCAATGTGCTTTATGTGTTCTTATTTGTTTATAGTTTGTGATCTATCAGTATTATACGGAATACCATGGGTACTCAAGTCTCTTGTCGGATGTATGACTAACTGTATTAGTCATGTCGTTCTCAAGATGCATGTTGTACAAAGTACCTTGGGTACTTTAAGTCCCAAGTTGAAAGTATGGCGAGTCATATTAGCCATGTTGCACCAGACTCTTATGTTTAGTAAGTAAGAAACAAGGCAAGACATGACAATAATATGACAAGAACACGAATAAGTTAAGAAAGTAAGTAATGCAACTAAACAAGTACATGCAAGAGAAACTGACATTGTAAGTAGGCATGCTCTTTATGCATGATTCAATATGACTTTAAAGTGGTTTTACTTATGTTTCAAGTATTGTCTTTAAACGGTTTGAGAAAGTGGATAAAGCAGATTCATGTCGTGTCTCTCAGCTTATGACGACCCTGAATCTTTCTTTTAATTTTCTTTCTCCTTGCTGAGCATCTAGTTAGTTATCACTCCTTTATTTGGAATAAGAAGGTTGCAGGCACATATTGAGTTTGATGATGAACTAAGAGTGCTAGCTTAAGATGGAGCAAAAATGTATTTTATGTTTTAGTTTACTTTTATAGTTGTTCTTTCTAAATAAGGCATTGATGCCAGTAGTGTAGTTGTTTCTCCTTTTGAGAAATGTTAGTTGTAATGGATAATAGGATTTACTTTCAGTTGTTAGTGTTTTAGTTTGACAGCGATTGTATTATAGTTGTTGGTTGTGTTGAAGACCCTTTGCTTCTATTTTCCCGAGTCTTTTGCTTGTTTTTCTTCTACGCGAATCCATATTAACTCTGATATGACACGAGGCTTACATGAGATTTAGGGTTTACTCGTCATGTGCCGAGCGTTTCATGTCCGGATAAGGACTCCCTATCCAGGAGAGGGGCGTTACATCATGTATTTGTAAAACCCTGATGAAAGAAAAGGTAAAAATCAGATTTGACTCGTTTAAGACTCATCGTGATCCGTGAACTCGAGCATTTTTTAGAATTCTTTTCCTTTTAACTGTATAAGGCAAGATCTTGCTCAACTCATTTAATATCAAAACATCTCAACATATCTCATAATTAATGATTCATATGTTATACTAAATCATGTACAAAAATGTATTCTCGTTAAGCTCGGGTGCGATGTACTCGATTACAAGATGTCGAAATCAAGAACGGCTTGATTGATTATTCGAATAACTTGGTTACATCTCAAACTTGAAAAAACTAAATTGAGACAAACATTCTTGTAAGTCATTACTTGGTTACACGAATGTCCTGACTATTTGATCGAGAGCCATACTTTCATCTTACTTCTTTGCCTTAGTATTATATTTGGGTTCTTAACACTTAAATTATCAAAGTTTGTAAAATCAAATAAACACAACAAGACAAAAAACGATGAAATTCCATTAATTTGAAACATTGGAAATCTCCTTCAAATTCAATAATATATATAAAAAAAACAAATTAATAATATTTGTGTTCTAATTTTTTTGATGGAAATCAACGAGTTGTCTTGCACCTGTAAAATGATTCACCGAAACCGTAACATAGTATTGATGAGAAACACCATTGTCCGTTGCTGCAATGGTGAGGTAGTATTGTAAGTCTCCAAGTATGGAAACAATAAGTCCATCCACTACATTTTGGAACTGCAAGTTGGTGCCAGCATCTTTGTTGTGCTGATCAGCTGAAAACATACCGATATTAATCACACCCGGGTCATTTGGGTCTACCGGTTTTGGACCAATTAATTCACTATCACCTGCTGCAGCAAACTCCATGCAAAAAGAGGCTATAAGAAGCATTGAAATCATGAAATGAAGTGTCTCTGCGGATTTGTAAGCCATTTTTCTCTGTGTTTATGAAGATCAAATACAGAAGTTGCAGTAGAATTATAGAAAGGCTAGCTGTAGCTGTGGATAAATAGATACAGTTGGTGGGCTAATTAAGTGGTTATTTATACTACTATTATTCTAATTTGGCCCGGAACATATATTGGTCGAGTGAATGAATATTCACAATATATGTGCAAGGATTAGTGAACTGTTTTTTTTTTCCTTTCTGGGTTTGGTTCATGTATCAATGTCATAAATGATAGATATACATCCATAAATGAGGCGGTTGTTAAAAAGTTTTGTGCAAATATAACAGAGACAGAACATTTTCCAAAACATCATTTATTGCTAATTTTCCAACTTTACCCTTATTTAATAATCCATCTATTTCAATTTGTCTGAGGCAGTTGTGAAAATCATGCATATTAAGGATGCGAGTTAATGCATTAACTTTTACAATGAAATGACTAGAATGTCTTTAGATATAATTAATGTGATCTTCTTTTCTATATCTCTCTACCGTAATAAAGATGGGTAATCAAGTAAAACACAATACTACCTCACATAAAATGGAACAAAATATTTTGACAACACAACGCTCGAGCTTGATTCCGCCTGAAAAATGACTAAACAAGGCTCGAGCTTGATTCCGCTTGAAAAATTATTGCTCGAAACTCGACTTGAATTAAAACTAGCCATAAAAGGAAAATTTGGACTTGACTTGTTTAATACACATCTCGATCCATAAATTTGAGTATTTATTAAAATTATTAGTATAGTTTTTATTGTGTATCGAAAGATCTTGCTTGACTCGTTTAATACTCAAACAACTCAACACATCTCATAAGTATCTCATAATTATTGATTTATCTATTACTTTAATAAATCTATACACAATTACCAAAATAAATATTGAATAGGGTTCCATTGTTCCCTCAAAAAAAAAAAAAAAAAGGGTTCCATTGATAATAATGGACACTTTGGTCGAGGACAAGCATTCTTTTATCTAACTTCTCTACTTTTTCCCAAATTTCATTTGAATCATGATGGAATCACATAAATTCCATTTCACATAATCAAAGGCTTTGACAAAGTCACCTTTCATGAAAAATAATTTGATTTTCTTCCTTTTAACATGATAATCTCATTAGCGATTAAAACTCATCGATCCATTACTTGTTTTCCTTTTAAGCAAACAGATTGACAATCACTATTTAGACAAGGAACAAAGATAATTTTGTAAATAGATCCAAAAAGACTAATATTCCCGTAATCAGAAAAAGAGATCTAATGGAGACATCGTTGTGTTCTAATGGTATTTATATGTATTTTCTTAACCATAAAACTATATAGGTAAAAAATAATCAGATCTCAATGGGTGCAAAAATGATGTTGCTAAATTTTTAAACAGTACAACTGTATAGTTTGGATACGAAAGAAAAGGGCACCCTGATACACTATTGGAATGTAGTAAATGGAAAGATTGTTTTCATTGATTTGTAAATTGTACAAGGGTGTTACATATATACATCATTTGGAAGGATCTAGAGAATCAATAATTAATACAAATGAATCAATCAAATATCTCGACTTGAATACAATATATTCTACATTATTACAATATATATTATAATACCACCCCTCAAGTAGGACGAGGGCGGAGTCCTAACTTGGCGCGTTGATGAAGGAAGGTCGGTCGGGGTAATGACTTCGTGAGTGAATCGGCCAATTGATCATGAGCGTTGATGTGCGCAACCCGTAAACGACCAGACTGAATGTTATCACGAGTATAGTGATAGTCAATGACAACATGTTTCATACGTGAGTGAAATATCGGATTAGAACAAAATTGCGTGGTGCCAAGATTGTCACAATAAATGGTAGGAATGTTGGTGATAGGGAAGCCGAGTTCATGTAGAAGGAAAGCAACCCAATGAAGTTCGGTGGTGGCAGTGGCAACGGCACGATATTCGTCTTCAGTGGAGGAACGAGCAATGGTGGTTTGTTTCTTAGAGCTCCATGAGATAGGGTTGTGACCAAGGTACACAAGGTAGGCACTAGTAGAGGCGTAGTTATCCTTATCACCACCCCAATCAGCATCTGAAAATGCATGGAGGTTGAATGGAGAGCGATGAAAAAATTGAAGTCCATAATGTGCAGTTCCAACGAGATAGCGAAGAACTTGCTTGACATGGGCCCAATGAACATCCGTGGGTTGGTGCATAAATTGAGAGAGTTTATTGACAGCGAAGGCAATATCAGGACGGGTAATAAGCAGGTATTAAAGACTATCGAGCACCATACGATATTGCTTCGGATCCTCTAGAGGTGTGCCAGTCTTGGCGGTAAGAGTAGATATGTCATGTGGTAGCGGGGTCGGGACTGAATTGGCTTCAAGAAAATTAAGCTTGTTAAGAAGCTCAGTGATATAGCGTCGTTGAGATAGTAACAAGCCATCAGAGTTGTGAATGACTTCCACCCCTAAAAAATATGATTAGTGTCCAAGATCCTTCAGAGAAAAAGGAGAAGCCATATGATGGATGAATTTGTTAAGAACGCCCGGGTGAGTGCCAGTGACAATAATATCATCCACATATACCTAGACATACACATGGGTAGCACCTTGTGACGAAATGAATAGAGAGGTATCTGCAGTTGAATTTTTGAACCCAACAGAGAGAAGATACTTGCGCAGCTCATCATACCACGCCCGAGGGGCTTGTTTAAGACCATAAATCGCCTTGCGGAGTTTACACACGTAGTCAGGATGGGCGGGATCAGAAAAACCAGGTGGTTGGGAAAGATAAACCATTTCAGATAGATGTCCCTGCAAGAAAGCATTATTAATATCTAACTTACGAAGCGTCCACCCCTGCATAAGAGCCAAAAAGATAAAACAATACGAATAGTAGAAGTTTTAATGACAGGACTAAACGTTTCAACATAGTCAACACCAGGGCGTTGAGTGAAACCCTTAGTGACAAGACGAGCCTTGTAGCGATCAATAGAGCCATCAGGAAGATGTTTAATACGATAGATCCACTTAGAGCCAACACTATTGTAACTAGGATCTGGAGGAACGAGTTCCCAGGTACCATTGCGCATTAAAGCGTCATACTCTTCTTGCGTAGCATTGCGCCATTGAGGGTGTTTAAGGGCTTGGGTGATGTTGGAAGGTTCAGTGTCTACGGGTTGATGTAATTGAGTGTTGAGATTAAGCTTTTGGATGGGCTTGTGGATATTGTTTTTGGCACGAGTGGTCATTTGATGAGTATGTTGAGGTGGGGGAGGGAAGGGGGGGACTGGAGGAAGAGGGGGAAGCAGACGCAGGTGATGAGGATGAGGGAGAGGAGGACGAGTTAGGGGAAGAAGCTGATGGGGAGGGAGGTTGAGGATGATGAGGAATGAAGGAGGACGAGTTAGGGGAAGGAGCTGGTGGGGATGAAGGTTGGGGAGGAGGAGGAATGGAGGAGTCGAGGATTGGTGCATGGGAGGGAGGTGAAGGCAAAGATCGGAAGGGAAAGACTTCTTCAACGAATTTGACATGACGAGAGACATAAAGGCGGGAGTTGGAGAGATCATAGCAATAATAGGCACTCTGTGTGAGGGAGTATCCCAGAAAGACACATGGAATGGATCGAGGCTGCAACTTATGGTCCATGTAGGGCCGAACCCAAGGGTAACAGAGACAACCAAAGGAGCGGAGTTTGTTGCAGTTAGGTTGTTCACCAAAGATGCAGAAGTACGGAGATTGCATGGACAATGTGGGTGTGGGTAGCCGATTGATGAGATAAAAAGCGGTGGAAAAAAGCATAGGGCCAGTAGGTAAGGGGCATGAAAGCATGAGTGAGAATAGAAAGTCCTGTTTCAACAATGTGTAAGTGACGCCGCTCAGAGAAGCCATTGAGTTCTGGAGTGTGAGGTGGTGTTGTATAGTGGGAGATGCCATGTTGAGTGAGATATGGTCGAAGGGCCACATATTCTGTACCGCTGTCAGAGTAAAGAATTTTAATCGCTAAGTCAAAGAATTTTTCAACAAGGGTTTTAAATTTAATAAATGTAGGTAAAACGTCAGATTTTTTATGGAGAGGGTAGAACCACACATATTTGGCATAATAATCAACAAAAATAACGTAGTATTTCAAACCATCCAAAGACAAAACGGAGAAGTCCAAACATCCGAAAAAGCAATTTCCAAGGGGCGGGAAGCCCGTAAAGTAGAGAGGCCAAAAGTAAGTTTATGGCTTTTATTTTCTAAACAAGCGGAACAATGCATGAAGGAAGACGACACAATATCTAAAGCATTATTCGAAATAATTGACCGAAAAATAGAGCTGGACGGGTGACCAAGTCTGTGATGCCAGGTGTGTTTGGTTGTTTTTTTGACAGCAAAAGCTAGTAAAGATGGGGATGGCCACTCATAGAGTCCATCCTTAACTGGTCCATGCAACAGAGGGCGGTTGGTCTGAAGATCCTTCACAACAAATTTAGATGGTAAGAATTCAACAGACAAATTATGATCATTGTAAAGTTGCGAAATGGAAAGTAAATTACGGGACATATGCGGTACACATAAAACATTTTTTTAGAGTAAGTTGCTGAGAAGGAGAAAAGGATAAGGAAGTCGAACCGGTGTGTGTGATCGGGAGAGAGGTGCCATCACCCACCATAATGTCGTCAAAGCCAGAGTAAGGTGCATGAAGTGACAGATTCTGAAGGTCGGAGGTGATATGGTTTGTCGCACCGCTATCTAAGAGCCAAGGTGAAGATGCTGGAGTAGAAGCTTGCGGATGTGGGGCTGCAATATGAGCTTGATGAGAGCGGGGTTGCCATTGGTTTGGTGGACGCCATGGTGTAAGGGTTGAATGAGCCGAGTTGGAAATAGCTTGAACCTGAAACTGGGGGCACCATTTTGCCGAATGACCTTGCACCGAGCACAACTGACATTTACCGAGATAGGGTCGGCGGCCATGAGGTTGTGGCTTTCCTGGTTCAGCTGCTTGACCCCGCCATAGCTGAGACATGGGACGAGGGAGAAGACCGGTGTTCGGGGCGAGGAACAGGCTGTTGAGGTTTAAAGGCGGCATGGGTGAAAAGTGGGGCAAAGATGGATCTTTGGAGAGTCATCGGAGTTGATGATGCCTCAAAGTTCAGCAATTTTTCCATTAATTCTTCGAAACCAATGGATGAATCACGAGCTTGAATGGCTCGAGAAAGATCCTTGTAAGAATCTCCCAATTTGTCAAAAATAATGTCAACAATATCATCCTGATCCATTTTAGCCCCCATCATAGCGAGTTCATCGGTTTTGGCTTTAACCTTGTACAGAAATTCGGACAGCGGGGTATCACATTTCTGCAAATTTTTGAGTGATTGTTTAACTTGCTTGATCCGTCCTCGTGACGGGGTTGCATAAATGTCAGACAGGATTTGCCAAGCATCTCGGGAAGTTTTTGCATCATTGATTATATATAGGCATGATGTCGAAGGAAAGCGAGGACTGTATAGCATCGAGGATAAGTGAATCCTGTCTTATCCACAGTTGATGATCAGGATTGGGTTTTGTGTTGCCGTCAAGAATGGTTGTCTTAGGTGGGCATGGTTTTGAGCCGTCAACGTATCCGTAGAGATCGAAACCGATAAGTAAGGAATGAATCTGTTTATGCCAGGCTGAATAATTTGTTGATGTGAGTTTAAGTGGTAGTTGAAAGGTGGAGTTAAGGGCTACTACTTGGTTGGAGGCATTTGCTGTGCTAGACATGGCTGCAAAGGGGAAAAAAATGAATAAAGGGAGGAAGAGGTAGGTGGAGGACACAGAAGAAGAATGCAGAAGAATGAGGGAATGGAGCATACATAACCTTTTGAAACTGCAAGTTTGTGTGGGCATCCATACATAACTTTTTGAAACTGCAAGTTTGTGTGGGCATCCAAGTTGTGTTGATCAACTGCATACTTAGAGACATAAATCACAACAGGATAATTGGGTCTATTGTTCCACCGTAAGTTGTTGGCCCATTAAAACCTACTGTAAACACAATGTAAAAGAGAGTCATAAAGAGCATTAAGATCATTAAATGAAGTGGCTCGGACTTAAAAGCCATTCTTTAAGTTATGAAGTTTGTTAAAATCAAATGCAGCAAATAAAGCTAGATAAAAATGCAGCAAATACTTGTGTGGTGTCTTCACATGTGTGGAGACACCACAACCATACAATTTCATTTTGTATTTAAACTGTGTGGTTCTGATCGTTTCACCGGTCACTTCACCTCAAAATTCCCTCTCCACACAAATAGCTTTTGGTTCTAGTCTCTCTACTTGAAATCAATAGAAAGATGATATATCCACTACACATAATGTATAGTGGATATACACTACACACGTCTTATTTACATAAATCAATAAGTTGTCCTTCATCTGTGTCAATAAGTACATGTATCTTCAGCTTTAAGCCATAGAATCCACAAGGTGCATCTTTTGATGGCTACCCACAACCACTGTAGACTCCCGATAAAGACTTTTTAACTCAAGGAAGTATACGGACATGAGTGAGAGATGCCACACCAGTTAAACATTTTATACCCAACCGCAAATTTACACCCAAACAAAACATGTTCAACTTCTTCATCGTAACAATTGCAAAAATGACAGTAAATAATTGAGAATAGTGCATAATGTTGACCTTAGTCAGAATACGATTGACAAGAGTATTGCAAAGGAGACACAAGTGCTCAAAGACAATTTATCTTATAATCAATTTCTTTTCCCAAAATCAATGCTAACTATGAAACTCATTTTTACACGAGAGCAAATATTTAAATATTACTTTTGAATATTCCTAAAAAAAATACTTTTTGTTTGAAGCCACAATGTTTTATTATTAAGGCAAATCCGTAGAAAGAACTACATCATACAGAGGAAGATCTCCTCAAGAATTAGGGCCTGAAGTCATCACACCATGTCTAGCAAGTAAGTGCGCAGGGATATTCCCCGCCCACTTCACAAACATAAAGCGACAAGAAGAAAATGAGACCGAAGCTGAAGATACAGTCTCGAGTAAGACAACCAAAAGCTGACAGATCCTCTGTAGGGCAAGAAAGTGCATGAATGCAAGATAAGCAGTCACTTTCAAAAATCACCGTCGAAAGACCAGGCCGAGCTGTCTCTACCATACCCCGATAAATCGCCCACATCTCAAGAAGCATCGGAGCATCAACCGAATCAAAGTGAAAAGAATAGGCCACCACTATAGACCCCACCGAATCTCGAAAAATCAGGCCAATTCTGGAGCTCGACTCTGTCACCGAAGCATCTGTATTGCACTTCCAGTACCCCCGAGGTGGGGGGCTCCAGTCCTCAGGGTGTGTCATCCCTACAGACGCACCAGGAACAACACTCACCGCCTGGGAATACTCCAACGCAGATGCAGTAGAAGCCGAAACAACACGAGAGGCAAATATAGGTGTACCCTTTGAAAACTGCACTACACCGCGCCTTCCAAAGATTCCATAAGAACATGCAGAAAACTGACACCTGATCTTTGGTAAGTCGCTGAAGCAATTCCCAAAGAATTCCCGAAACCCAGAAATATTACTTTACATTGTGTTATGTATTGTATATTAGTCATGATTCATATACTAATTATAAATAAAAGTTATGCACACATGGACTATTTTTTTAGAAGCATACGTACGTTGCACCTAAGAAACAAAGGGCCCTAACAATATATTGGTCTAGGGCCACGGATTTTATGGGGCCCAATCTAATTCGTAGTTTAGACCAACCCTCTTCGATGCTTGGTATAAGTCTTTTTTTACAGAAAAATATTTTCTTTTATTGTTGAAATAATAAAAATCCGTACATGTCATGTCCTACCCCCTTATGCAATGCGTCATCGGGACATAGCACTGCTTCTTTAAAACCTATATCTGGCAAACCCAGTGTGGGAAAATCTAGGTGTATAGGAAAGAGTACAACACCATATGTCTCGGTCCACAAATCTCCGATAACCCCAAAATAAAATTACAATAATGCAACCAACTTTTTTTAAGTTCCAACACTACTGGGATCCTGCCGTAGTCTAAGAATGGTCATCCGCGAAATCTTTGTCTCTTCCTCATTATTGTGGGCCTCACCAGCCATCCTGATTTGCAACCTAACCAGGTAGATGTCCATCTCAATTATCTAGAGGTCCTGATTTCAAGGTACCATCGCCCAAAGTGAAACAGAATTTCGTCCTCCCCTGAAAAAGAAGTAACATACAATAGAGAGCAAAATAGGCACGGGACAACTACTACCTCAAGAAAAACGCAAGCCACCACCTGTTTGTTACCCCTCATGTTGATCGGGGGCCTTCCATGTCTGATCGTTGGAAATCCCAAAGTATCATGGTGAAGACATATCCAAATATTGTCATGTAGGGATGACTCTTTAATAAATATAGAAAGCGAAGTAACATTGAGGCCGCACATGCATCAAGAACATAATTAGCCTCTCGAAAAACATGTTTAATGTGCATCCGGTAATGAGAAACTCTTTGGAAAAAAATTCAATAATAAGGATGAGAGGCCATCACACTTTGTACTTATCTCTAGTATCGTGTTTCACTGAAGCATAAAGGTTTGGAGTGTGAGGAACATAAATCCACATATTAATAGGATTTTACAAATAACGGCCTGTCGGTTTGACCAAGACTCCCAACAAATGAATGCCGTTGGTAAACTTACAATATATGATTAATTTTATTTTCACAAAGTTTATAAAGATGATAGATCAAGAATATGTGTATCAAACAATCCCAACCCAATAAAAATTGTGAAATTTGATGAGAGTCAAATTGGCTATCATTTACTATGTGATTATACCCCGTTTATACCTCGTTTTATATGTTTCCAGAGACATTTATTTGTATTTTGATGTATTTACACCTTGGTTATCATTTCGAGACCTAGGACGTAAAGTCTGGGATTCTCGGTCTTTTTCGGTGTATTTTATACTCTCGGTCACCCTAGTGTCCTGTAGGGGTTACGTGTGATATTTGTTGTGATCTTGTACAGGTTTTAGGTGTTCAAGAAGTCCGGAAGGCGAGATACGAGGATTGGAATGTGTGCCCGAAGCTTAAACGTTAAAACGGATCAAAACTTGTTCGTACTACAACCATACCTTCCATTGATCTGCATTTTGATCCACCTTAGAGGCATTTTATGGGCAGGACATCTGCATGCAAGTTGTAGACAATTGAATTATCTTTCCAATGCATTTTGAATCACTCGATTTGGAGGTCTACACACAAAGTTATTGCCGATTTACTGTGTCAACTAGGCACGCGCCTGAGAAATGCTAGGCGCACGCCTGACAGTTAATTTGGTCAACAAAGTTTCAGTCCGTGTTTTTAGCATGATAGGCGTACGCCTAGCAAAGCCTGGGCACACACCTAGCGTCCAGATCTGCCAAAACACTTTAAATACCCCAATTTTGGATCTAATACTTTCTTCTTCTTCTTCCCCAACTCGTTTTTCATCATTTTTCTACGTTTTTCTTAGCTTAGATTAGGTTTGTAGATAGATTAGCTTAGTTTAGTTGTAGATTGCTGTAATCCGGATGATCTCGGTGATAGATTGACGCGTTATTGACGGGATTTCGTTCGGAAAATCAATTTTCTACTCAGTAATATCAATTTCCTTTCTTGTTCTTGCTTTCGATCTTGATTTTTGTTAACTTTTATTGTTGATCCCTTTTATTTTGCTTATTATAATGAGTAGGTAATCTTTATATAGTCGAGTTATGTGATAGCCTATGAAATCAAATCCTAGCCTGTTCATGTGGTCTTCTTGATGTTTGACTGTGGATTCTCGATGTTGCCATAGTTCTAGAACTTATTCTTATCACGTTTGTTGAATTGATCACTCGATAATCGTATCACATGTATCGTCTTTATAGATGTATTTTGCGAGTGGATACGGGAACCGGGGTTCTAGGATCACCCTGTAAAACCGACTGAGTTGTTCAGATTCGGTTTCGTGTGTGAGGTTTGTATCGACTTGTCGAGCGTTTCATTGATCGTAGACCGTGTGAGGTCAGTTAAATCCGGTCAGCGGACTGTTGAACCTGACATATGAGGGTAGATTATTGAAATAATGTCTATTCTCAGAGCCAGGAAACGACACCCTGCTTGACATCGAGAACGTTTAGGTGAATCAAGAATACCTCGGGACTTAGCTAGGGTTTATGAGTATTAGATTGGATCATAGCCCGGCTATCTCTTTTATATAGTTTTAAATCTTTCTTTTGTGCATTTTAGTTTGTTGAACCGGTGATCTGACAAATCACCACGTTCATTTATTGTGTTGGCCTAAACTAGGAACGAGACCGACTTTGGTATTCGACCAGATTCCCTGTGGGATACGACTTAGACTCACCAATTCTAGGCTACAATTGACCCGGTACACTGCCGGTAAGATTGGACACTTAGAAAAGGCCGATCAAGATTTCTTTTTTATAATAATTTTTTAAATTTTTTTTATAAAAATTATAAAATATAAAACCTAGGCGCACGCCTAGCGTCCAGATCCGCCAAAACACTTTAAATACCCTCATTTTGAATCTAATACTTTCTTCTTCTTCCCCAACTCATTTTTCATTATTTTTCTGCGTTTTTATTAGCTTAGATTAGGTTTGTAGATAGATTAGCTTAGTTTAGTTGTAGATTTTTGTAATCCGGAGGATCTCGGTGATAGCTTGACGCGTTATTGACGGGATTTCGTTCGGAAAATCAATTTTCTACTCGGTAATATCAATTTCCTTTCTTGTTCTTGCTTTCGATCTTGATTTTTGTTAACTTTTATTGTTGATCCCTTTTATTTTGCTTATTATAATGAGTAGGTAATCGTTATATAGTTGAGTTATGTGATAGTCTATGAAATCGAATCATAGCTTGTTCATGTGGTGTTCTTGATATTTGATTGTTGATTCTCGATGTTACCAAAGTTCTATGAACTTATTCTTATCACGTTTGTTGAATTGATCACTCGATAATCGTATCACACGTATCGTCTTTGTAGATGTATTTTTTGCGGACTGTTGAACCTGACATAGGAGGGTAGATTATTGAAATAATGTCTATTCTCAGAGCCAGGAAACGACACCCTACTTGACATCGAGAACGTTTAGGTGAATCAAGAATACCTCGGGACTTAGCTAGGGTTTGTGAGTATTAGATTGGATCATAGCTCGGCTATCTCTTTTATATAGTTTTAAATCTTTCTTTTGTGCATTTTAGTTTGTAGAACCGGTGATCTGACAAATCACCACGTTCAATTATTGTGTTGGACTAAACTAGGAACAATACCGACTTTGGTATTCAACCAGATTCCCTGTGGGATACGACATTGACTCACCAATTCTAGGCTACAATTGACCCGGTACACTGTCGGTAAGATTGGACACTTAGAAAGGCCGATCAAACTTTCTGGTGCCGTTGCCGGGGAATCGGATTTATATCTTGTAAGTTAGTTAAGTTCTTAGGATTAGGCCGTTTTTCTTATTGGTTTTTTTTTTTGTATAGTTTGTTTTATTTGTTGTTGTTGTGATCACACCTTATACTTCGGTAGTGGTTGTGACAAAATACCGTGATTTTGTTCGTGTTGTTTCCCTGATTTGCTGTTAATGAATCCATATAGGGGAAAGTGAGTTCGTTGTTCTGTGCAATGGACTCATCGAACAAATCGTGGTGGTGGGGATTGAGCCCTAGATTTCTATTCTTCCATTTTCAGGGGGTGCTCAATTCCTATGATTTTTGTAGGGAGAAGCAACGGTTTTCTCTCCTTTGGTATAGCTATCCTTGACATAGTTCGGGGTAGAAAGTCGAGCTGAGGACTATAAACTCAGAATGTGCTTTTATTGTTTTTTTTTTCTCCCCTTGTGTTTCACTGTGTTTCTTTAGTTTGTATTTTGATACTTCGGGTAAGTTTTGTTGTAATATAACCCGAAGAAGTGTGTATTAGGGGGGTTAGTGTGATGTTTTTGGTTTTGATGAGTTGTGGTAATCCGGGTAGTTTCATTGTGTTATACTTCATACTTGTACACATTTGGTGTTGGTTGTGTATATTTTATAAGTACATGTACCATGAGAGTTCATTTTATGGATGCCACATGATCGTACTCGCGTTTTTTTTTTCCGGTTGTAAGCTAAGTTTTCTACTCTTATCATTCGTGCTTCATTTTAAAGTAGGGGGTAGTCGGTTTAGCTTCAATGTTTTGTTTTCATGTGGAACGAGTTATACTTAGAGATTGCTATCCCTTTGGTGTAAATGAGTCAGTTTTTTTGGAATTTTGATGCCTTTGACATTGTTTGTGATACATTGAGCCTTTAGTATTGTTTTGTTAATGTTGGGTGTACAGCACTCTGCCCTCCCATGTTAGTTCAACCCATGGCGCTGTAATGGTGTGATTTAAGGAAATAAAGTTGCACCTTTACTAACACCAATTGGTTTTAGTACAACGGCAAGCGCTTGATCCTAAGAATTGGTATCAGAGAAGGTCATGGGTTCGAATCCTGGCAATAGCATTTCTGTGGTAAACCATTTCGGCCAGGGCATACTACGGGTGTCCCGGTTGAATGTGGGTAGCAGTCTTTGGGGGGATTGTTGGGTGTCTGACACTCTGCCCTCCCATGTTAGTTCAACCCATGGCGCTGTAATGGTGTGATTTAAGGAAATAAAGTTGCACCTTTACTAACACTAATTGGTTTTAGTACAACGGTAAGCGCTTGATCCTAAGAGTTAAACATATAGTGATTGTATAGATGCATTTGGTTTGTGTTGTGATCATGTATTGAGAATGTAATAATTTTATCACGTTAGCTTCGACTTCATGAATTACCTTGACTAGTGAACGATTATGGTAGTTATTAATGACCCGGTTACCTAGAACTTATATTAGTAACTTCAAGGCGAAAAGGTCGTCGTTGTTAGGTACGGGATGACGGTTTTGGCATTTATTGACCCGATCAGAGCCAAAAACCAACCTAAACGATTAATCCACTGTTACCCCTCTAACCCATTTGTAGGGTGGTTAGACTACCACCCGAACTAGCCTTTCGTGTTACTAACCCGTGAAAATCGATGTCCCTAACTTTATTTCAGTCTACATACCATTGACTACCTTGCAATTGAGCTTGTTCATTCCACACATTTTTACGATGTTGCGAGGTATTGTTGAGACGTAAGTAATGGTATGAAGTTGTGATTTACGAGTTATTCAGAACGAGGAGTGTAGCAATGTGTAGGTTCCAGTTTTGTTCGAAATTTTGTTGTATATAAGAAAAAAAAGAAAAGAAAAAAAAAGAAAAAGAAAAGAAACAGAAGTAGTAAATGTGAATAGATATAGTTTGTTATAAGTGCAAAAATGGACTAAAGTGTTGTATATTGAAGGAATGTGAAGTTGAAGTTAGGATTTGGATTTCAGATTAATTTTTATAGTCGGAAGATTGAAGACGAAGTTAGAACCGAGTATGTGTTTATATTTTTTCGGTAAAAGCTCTCTTGCACTTTCTTCTTTCTATTTTTATCGTAAATACCCCTTTCGTTAGCCCCGGACCCTAGCCTAACATTATAACCCTTCAAGCCCTGTTTGACCATACTAGACGACGATAGACCTTGATTAGTGGAGATGTTTACGAAGTATAAGCCTACGGTGTAACCTTGGTACATTATACGTCTATAATATAAACCGGTCGTAGTTGACGAATGTTGAAGAAGTTTTACACACACATATTCTTTTCTCAATACAAGGTTGAACTTACATCCTATGCATTTGTATCAATTACTTGTGTTTTACCATTTCAATTCTTATAGAATGGATGTATGATTTCAATGTTGACTCCATCTTTATTTTTTAATCGCTCATCTTTGCTCGAGGGCGAGCAAACGCTAAGTAGGGGGTAGTTGATGAGAGTCAAATTGGCTATCATTTACTATGTGATTATACCCCGTTTATACCTCGTTTTATAAGTTTCCGGAGACATTTGTTTGTATTTTGATGTATTTACACCTTGGTTATCATTTCGAGACCTAGGACGTATCCGAGATTCTCGGTCTTTTTCGGTGTATTTACTATACTCTCGGTCACCCTAGTGTCCTATAGGGGTTACGTGTGGTATTTGTTATGATCTTGTACATGTATTAGGTGTTTGAGAAGTCTGGAAGGCGAGATACGAGGATCAGATCGTGTGCCCGAAGCTTAAACGTTAAAACGGATCAAAACTCGTTGGTACTACAACCATACCTTCCATTGAGCAGCATTTTGATCCACCTTAGAGGCATTTTATGGGTTGGACATCTTCATAAAAGATGTATACAATTGAATTAGATTTCCAATGCATTTTGAATCACTCTATTTGGAGGTCTACACACAAAGTTATGGCCGATTTACTGAGGGTGTGTCAGCTAGACGCGCGCCTGAGAAATGCTAGGCGCACGCCTGGAAGTTAATTTGGTCAACAAAGTTTCAGTCCGTGTTTTCAGCATGCTAGGTGTACGCCGAGCAAATACTAGGCGCACGCCTAGCGTCCAGATCTGCCAAAACACTTTAAATACCCCCATTTTGGATCTAATACTTTCTTCTTCTTCCCCCACTCGTTTTTCATCATTTTTCTACGTTTTTCTTAGCTTAGATTAGGTTTGTAGATAGATTAGCTTAGTTTAGTTGTATATTGTTGTAATCCGGAGGATCTCGGTGATAGCTTGACTCGTTATTGACGGGATTTCGTTCGGAAAATCAATTTTCTACTAAGTAATATCAATTTCCTTTCTTGTTCTTGCTTTCGATCTTGATTTTTGTTAACTTTTACTGTTGATCCCTTTTATTTTGCTTATTATAATGAGTAGGTAATCGTTATCTAGTCGAGTTATGTGATAGTCTATGAAATCGAATCCTAGCATGTTCATGTGGTGTTCTTGATGTTTGACTGTTGATTCTCGATGTTACCATAGTTCTAGAACTTATTCTTATCACGTTTGTTGAATTGATCACTCGATAATCGTATCAAACGTATCGTCTTTATAGATGTATTTTGCGAGAGGATACGAGAACCGGGGTTCTAAGATCACCCTGTAAAACCGACTGAGTTGTTCAAATTCGGTTTCGTGTGTGAGGTTTGTATCGACTTGTCGAGCGTTTCATTGATCGTAGACCGTGTGAGGTCAGTTAAATTCGGTCAGTGGACTATTGAACCTGACATATGAGGGTAGATTATTGAAATAATGTCTATTCTCAGTGCCAGGAAACGACACCATACTTGACATCGAGAACGTTTAGGTGAATCAAGAATACCTCGGGACTTAGCTAGGGTTTGTGAGTATTAGATTGAATCACAGCTCGGCTATCTCTTTTATATTGTTTTAAATCTTTCTTTTGTGCATTTTAGTTTGTAGAACCGGAGATCTGACAAATCAGCACGTTCAATTATTGTGTTGGCCTAAACTAGGAACGAGACCGACTTTGGTATTCGACCAGATTTCCTGTGGGATACGACCTTGACTCACCAATTCTAGGCTACAATTGACCCGGTACACTGCCGATAAGATTGGACACTTAGAAAAGGCCGATCAAAATTCCAATTGCGCCGTAATAAATCTTTTTAGCATTAGACAAATTTAGAGATGCAAATGTTATTACTAATTTGTACCACATAATGAGTGGTTAAGATGCTAATCAACTCACCTTAACACATTCTCTTTTGTTTGTTTTTTTAAACCAAAAAACTTGACCAAACTTGTTGCAAAGTCAATGAAGCCCAAAAATAAAACGAGGGTTGTCGATGTCTTCCAATGGAGCTGCCAAAGCCAAAACAGTCAACTTACCTTAATACACTTACATATAAAGATTTTAATTATTTATGTCATGTTTATACACATGATATAAAGTTTGAGAAGAGTAATGGTGCAACAGTGATTAAAGAGTTATATCAAGTGGATGGTTGTGACATATTCACCTTACACCTACACATATTTACTATGTGAAAATCGATGAGTTGGATGCATCACATTCATCCATTTGGTATAACCCTTTTAATCACTGATATACTATAATCTCTCATAAACTTTATACAACAATTATATCATAATTTCTGTCTCAACATTATATAAAAATGGGACTTATATACATCTAGTCATATCAATTTGTGGGTCATAGACCATGTCGCCCCAAATCGGCACAGTGGGTCCAAGGAAGGTGGATCCGCCACGATTGCGGGGCATGGCATTGAGAAACACATACATGGAGCAAAGTCTTATGAAAAATTAATTCACTTATCGTAGGAATTAATATTATAAAAAAATAAAAAACAAAAACAATGGTTGCCTACCTTGGTTCATGGCATCCTTGTTGGATATTTTGCTTTATGCTTCTGTAATATCCCGATCTTTGGATAAAGGGCAATTCGGTCTTTTAATAGATCGGAATATTATGTTCTTTTGTTTTTAAAGGTTTTATAAAAAGAAAAGAAACGGGATAATTAAGGAATTATATTTTAATTGGGAAAATTTGGGATGTATAAAAAGGAAATAATCCTAAATTAACCTAATCACTTTTGTCAAAAAAAAAAGAAGGGGCGCATCTATTTTGAGGGGAGGCCGCAAGTTTCAAAAAAAAGAGAGAGGAGAAGCTTTCAATCCCCAGGCTTAATCCGTTGATCTTTTGGACAGACATCTCAAGGGAAAAAGAATCACCGCGACAAGAGGATCGTTTGGATATCAACCATCCTTAGAACCGTTAACGTTCGAGGTTAAAGGTTTATCTTTTTCAAAGTTGTGGTTGCTTGGATCGTAGTAGCTCGCAAGAATCGAGGTAACGTGGTCTTCTATCGTATGATTTAGTTCTCATAACGTTGTAGGGCAATGTGTATGTTTTTCTGCCGTTTTTAATCTGCTAAAAATCGAGTCTTGGGTTGTATATGGGTTGGAGATCGCAGAGAAAAGTTGCGTGAATTGCAGGAAAATCCCAGGTGGGCGGGCTGCTCGCTTATGCAGACGGGCGTCGGTTCTCTGCAGGTGTGGGCGAACGTCGAGTTCTCTTGGACGGGCGTTCAAAGTGAAGTTTTGGATACAGGATTGAATTGAGTTTGGGTGAACGGGCGTCTGGCCTAATGGACGGGCGTCTACTTCCTCTGCAATTTGGACGGGCGTCGGACTTTCGGACGGGCGTCAAGGCGGGCGATTTTCATACAGGATGTGATGGCTTGAAGGTTGACGGGCGTTCGGTCTTTTGGACGGGCGTTGGTCTGGTGTCTCTAGTTTTCTATTGTCTTGTGATGTCAGCTTGCTTCTCAGGCTTTATAACATGATTCTTACTGCTTAACCCTATGTGACAAAGCTCTGAACTAGCTTCTGGTGCGTTTAGTTCCGGCACCACATGGATTCCCTAAAAGATGAAGTGTGGGACCCTTTGGAAGCTTCGGATTTGCCTTGTGCTTCGATAAGCTAGGGTTTATCGATGTACGCGTAATTGCTAGGGCTTGTCCGTGTTCAGAGGTCTAAGTACGAGGGTAGGAAGTGTGAGGAGCTTACCCGAAAACACTTAGGTGGCTAGTTAAACATCTAATCAAGCGTATGTGCTAGATTAAAATCTTAAACATCATGCAATGCTTGGTAAGGCATAGTACAATATCGCGATGTGTCCTCCGACCTGAGACAAAGTAGATCGTACTCACGCCCGGTCAATCGATTGGCCAGATAAAGCGTCTGGTGCACTCTGCCGGTCATCACACTATCGGGACTCAGATATTCCCGGGGCTACTAGAGCGAGTCTCTAAGTAGGTTGCACCCAGTTGTCCTAGTACATCCTATTACTAGGCGTAGTGCCCTTGTTATTCATGATGTAACAAACTTGAGCTAAGATAGATACCCTTGGAACCTCATGTTATGCAATGAACATAATGTGATAGATAGTTAGGGCTAATAACGGAAAATGAATTAATAAAAGACGGTATTGCTTTTATTTCTTTATGAGGGCATAGTTATACGATCTTCTACACGTTACTGAGTACTTTTGTACTTACCCCGTTACGTTATCTTTGTCTTTCCCTTTCCCCAAAGAAGATGAACAGGTGGTTACCGCTGATGAGTTCTTTGATGACGAGGACGTTTGAGTTGGAGTTTGAAGGCTTAGATCGTTTAGATGTTTTCTTTTCATTAACAGTTGTTTCCAGCTTTGAACAATGTTGTCCTTTCTTTTGGTTTAGTTACCTTTGAGATCTTTTGGATTGAATTCTGGATGTTTAGATCTTTTATCGGATTTTAGTTTTTCTTCACAGCATTGATTACCGTATATTTCGATCGTTTGGTTTTTCCCGAGTTGTTGAGTTGTTTTATCTTCCGCGTCGTTTGATTTTTTTGATGGATGACGTAAGGCTTGCATGTATTATTGAGTTTTTATTTGATAATATATGTGCCGAGCGCTCTTTCCGGATAAGGACTCGGTGTCCGGAAACGGGGCGTTACAGCTTCATGTTGTAACAATTGTTGTTGTTGCCTACCTTGGTTCATGGCATCCTTGTTGGATATTTTGCTTTATGCTTCATGTTGTAACAGTTTTTGTTATTATTATTATTATTATGGTTTATGTTCAGCATCTTGATAGATACTCTAGTAATAATATTTAGCTAGTAAAAAAATGTGATGTGCTAAAAGAAAGAAGGTTGTCTCATAATTAGGCCTTGGCCTCATACGAGACAGGTCGCTCAAACACACACTTGACATGACATGAACAGAGAAATTTCATTAATATTAAATTTGTTTAAAATCCAAAAGTTCAGTAACATTCATGGCAGATCTCACTCTAACCCTAGCATTATATTGATGAGAAACGCCGCTATCCTTTGCTACAATAATGAGATCGTACTCTATGATGTCTCCAAGTATGGTTATAGAGAGCCCGCTATCAACAAACTGGAATTGCAAGTTCGTGTGAGCTGCAACGTTGTGTGCATCGACTGCAAACTTTCCAATATTGATCACAGTTGGATCTTTTGGGTTTACTGTATCTGAAACAACCAATGCAGTAGATGAAAGGAACATAAAGATTATTAAATGGAATGACTCAGATTTGAAAGCCATTTCTATTGCGTTTGTTAAAATCAAACACTACGGTTGGAGATTGATATAATTGTTGTAGTAGTGAGAGGGGTGGTCTGAAGGGCTAACTATTTATACTGTTTCAATTGAGAGTCGGGATGAAGGGATAATTAGATCGTCCTTGATAGGTTTTCAAACAAACAAAATGCACGAGACTTGAGTCACTACAATATATTTTATTTCAATATATTGTTTTCTTTGCAGATTTATATCGTGATATATTACCCTTTTCAAAGATTTCTCATAAAGACGTGCCAAAAAAGAAAAATACATTTCCTTAATGTATAAATACTTTTCTCATGGGCCCATGATACTTTATATTGAAGAAATAAAACCAAACGTATAAAATTCATTAAAAATATTATAAATACTATAGAAGGAAAATAGATCATGTCAGTAAGATTGTTTGAAAAAAGTACCACGCAGTTTAAATACATAATAAAACTGTGTTGTTAATACTTGTGTGAAGAGAGTATTTTAAGATGAATAACGGATGAAACGATCAGAACCACACAGTTTAAATACAGAATGAAACTGTGTAGTTAATATTGAAACACACGGCGTCTCCACACGTGTGGAGACGCCACACAAGTATTCCCCCACTTCGGTATGGTTGTCAGTCGGTAGAGACACCAGTGAGTTCGAGGGGTTCAATTTAATTGGACGAGCCGACGAGGAATGAAAAGGTGAGTAAGTGACTAATAATGCAGTATAATTTGAGGTCAGTAAAAGCGATCAATACATTTTGATTATTTTATCGATGCAACTATTATAAGTACCACTCAATGAGTGGTTAATTAAGATGATAATCGACTCACCTTTACACACTTAAAATAAATAGATTTAAGTTTGTGATATCATATTTATGTTCTTGATACAATATTGTATGTGCAACGGTTATATAATAAAATTTATCAAAACATCGTAAGAAAATAACCAAATTAATGCTAACCATACCAATTTAGGACCCTTAAAATATACAATTTAATTGTGGACCCTAGACCATGATTTGATAGGTATTCCTAATGGTTGGCACTTGGTCCATTAAAGGTGGATCTGCCCACGATCGCTAGTAGTGGCGGATCCCGAAATTTATTTCAGTGGAGTTATCGGAATCTAAAACTGCATCTTTTATCTCAAAAAAATTCCAGTGGGGTCACCGGAGTCTAAAACATCAATTTTTATCGACAAAACGATAATTTTTAACAACAAAACTATATAGTTTTAATACTATTTTTTATTTTTATTTTATAAAATCCAGTGGGGTCACGTGACCCCCTGGATATGCTGGATAACATGACATAGCAAGTATCATACACGCGCATGGAGCAAACCGTCTGATTCTCAAATCAAATAAAGGCGATCACTAATATTTTTTCAATTGTAAGAGTGTTATGGAAAATATTATTCACATTGGGATTAATATTATTAAAAAAATGATGGTTTGCTTACATTGATTCATGACTTCTTTTGTTGGTTAATTTTCTTTATGCTTCGTGTTGTTACGGTGATGAAAAACATAAAGTATCAAAGAATGATTCAAGAAGAATTAACAAATTCAGAAGAACAGGCGGGAAAATTTGAGAGAAAGAGAATTTATTGTTGGATCGATATTGCACAGACACATTCTAGAGGGGTTGAATAGAGTGTGGGTAAAAATTGTCTTATAAAAATTTCAAGCACTTAGAGAAATGTTGCAGGCAATATATTATGATAAAATCAGAGTATATCAAATAACTAAACACACTTGGACAAAGTTGGAAGCAAGACTTTATCTAAATTAAAGTGATTAACTATTATATATACCTAGATCAAGTTTATATCACAAGTAGTTTGATAAAACAAATTAATCACAGATTAATATACTTGATTAGGTGAGTGTTATATATGCAGAGCTCAATCTCGGTCATATATCACTTCACTACTACTATATAAGAAGGGAAAAAGTGTATTTTTGTGACACTTTTTTTTTTTTCATTGGTTCCACGTTTTTTTTTTTTACTGTTTATCGGCCCAAAAATCCGGCCCAGTTTTTTATTTTTTTTATTACTGTTAATGGCAGGCCTAGCCCAGAAAAGTTTTTTATTTTTTTATTTTAGAAGAAGGGTTTGAGTTAAATTGTTTTATTTAGAGAATTCGGTTGTATCACATTTTAATGTGTGAATATATGTAGCAAATGTATTATTATTTTCAAAATATAAAGCGCTACGATTTGTTTACGATCACGATCTTTGTATTATGGCAAAACAATTTTATTGACGTTTACATGAAATATTATAAATTTTTAAAATAAATTCATTTCATAAAAAACATATCGTTTACACTATGATATGACTATTTTCAAGATATAAGTCAACCACACGTATTTCTACACGATCTTTATGCTTAAAAATATTTGGTTTGACGATTACATGAAATATTAAAATTCTTGAAATGAATTTTATTTTTTGTAAAAAAACATATCTTTTCTTCTTTTTTTCTTTCCTATCTAAATAAGAAAGGTTAGGGTATGCCACGTGGCACCTGTAATATCCCGATTTTTGAAAAAAGGGCAATTCGGTCTTTTAGCAAAAATCAGAATATTATGTTTTTTTTTTAAAAGGATTTTCGAAAAAAAAAAGGGAAATGAAAAAGGGATAAACAAGGATTTTCTTTTTTTAAGGAAAATAATTAAATAATTAGGTAATTGGGATTATAAAAGGAAAACTAATCCTAATTTTAACCTAGTTGTTTTTGACAAAAAAAGAGAGAGGGGCGCAGAGAGAGAGGGCGCAAGTTTTGAAAAAAAAGGAGAAGAAGCTCTCGTTTTTCGAGGCTAATCCGTTGTTCTTTTCATCAGATTCATCAAGAGAGAAAGGTTCACCGCGAGACGAGGATCGTTTTGATATCAACAATCCTTAAATCCATTAACGTTTGGATTTAAAGGTTAAACTTTTGACGGGTTGAAGCTTTGGATCGTTGTACCACGCAAATTAATGTAACGTGGTTTTCTTATCGTATGATTAAGGTTTCGTAAAGTGGTAGAGCAATTTGTATGATTGTTTTCCATGGTTTTAATTCGTTTAAGTCGAGGTTGGGTTGAATTTGAGTAGAAAACGCAGAGTGCGTAAAACCGCCCTCTCGTGGTGCAAGAAAACGTATATCGTGCAAAGAGGAGGCTCGGTCGACCGAGCTTGTCCATTCGGTCGACCGAGTGGTGGTTCATCCGTCACGGATGAGGTGTGTATCCGTCACGGCTATTTCTCCGTTTCGGATGACAAGTTATCCGTCCGGACAGTGGGTCATTCGATCTTTGTCGCTTTTTATGTGTTTTAAGCTTTATAGTAGCATGTTTATTGCTTAACCTTATGTGACAAAGCTCGAATTAGCTTTTGATGCGTTTAGTTCCGGCACCACATGGATTCCCTAAAAGGCGAAGTGTGGGACCGTCGAAAGCTTTGGATTTGCCTTGTGCCCGATAAGCTAGAGTTTATCGATGTGCGTGTAATTGCTAGGGCTTGTCCGTATCCGGTGGTCTAAAGTACGAGAGTAGGAGATGTGAGGAGCTTACTTGAAAACACTTAGGTGGCTAGTTAAACATCTAATCAAGCGTATGTGCTAGATTAATAATCTTAAACATCATGCAATGCTTGGTAAGGCATAGTACAATATCGCGATGTGTTCTCTCGACCGGACAAAGTAGATCGTACACACACGCCGGTCAATCGATTGGCTAGATAAAGCGTCCTGGTGCATTCGCCGGTTATCACACTATCGGGACTCGGATATTCCCGGGCTACTAGAGCGTGTCTCTAAGTAGGTTGCACCCAGATTGTCCTAGTACATCATATTACTAGGCGTAGTGCCTTGTTATTCATGATGTAACAAACTTGAGCTAGGCTAGATACTCTTTGGAACCTCATGTTATGCTATGAACATAATATGATAGTTAGCTAGGGTTAATAACGGAAATGAATTAATAAAAGGCGGCGTTGCTTTTATTTCTTTATGAGATCATAGTTATCGATCTTCACGCTACAGCGTTCGAGTACTTTTGTACTTACCCGTTACGTTGTGTTTTTCTTCCCTTTCCCAAAGAAGATGAACAAAGTTGCTACGGTTGACGAGTTCTTCGATGATGAAGTTTGAGATGAAGCTTTTGAAGACTTAGTTCTTTTCGTTGTTTCTTTCTTAAAACAGTTGTTTCACGTTTGAACAATGTTGTCCTTCTTTTTGGTTTAGCTTCTTTTGAGATCTTTTGGGATTTGGATGTTTGATGATTAGTTCTCTTTATTGGATTTAGTTTTTCACAGCATTGATTACCGTGTGTTCGATCTTTTGTCTTTTGGTTTTCCCCGAGTCGTTTTATCTTCCGCGTCGTTTGGTTCTGATGTATGACGTAAGGCTTACGTATATTATTGAATTTATTTGATAATATATGTGCCGAGCGCTCTTTCCGGATAAGGACTCGGTGTCCGGGAATGGGGCGTTACAGTTGGTATCAGAACGAAAGGTTTTCCTTGCTGTGTAGGACTTGATTTCTTCTTTAAGATAAGTTTTAGAGCCTTAGTAACCCCTTCTCTTTTCTTAGTTACAGAATGGTGCTTACTAGAGGTGGAACTAATACGAGTAACACCGAGGCAGCTAACACCCAGACGGGTAACGCTGAGGCAGGATTTACCGAGGTTGTGATTCCGAGAAGGAGAAGAAGCGGACCCGCTACTCAGGGCCCTACAGTGTCTCAAGTGAACACCCCGTCTATGAACAACATCATGCGTGGGGTGAATCAGGGACCAGACATTGTCACCCAAGGTAGGGTGGAACAAGGGGGTCCTTCACGGTTTAACACCCGCATACCGGTTACTACTTCAGCTCCAAGGACCACGAGTTGGACCGGGTTGGGACTTTTTCATCCACCGGCAAGTCAGTTTTTCAGTTATCCACAGGTATCGACGTTTCCTTCTGCACCGCTGAGTTTTACACCGCAACCGACGGTTCTACCTCCACCACCACCTAGGTCGGATTCGTTCATAGCACTGGCTACACCCATCCCAGCGAGAACTATCGAGATCGAATGCCCCACCGGTCGCGTGCCGGTACAACATCATCGGTTTGGGGTTATGATGATTGCACCGATGATTGGTATGAGAAGATGAAGAAACATAGGGTGCCAGAGTTCTTTGGCAATGTCGAACCAACAGCAGCAGACTTATGGATTCGTGGGTTCGAGAAGGCGTGCAGAAATATGAAAGCTCCAGAATCTGAGTGGGCTCATTTAGCAATATCCTTGTTGGCAGGAAATGCAGAAAGTTGGATGGAAGCATATGAGCAAGTTAATCCAAAGATCACGGATTGGGCGGTGTTCAAGGATCTGTTCTACAAGGAATACTTTCCTAGAACAGCTCAGAATGCAAAGGCTAATGAATTTCTGAGTTTGAAACAAGGGACATATACTACGGTGACTCAGTACTCTCAGAAATTCCATGAGTTAGGCAGATTCTACCCTGAAATCATGAGGAGTGAAGAGAAGAAGAGTGATAAATTCATGGAAGGATTGTCACACGAGGTGGCGAAGGGCATGCTAGGAGATAGACCTACGAGCATGGCAAGTGTCATGGATAGAGCTTTGATCATGGAGAGATTTGCCAAGAGAGCAGGACGGTTGTAGTCGGAGATAAGAGGTCTTTCTCAAATTTTCAAGGAAGTAATAGAGGAGCACCGCAGCAGAATGTTAAGAGGGTAGGAAATCCGGCCACAAAGAGTTCAGCAAGTGGGACGCCATCAGTTTGTGCTAAGTGTAACTAGACACACACAGGAGAGTGCATGGCAGTAGCGTGAGTTGTTTCCCATTGTGGGAAGTGGGACATTACTCGAGAGCGTGTCTAAGAAGCTCTCTCAAGGTAATCAGTAGAGGACGAGGTAACAAGTAGGTAATCGTACCACGTGTAGTGAGACCGATTCGCTCTGTCTTCGCAGCAGTAGATCTGAGAACCGGAAGAGTTAGATGACCTTGTGGTGGTACTTTTCAGTGTTTGTGTTTATTATAAATATTTAATATGATATAGCGCGCATATGATATTACATATTTATACGTAAATTGATTCACTTGTTAGGTACCATAATCATAGATAATCTAGCAGTTTCAGCTCTGTTTGATCTTTGAGCGTCGAGGACTTTGTTTTCTAAGATAGCTAAGAAGTTGAACCTACCCCTTAAGGAATTGGAGAGACCTTTGAGTATAACCACACCTTTGGGCAGAGTCACTAGATGTGCTCAAGTCACACCCCAAGTTGATATTAGAGTTGGGACTTACAAGTGCCAGATGCTTTGACGGTGTTGGATTTTTCGGATTTCGATGTTATTGCAGGTATGGGTGGTTGTCCAAGAATTACGTCTACTTGGATTGTAGAGGTAAGAGGGTGATCTTTAAGGCCCAGGGAAAATCAGCTAAGACGTTTGAGGTAACGTATGCAAGCAAGCCTAGTAAGTGGTCGTTATCCGATTATCTCAAAGCAGATTAAAGCCCTAAGAGCTTTGAAGAGGAGTTGCCAGGGTTTCGTTGTTTATGCATTAGATAAGGAAAAGCATAGGTCCGAGTTAGAGAGACTCGTGTAGTTAAGGACTTTCTGAAGTTTTCCCGGAAGATTTGCCAGGACATATGCACGATAGGGCCATAGAGTTCGAGATCGAATTGATTGCCGGAGCATCACCAAGTGGCTAAAGCACCTTATAGGATGGCACCAAAGAGAGTTGAAAGAGTTGAAAACTTCGGCTTAATGAGATGCTAGAGAAAAACATCATCCACCAAGTACATCACCGTGGGAGCACCGGTCTTGTTTGTGAAGAAGAAAGATGGGAGTATGCGTTTGTTCATTGACTACTGAGAGAGTTGAATAAACCGACAATCAAGAATAAGTATCCTTTACCAAGGATTGATGATCTGTTCGATCCGGTTGCAAGGTAAGAAGGTGTTCTCTAAGATTGATCTTAGGTCCGGTTATCATCGATTGAAGATCAAGGTGTCGAGATATACCTAAGATGACCTTCAAGACGAGATATGGACATTATGAATTTTTGGTCATGCCGTTTGGACTCACTAATGCTCCATCGAAATTCATGGACTTGATGCAAAGAGTTTTCATGCCTTATCTCGATAAGTTTGTGATAGTTTTCATAGGCGATATCTTGGTATACTCTAAGGATGAGGAAGAGCATGAAGAACACCTAAGGATAGTTTCTGCAGACCTTAAAGGAGAACAAATTGTATGCCAAGTTTTCTAAGTGTGAGTTTTGGTTGGACCAAGTGAGTTTTCTTGGGCATATAATTTCTGGAGAAGGCATTAAGGTGGATCCAGCGAAGATAGAAGCCGTTTCTAAGTGGCCTAGACCGACATCAGTAACGGAGATAAGAAGTTTCTTGGGTTTAGCGGGGTACTACCGGAAGTTTGTAAAGGATTTCTCTAAGATAGCTACACCTCTCACGAGGCTTACTCAAAAGAATGTTAAGTATGAGTGGACCAGTGAATGTGAGGAAGCTTTTCAGACTTTGAAAGAAAAGTTGACCACAGCACCCGTGTTAGCATTACCGGAAGTTTTTGATAACTATGATGTATATACAGACGCATCGGGTCAAGGTTTGGGTTGTGTTTTGATGCAATCAGGAAAGGTGATTGCTTATGCATCTAAGCGATTAAAGGCGCATGAGAAGAATTACCCTACACACGACTTGGAGTTGGCGGCAGTGGTATTTGCTCAAGCTTTGGAGACACTATCTCAGATGGTGTCAAGGCAAGGATCTTCACGGATCATAAGAGTCTTAAGTTCTTCTTTACTCAGGAGAATCGAACATGAGACAAAGAAGATGGTTGGAGTTCGTGAAAGATTACGACTTGGACATTCAATACCACCCGGTAAAGCTAATGTTGTAGGCGATGTACTTAGCCGGAGAGCGGTTAATGCTATCACTACCTTGCAAGAAGTTGTGGATCGGTTGGATAGGATGCGATTAAAGTGATTGAAAGGAAGGGTGAAGATCGAGAATTTGGCGCCATTGATGGCAAGGTCGATTTGCTAGATGAGATTCGGGCCAAGGGGATAAAGACCGGTGTTGATTAATTTGAAGCGAGTAGCTCGAGAGAAGCCGACATTGGGTTATCAGTTGGACAAGAGTGGTCATCTTTGGTACGGAGACCGTTTGTGTGTGCCCGATGTGGATGGCCTAAGAGAGAAAGTTATGGATGAAGCTCATAAGATTTCTTTTGCGGTACATCCAGGAGCCACTAAGATGTATAGAGATCTCAAGGAAAGGTGTTGGTGGCCTGGTATGAAGTTAGGGATCGCAGAGTTTGTGGCAAGATGTGATACATGCCGGAGAGTGAAAGCGAGAACACGAAGGCCAGGAGGTTTGTTGAAACCCCAGAGGTACCGGAATGGAAATGGGAGAATATTACGATGGATTTCATCACCGGTTTGCCTAAGACTAAGGGCGGTCATGACATGATTTGGGTGATTGTGGATAGACTCACAAAATCAGCCCATTTCTTGCCGTGTAAAGTGGACATGCCTATAAAGAAGTTCGCTACTATGTATATCGACAATATAGTGAAGCTTCATGGTGTGCCTTTATCTATTGTATCTGACAAGGATAGTAGATTTATCGATCGCCGCTTCGGAAGGGTGCAGAAAGCTTTGGGACAAAGACCGATTTGAGTACTGACGTTTCATCCACAGACGGATGGGCAAATCGAGAGAGAACAATTGCGGACTCTCGAGGATATGCTTAGAGCTTGTGTTTTGGATGCCGGATGATCATGGATAGATTACCTCAACTTGGCCGAGTTTGCTTACAACAATAGTTACCATGCAAGTTTGGGAATGCCACCTTTTGAGGCCTTGTACGGTAGGAAGTGTAGAACTCCACTTTCTTTGGGATGAAGTGGGAGAGAAACATATCATAGGGCGGAGATGGTTCAAAGCAAGCCAAGAGAAGATCGAGTTGATAAGGAAAAATCTGAAAGTTGCTCAAGATCGTCGAGAAAGAGTTGGGCCGATGTTAGAAGAAGGCCGCTAGAGTTCAAGTCGGAGATAGAGTTTACCTTCGAGCGTCTCCAATGAAGAAGGTATCAAGAGGTTCGGACAGAAAGGAAAGCTAAGTCCAAGGTATGTAGGACCTTTTGATGTCATCGAAAGAGTTGGGAAGTTGGCTTATAGACTTGGTTACCGCAGTCGATGTCTCAGAGTCCACAATGTTTTCCATGTATCGATGCTTAGGAAGTGTCTATCTAAAGTGGACGTGGAATGCGAGATTGACCGGAAGTGTTACAAGATAATCTCTCCTACGTGGAGAAGCCGATAAGGATTCTGGATAGGAAAGAAAAGATGAAAAAGAGACGAGTGATCCCGTTAGTATTAGTGCAATGGAGCAATCATGCACCGACGGAAGCCACTTGGGAAGTGGAAGCGGACATGTTCGACGAGTTCCCAGAGTTCCCTCATCTACCAGGTACGATCTAGTTTCGAGGACGAAACTCCTCTTAAGGGGGGAGGAATGTAATATCCCGATTTTTGAAAAAGGGCAATTCGTTCTTTTAGCAAAAATCAGAATATTATGTTATTTTTTTAAAGGATTTTCGAAAAAAAAAGGGGAAAAGAAAAAGGGATAAACAAGGATTTTCTTTTTTTAAGGAAAATAATTAAATAATTAGGTAATTGGGATTATAAAAGGAAAACTAATCCTAATTTTAACCTAGTTGTTTTTGACAAAAAAAGAGAGAGGGACGCAGAGAGAGGGCCGCAAGTTTTGAAAAAAAAAGGGAGAAGAAGCTCTCACTTTTCGAGGCTAATCCGTTGTTCTTTTCATCAGATTCATCAAGAGAGAAAGGTTCACCGCGAGACGAGGATCGTTTTGATATCAACAATCCTTAAATCCATTAACGTTTGGATTTAAAGGTTAAACTTTTGACGGGTTGAAGCTTTGGATCGTTGTACCACGCAAATTAAGGTAACGTGGTTTTCTTATCGTATGATTAAGGTTTCTTAAAGTGGTAGAGCAATTTGTATGATTGTTTTCCATGGTTTTAATTCGTTTAAGTCGAGGTTGGGTTGAATTTGAGTAGAAAACGCAGAGTGCAGAAAACTGTCCTCTGTGGTGCAAGAAAAACGTGTATCTGTGCAAGAGGAGGCTCGGTCGACCGAGCCTGTCCATTCGGTCGACCGAGTGGTGGTTCATCCGTACGGATGAGGTGTGTATCCGTACGGCTATTTCTCTGTTTCGGACAGCAAGTTATCCGTCCGGACAGGGGCTGTTCCAGTGTTGTTTCTTTTTATGTGTTTTAAGCTTTATAGTAGCATGTTTACTGCTTAACCTTATGTGACGAAGCTCTGAATTAGCTTTTGATGCGTTTAGTTCCGGCACCACATGGATTCCCTAAAAGACGAAGTGTGGGACCGCCGAAAGCTTTGATTTTGCCTTGTGCTTCGATAAGCTAGAGTTTATCGATGTGCGTGTAATTGCTAGGGCTTGTCCGTGTTACAGTGGTCTAAGAAATGCGAGAGTAGGAGATATGAGGAGCTTACTTGAAAACACTTAGGTGGCTAGTTAAACATCTAATCAAACGTATGTGCTAGATTAATAATCTTAAACATCATGCAATGCTTGGTAAGGCATAGTACAATATCGCGATGTGTTCTCTGACCAGACAAAGTAGACTGTACCCACGCCGGTCAATCGATTGGCTAGATAAAGCGTCTGGGTATGTAGAGAGGTAGGGTGCGTTAGGGTGTGCTAATATAGGTGAGGCGAGGTATGAGATGTAATGCGGTGATGTATGGTAGGGTAGGATGGTATTGTTGGATGATGTGGCGTAAGTTAAGTACAGTTTGGTAGGTTGAATAAAGTACGTAATATAGGGTAGTGTGGTAAGATAATATGTGGTAAGGTAATATGGTGTAGGGCATGGTGAGGTAGGATTGGCTATGTGAGAGCTAAAAAATGTTGGGATAGGGTGCGGTTGAGTGATTGATAATGTATATAGTAGATAAGAAAGAGTGTGTTGACTAGGGTAGAGTTGTGTGGTAGGTTGTGGAATCCGTAAGGAGATCGACGTAAAATGTTTTATTTTTCATTGTTGCGCTTAAAAATTGCGTTCTGAACGGTTCGTTACATTATACATTTCTTCGTATTTAATATCGTCAAATAAATTAAAACTTATAGCATGGGCACGCCGTTAGTTAGTTTTAGTGTGAATAAAGACCTATTTTTACTAATACCATGGTAAATTTATTTTATTGATGAGTGTTAAATGTAGATTGAAACTTTTGTTTTTTATATCAGTGTCTACATGTAAGTAAGTAAAGAAAACACTTGTCTAATTGTCGCCATGTTAAATAATTGACATCATAATTTGTTGTATAATATCAATGCCGGCTAAATTTCGTCATTTATATTGTGTTGTACTTAAAATGTGTTGAATAATATTTTAGTTAAAATTTATTTTATATTTAATATTTTTGACATTAAGGTAAACATCTAGCATAGGAACTCCGTGCGTTGCACGGAGTACCGCTTTTACTAGTATATATATTATTAATCAAAACAGCTAGTACAATTTGAGTTCAGGTTGCAACAAATAAATACAACAAACTAATACTATAACAATAGGTTCAGCCAACTATTTAAATAGATCTTATTACTAAATATTTTAACAGAAAACAATGCTATATATATACTATGACAATCACTGTTCAGCAAACCAAAATTACAAAGTACCACTTCTGTTTATAGCAATACAGATTAAAAGAGCAGAAGGAAGGATAATCAAGTTGAATTATCAGTCAGGAATAAGGAAGGATAATCAAGTTGAACCAACAGGATTATCAAACCTCAGTCCTACACAGACTGAATACAAGAATCAGCACAAATCTAACAGGGTAATGGCTTGAATATTCAGCTAACAACAGAGGTGATAATCCTGTCCAATAAACTGGATTATCAAGACGCTGAATTACAGATTCAGGCAACTTAAGCAGTCTAGGACCTATGCTATTACATGTTGTTCAAGGCTCATATTCAGCAAAAAGAATAAGGCAGCGGATAGGATTAGAGCAAGTCTGCATGATGCAATGATCAAGATTCAGCAATATGAAAACAGACTTGCAGACTCAATACAGCACCAAAAAGGGTGTTTCAAGCTTGATTAACAGCAACACAAGGTATGCTGATGATCGGACTTAAAATCAGCAAATTATGGGGATCAAACACAGACTGAATCGAAAAACTTGATCAAATCGAGGCAAGGACATAAGATCTTTGATCCTTCACCAAATCAAGGCACATACCACTAGCATCACTAGGCAAGCCGTAATGGCACTTCAAACCAGACAGACTTAGTGTCAACTACCTTGATAGGCAATGATCAGATACCAAAATTATTGCTTCAAACATAGATGAACAAACTCAGACAAGGCACGTATAGTATCAAACAAGACTATTGAAAATGCAGCAAACTAGGCAAACACAACCAAATTACAGGATAAAAAAAAGGGTGCTGAAAAGCTGTGTACTTAGGCACAAAGGACACCAGAAATTTAGCCAGAGGATTGTTAAGGTTATTGACCAGAGGTGATCTTACATCAATAATGACCACCAAGCTTCCAATGCAAGGCCAAACAATAGATTGCCAAGCACTCAAACTACCCTCAACTTCTGTCAGACTCTCACAAGACCAGAAAAGAGAGTAATTTGAAAGTAATAGGAAGTGGGATTGCTCAAGAGAAGTTTGCTCTGAGTTGTTTGCAATCCACATTGATGTACCGGTCTATTTATAGCCTAGAGGGCATGTAAAAACCCTTAAACCTAAAGAGAACTACAGTTGTCAAACTCCAATTTTAAACCGAGCCCTCATTCAACCATGTGTTAAATTTCTGGTTTGGTAAGTTTGGTTTTAGGTTAAGTGCTGCACATTTGCCACCCGGGTTTCCATTCGACGGTTAATTGGGTCTTAGGCTTGTGAGACTTGAACCATCAACTGTTACCAAGTAGTCTAAAGTAGGAGATGGTGGGAAAAGAAAGAGACTGGCGGATGGATCTAATCCAGATATAAAACCAAAGCTTACTGAAACTAATCCACACCCCATAAACCTTTTAATTTTGTGAAATACTGGGTAACAGTCATAGTACCTTGCTTTGTAGCATAGATCTCTTCTTGAAGATTAGACAGACAATACGCATTTCCAGTTCCAAACCTATGATCAAGATCAACCCAGATTTCCCTTGATGTGGTTAATCAAAAACTACTCTGCTGAATAGAACCATCAACAGAATTAACCAGCCAATTGGACACCATATCATTACATTGGCACCAAATGTCAAAGTTTCTATGATTCTCAGCTGGTCTTGGCAGAGTACCATCAACAAACTTCAGTTTTTCTTTCATTGAAAGGACCATGGAAATGGCTCTTTTCCAACAATGATGATTTTCTACTCCCTTGAGTACCGGTTGAACAATCACAGCAGATTGATTTTAACCTGGGTGAATCAGTTAAGGATTCACTACTCCGTCTCCAAGAACTTCTACCATTGTCAAGAACTCTTGCAGAAAACATGAAATACAAAGAAACTTGCAGCTCCACTCCGCAAATAAGATAACGAATGGAAAAATAGTAATCAGTAAGTGTTTAAACTTGCAAATCAGCAGCTGGAATAAGCGGGGTCTGATACCATGATGAAAAACATAAAGAATCAAAGAATGATTCAAGAAGAATCAACAAATTCAAATGAAGAACAAGCAGAAAAATTTGATAGAAAGTGAATTTTTACTCATTGAGTAAAATGTTACAATCTGATGATTTTGAACTTCAATTAACTACATATATATACTACTCCAATGATCTATCAGCTAGTTGGACAGTTGCAACAAACCAACTGATCTTATAACCGTCAATAACCACTACTTGAGTCTAGTGTTTGACGAAAGTCCTGAATGAACTTTATGTGTTTGCAACATTAAAGAATCAGTTCTGCCTTGTGTGTTGTACTAGCTGCAACATACGATTCATACTTTTTTTTCTTGAGGTTTCTAGCATCATCCTTTTTCCATTAATAGTTTTATCTTCAAAAAAATAAAACTCATGTGCTAAAATAAAAGTCTCCACATCACAAGTAGCCCATGGCCTCGTATTTTACAAGCCCCATCATTCAAACAATGGCGTTGAGATGACAAGAATAGCAAAATTCCATTAGAATTAAATTTTCTAAATATCATTTCAACTTGATAGAAAATGTAGAAAATTTCTTTCAGGCTTCATCTGATTATCTGAATTCCCAAAGTTCGGTAACAGCCGTGGCGACTGTCAACCTAACCCTAGCAAAGTACTGATGAGAAATAGCGTTGTCTATCACTACAATACTGACAAAGTATTGTATGTCTCCTAATAAGGTTACAGAGGACCCGCGAAGAATACTGGAACAACAAGTTAGTGTGAGCTTCAATCAATGGATAGTTGGGATGTGGGGACAATTAGACATTCACTCATCTGACAAATACATGTCCTGTCAATTTTGGCAATTTATCTACCATATAAAGTACAATATGTAATATAAGTTTTCTGTAATACCCCGAAAATTCGAGAAGGGTAAAAGAGTAAAATGGGAATTTTATTATTTTTTCCTATTTTATTCCAAACCTAAGATATTAACAAAAGGGATTTAATTAAAAGGAATTAAGTATTATAATTAAGAGAATTGAATTTTTTTGGTCATAAAAAGAAATTGTTACCCTAATTTCTAGTATTTTTTCCATCACGTCTTTTTTCTGGAAAAATTTGGGAGGTCGTCGCACAGAAAAAAAAAAAAGAGTTCGAGACCGTAATTCAAAGTCGAGCGCAAGGTTGATAATTTATGCAGACCATGAGAGAAAATTGATCGCCCTCATCGCAAGCTTTCTTTTGATCCTAAGATCATCGTATTTGGTAAGTGATCGTTTTTAGCACCGTTTTGATTAGAGATCGTTCTTGGCATTTTAGTGTTTTTAGATGCCCTTAAACTGTTTAGTGATCGTAGTTGGTGTCTTTAATTTGTAGAATTCAGTAGTGGAAGCAAGGATTCAAGGCGCTCTTTGATTCTTTTGAGTTTTGGATCTTTACGAAGAATCGTAGGTAAAGGGTGTTTTAAACGGATTTTAAATATAATCGATATAATTACTGTTGTGTTGTTAAGTTTATTCAAGCTCTTGTGTTGTTTGGTATAATTTCTATGCTACGGTTATTGTTAACTTTTTTTCAATTTAACTGAATAATGAGTACCATAAATATTGGTCGAAAGAGTCACCTTTGTTTCGTCCGTGCAGGTGTATTTTAGGTGTGCAGGTGTAATTGTTAAGTTTTCTGCCCCTGTATTTTGGGTAGTTGTTTTTAATATTTATAACCCACTAGCAGGTTGCTTGATATAGGTTTCTTCTTTATTATTATTATTCTCTTATATTATTATTATTAGTTCATTGCCTGATGAATCATTAATGCTGAGTTAAAAAAAAATAATAATAAAAGAAAAGCTAGACTATATTGTGTTGCAGTGGCCGATGGTGTCCAAAAGGGAAGTAATGTAATCTGCCATTTTGCTTGGTTCCAGGAATGAAGTTGATGAATAAATAAATAAATATGATGATAATATAACAGTGAAAATAATAGTAATGATAAAATACAACAGTAGTATTTAAATATTATTCATTTGTTATGGTTTGGTATGTATGTCCTTTGAGACATTAATTGGAATGTGTGCAAAGTCTAACTTCCGACTTCAGTGCCTTAGCATCAATCGCCATTAACCGAGACCTCTCTCGGGGAGAAGGTGGTAGCCTGAAAAGCGGTTGTTTAGACCTTGCGGGGTCATTGGTTTAGTAGTCTTTGACGCCTTTTACAACATGCTAAGTAGTGTAATCAGATGTCTAGGGCTAGAAGTCCCTTAGGAAGCCTTTTTAAGTGGAATGAACTTAGGTGGTTAGATTAACTACGTAATAAACATATGTGATGAGTCTAAAAGCTAAAACGTTGTAATTCTTGGTGAGGCACATTTATGATTCGCAGCATGGAATCATTTCTCATACGTAACGGACAATATTCGGGTTTTGGGAAATGTTCCACACGGAACCATCCGTGCCATATGAGGTGTTGACTATGTCCCGGTGCATACCCATCATTCGGGCATTGTGTCCTTGAATTACAATGTAACATAGATAATTGCTCGTGAGGGTGCTAGAAGATATAGCAGAGGGGAGTGTATCTCAATGCAACCTACGTGGTAGAGATTGTAGAACTTATCTTGTTATGTATGATATGCTATGTTGTGTGTAACCGTTTCTTCTACCCCTTACTGAGTACAAAATGTACTTACCCCTTTTCTTTATTGTACCCCACCCCGAGAAGATTGGCGGGTAGATGAGTTTGGCTTTATGGTAAGTCAAGATGCGACGTTTGAGCTTGGAGTTCGAGATAAAGTTTATTTTAATTTTCATTGTTCAATAATACCTTGGAGTTGTAAGCGTTTAACGTTTGAGATGCATTTAGACTTTTATATTTCCGTTTCATCTTTTATTTGGGATTGTAATAGTTTAAACAACATTTAATTTGTTGTTTCTTTTGAGGATGTTCTTAGATGTGATTTGGAACTTTGATCGATCTGTTTTGTTTGTCGTTTGACATTCCCGAGTTGTCCTTTTAAGTCTTCCGCTTTGCTTGTGATATTAATGTATGATGACGTAGGCTTACGTATATATACTTCTTTGATTTATTAAAGAAAAAAAATATATGCGTGCCGGGCGTTCTTTCCGGATAAGGACTCGGTGTCCGGAACGGGGCGTCACAGTTGGTATCAGAGATTCAGAGGAAGAAAGATGAAGACCCGGTTATGGTTGACTACAAGAGAGTTGCCAAGACGAAGCCAGCCAGTGGCTATGAGTTAGATACAGACGGTAACCTTTGGTATCAAAATAGGTTGTGTGTTCCTCAGGTGGACAACTTAAGGAATATGGTTATGGATGAAGCCCATAAAGTTGCGTTTGCAGTTCATCCTGGAGCAAACAAGATGTATAAAGAGCTGAAGCAATATTACTGGTGGCCATCAATGAAAGTTGAGATAGCAGAGTTTGTGGCCAGATGTGATACGTGCCAGCGAGTGAAGGCTGAGCATAGAAGACCAGCAGGATTGTTAAAACCTTTAGAGATTCCCGAATGGAAGTGGGAGAAGATCACTATGGATTTTGTCGGTGGTTTACCCAAGACTAGAACCGGTTTTGATAAGATTTGGGTAATAGTCGATCGGTTGACTAAGTCTGCGCATTTCTTGCAAAGGAATGAGAAAATGACATTGAAGAAGTTAGCTACACTTTATCTCGCACAATATTGTGAAGCTTCACGGAGTTCGGTTTCTATCGTATCGATGAGGATAGTCGGTTTGTTAGCGATTTTGGATGAGTCTTGTAAACGATTTGGGACCAAGTTAGATTTGAGTACTGCGTTTCATCCCTGCATGCAGACGGACGATCGAAAGGATTTATTCAGACTCGAGGACATGTTGAGAGCATGTGCCTTAGAGGTAGGGGCTCTTGGGATGAGTACCTCCCAGTGGCGGAGTTTGCATACAATAATAGCTACCATGCAAGCATCATGATGCCACCGTTTGAGCTTTATATGGAAGAAAGTGCAGGACACCGGTGTTTTGGGATGAAGTTGGGAGAGAAGCGGATAACGGGGCCGAGTTGATACAACAGGCTAAGCAAGGAGAAGAGTGAGGTAGTTTCGTCGGAATCGAAAGTGGCTCAAGACAGCAGTAAGAGTTGGGGCGGATGAGAAGAAGACCGTTGGAGTTTGAGGTCGGGGATAGAGTGTACCTCAAGGCATCACCGATGAGAGGAGTGAGACGGTTTGGACAGAAGGGCAAGTTGTGCCCCAGATATGTAGGACCTTTTGTGATCTTAGCTAAAGTGGGACCTTTAGCTTATCGTTTGGAGTTACCAGAATCATTGTCAAGAGTCCACAATGTGTTCCATGTGTCAATGCTTAAGAAATGTTTGACTGATGTTGACGCCGAGGCAAACGTTGACCTTGAAATGGTTGAAGAGAACCTAACTTACAAAGAAGAACCAGTTTGTATCTTGGAACGGAAAGTAAAGCAAGCCAAGGGTGAAGATGTTCAACTAGTGTTGGTTCAATGGAGTAATCATACACCAGAAGAGGCAACATGGGAGAAAGAAGATGACATGATTGTTGAGTTCCCAGACTTCAAGAACCTTCCAGGTACGTTCAGTTTCGAGGACGAAACTTTTCTTAAGGGGGAGGGGATGTAATACCCCGAAAATTCGAGAAGGGTAAAAGAGTAAAATGGGAATTTTATTATTTTTTCCTATTTTATTCCTAACCTAAGATATTAACAAAAGGGATTTAATTAAAAGGAATTAAGTATTATAATTAAGAGAATTGAATTTTTTTGGTCATAAAAAGAAATTGTTACCCTAATTTCTAGTATTTTTTCCATCACGTCTTTTTTCTGGAAAAATTTGGGGAGGTCGTCGCACAGAAAAAAAAAAAAGAGTTCGGGCACCGTAATTCAAATTCGAGGCTTAAAGGTTGATAATTTGTGCAGACCGCAGTAGAGAAAATTGATCGTCTCATCGCAAGCTTTCTTTTGATCCTAAGATCATCGTATTTGGTAAGTGATCGTTTTTAGCACCAGTTTTTGATTAGAGATCGTTCTTGGCATTTTAGTGTTTTTAGATGCCCTTAAACTGTTTAGTGATCGTAGTTGGTGTCTTTAATTTGTAGAATTCGTAGTGGAAGCAAGGATTCAAGGCAGCTCTTTGATTCTTTTGAGTTTTGGATCTTTTCTGAAGAATCATAGGTAAGGGGGTGTTTTTAAACGGATTTTAAATATAATCGATATAATTACTGTTGTGTTGTTAAGTTTATTCAAGCTCTTGTGTTGTTTGGTATAATTTCTATGCTACGGTTATTGTTAACTTTTTTTCAATTTAACTGAATAATGAGTACCATAAATATTGGTCGAAAGAGTCACCTTTGTTTCGTCCGTGCAGGTGTATTTTAGGTGTGCAGGTGTAATTGTTAAGTTTTCTGCCCCTGTATTTTGGGTAGTTGTTTTTAATATTTATAACCCACTAGCAGGTTGCTTGATATAGGTTTCTTCTTTATTATTATTATTCTCTTATATTATTATTATTAGTTCATTGCCTGATGAATCATTAATGCTGAGTTAAAAAAAAAAGGGAATAATAAAAAGAAAAGCTAGACTATATTGTGTTGCAGTGGCCGATGGTGTCCAAAAGGGAAGTAATGTAATCTGCCATTTTGCTTGGTTCCAGGAATGAAGTTGATGAATAAATAAATAAATATGATGATAATATAACAGTGAAAATAATAGTAATGATAAAATACAACAGTAGTATTTAAATATTATTCATTTGTTATGGTTTGGTATGTATGTCCTTTGAGACATTAATTGGAATGTGGCAAAGTCTAACTTCCGACTTCAGGTGCCTTAGCATCAATCGCCACAACTGAGACCCTCTGCGGGGAGAAGGTGGTAGCCCAGAAGGCGGTTGTTTAGACCTTGCGGGGTCATTGGTTTAGTAGTCTTTGACGCCTTTTACAACATGCTAAGTAGTGTAATCAGATGTCTAGGGCTAGAAGTCCCTTAGGAAGCCTTTTTAAGTGGAATGAACTTAGGTGGTTAGATTAACTACGTAATAAACATATGTGATGAGTCTAAAAGCTAAAACGTTGTAATTCTTGGTGAGGCACATTTATGATTCGCAGCATGGAATCATTTCTCATACGTAACGGACAATATTCGGGTTTTGGGAAATGTTCCACACGGAACCATCCGTGCCATATGAGGTGTTGACTATGTCCCGGTGCATACCCATCATTCGGGCATTGTGTCCTTGAATTACAATGTAACATAGATAATTGCTCGTGAGGGTGCTAGAAAGATCTAGCGAGGGGAGTGTATCTCAATGCAACTACGTGGTAGAGATTGTAGAACTTATCTTGTTATGTATGATATGCTATGTTGTGTGTAACCGTTTCTTCTACCCCTTACTGAGTACAAAATGTACTTACCCCTTTTCTTTATTGTACCCCACCCCGAGAAGATTGGCAGGTAGATGAGTTTGGCTATAATGATAGTCAAGATGCAGACGTTTGAGCTTGGAGTTCGAGATAAAGTTTATTTTAATTTTCATTGTTCAATAATACCTTGGAGTTGTAAACGTTTAACGTTTGAGATGCCGCTAGACTTTTATATTTCCGTTTCATCTTTTTATTTGGGATTGTAATAGTTTAAACAACATTTAATTCTGTTGTTTCTTTTGAGGATGTTCTTAGATGTGATTTGGAACTTTGATCGATCTGTTTTGTTTGTCGTTTGACATTCCCGAGTTGTCCTTTTAAGTCTTCCGCTTTGCTTGTGATATTAATGTATGATGACGTAGGCTTACGTATATATACTTCTTTGATTTATTAAAGAAAAAAAATATATGCGTGCCGGGCGTTCTTTCCGGATAAGGACTCGGTGTCCGGAACGGGGCGTCACATTTTCTTTATAGGCATTCAAACAAATCAAAATGAGACTTGAGTCTCTACAATATCTTCTTTCATTTTCATAAAAACTTCTTGATTCCTATGGAAACTAACTAGGAGATTTATTGCTTTCTATATACTGATTTATGACGAGATTATTACATTTTTTGAAGATTTTCTCACAAAAGAAAATACTTACCCACAAGTATATAATAGAGGTTGCCCCAAATGTTTTTTAATCATGAATGCCTCATTTTTTTGAGCCAGAAATTGGAAGTCGCCGATGAGGCCTAGCTCAACTGGCTAGAGTTGAGGCCCTGAGATCAGGAGGTCTCAGGTTTGAAACACTTGATAAACTCAGAATTTGATATTTCATTCACACAAATAATGTATCTGATACATATTTGCCTTAATTGTCCAAGGCCCAACTAGTTCACAGAGGCCCATAACTTGCTTACCAAGATACTAATTACAAGGGTATTTTAGGAACAACACAACTACCATACTACCATGTGTGACTATTTCCTAGCACCCCCCCTCAAACGAAAAGTGGTGTCAACTACATTGAATTTTTATCTGAATTCAGCAAATTTGGAATGAGACAGGGGCTTGGTGAAAGCATCGCTATGATTTGGTATCTTTGAGGAATGTAGGCAACACGTAGAGACTTCCTGGCCACCAGGTCACGAATGTAGTGCACATCAAGTTCTATATGTTTGGTTCTCGAATGGAAGACTGGGTTGTAAGCAACGGCCTAAGCTCCTAGATTATCACACCATTTGAGTTCAGTAAGTAAGGAGTGTATCCACTGAATTTCTGAGCCTACATTTGCAAGGGCCCTATATTCACTCTCTGTACTTTATCTGGCAACAACTTGTTGTTTCTTTGAACTCCAAGAGGCAAGAGAATCCCCTAAGTGAACAAAGTAACCTGATGTGGATCGTCTACATGCCCAGTCAACATTAGAATCTGCATTGTTGTGTAAAGTTGGAGCAGCTTTGAAGTGAAGCCTATGTTGTATGGTACCTTTGACATATTTGAGGGTTCTCTTGACACAGTACCATCGTACATCTCTTGGTGTCTGTATAAATTGACTCAATACATTTACATTAAATGTTCAATCTGGTCTAGTAAGAGTGAGATACTGAAGGGCTCCCAAAATGCTTCTATAAAGAGAAGGATTGTGCATAAGGGGACTGTCTTCAGGATACAATTGTGCAGTTGTAGCTAAAGGAGTAAGGAATGGCTTCATGTTTCCAAGATTCAATCTGTCCAGTAATTGTGCAGCATACATACTTTGATGGAGAAACAAACCAAAAGCATCTCTATAAGCTTCCAACCCCAGAAAATGACTAATTTGACCAAGGTCCTTAAGAGTAATCCTGGAGTGTAACAGATATGTGAATCTTTTAATTACCTTACTATCATTCCCTGTAATTAGTATGTCATCTACATAGATGAGGACATATAGATTTTAGATTGATGATGAAAGATAAACAGTGAGGGGTCTGCTTTGGACTGGTTGAAGTTCCACTAAAGAAGTTGATGTTTGAGAGCATCAACCCAAGCTATTGGGGCTTGTTTTAACCCATACAATGACTTTTTGAGACAACACACATGGAGAGGCCTGGCAGGGTCCTCATATCCTTCTGGTTGGGGTATAAACACCTTTTCTGTGAGATTTCCATTGAGAAAAGCATTATTTATATCAATTTGATGAATGGGCCATTGTAGAGAAACTGCCACAGCCAGGATAACTCTAATGGTAGGAGCCTTTGCAACAGGACTAATAAAGTAATATAAGCCTTAGGTCTGGCTAAAACCCTTTTCTACAAGTCTGGCTTTATGTTTAGCAACAGTGCCATTAGTGTTTAATTTTAGCTTAAACACCCACTTATTTCTAACCAATTTCAGATTTGGAGAAGGTGGGACAAGCTCCCAAGTCTTATTCAGGCTTAGAGCCTTGAATTCTTCATCCATTGCTTTTTTCCATGTAGGATCCTTGAGGTCATCAGATGCCTTTGTAGGTTCTACAGGGTAAGTGTTAGATGTAATATCGCCGGATAGATCAAGATCCACCCGATTACGCAGCGGAATAGTGTAGATCTAGATCTAGTCAACCAAAATACATAAAATAATAGATCTAAATCTACGATGGGGTTTAGATTGTTTACCAGTTTATGGTGTATAAACGTCAAGAACAATCTTCAATCCGAGCTATATGAGAGCCTAGTTGAGAAGCCAAAGTCTTCCAACGTGTGTCTCCAAGCACTACCTGGTGGATGGTGTTTCAAACCGCCGGACCTCCTCGATATGCTACCTTAGAAAAACTCGAAGTTTTTCTAAAAACTCAAACCCAAAGAAAATAGCCAAAAATTCCAAGCTATTTTCCATCCAATATTTCGAATTGTGTAGTGTGTCATAAGGCTTGGGAGAACTCTCTTTATATAGGAGAGTAATCCTTGTCCTCCAAAGATTCAATAATTAAAAGATAATTATTAGATTAATCCTTATTCCAAATAAAAGATAAATAAAATAATTATCCCAAACAAATTAGGATAAATCATATTATTATCTAAAATTCCATGAATTATCAATTAACAAATAATCGATAAATCACATATTAAATAATTATCCAAGAAAACTAATTCCTTGATAATCACTTAATACAAAATGCGCCCCACCCTTAGTAAATAAAGTCCATGCGCATTTTTTGACACATTGGGCCGAGTCCACGAAAAAATTCTTTTCCGTGTATTTAATTATCTAGTCCAACTAAACAATTAATCCACATATCAATTAAATAGTCCAATCCAACTATTTAATTATAATTGAGATGAAACGACAAGAAAATATATGCTATGTTAGGAGCCGCGTCGGGGACCATGGACTCATATTCAGTAGCTACAATAAATTAAATAAAATTATTCGTCAGACCGAACAATAATATTCAATCTATTAATTTCGGGATTACACCACCACAAACCCGAAACTGAACTCTGCTGAATATAGATAACTTATACTCAACTATGAGTTGATAAGTGTCCACTAGGGCTGTAAATGAACCTAAGGATGCATTGGTCAGTGATCCGAAATCACTTTCCTTATCCTCTAATTTCCAATTTATTAATTTTCCGGTTTATCCTTAAAACTACTTTGTTTAGATGACTAACACGTATAAACATTCTTTCCCATTCTCGACTTTCCTTAAATGGAAACAGTCTTGAACTAGCGATTCGCTTGAGTAGACATTACTCTTGAATCGTGGGATGTTGATGTTACTTGCTTGGACTATCGATTTTTCTAATCATCAAATCGTAAGACCAAAGCTCCCACTAGTTTATCGGTTCCAAATACCGCCTAACTAGAAACACTTTGTATTTATGATTTTTCAAAGATTAGAACATCACCTAGAACTAAGCTCCCACTAGTTTATCGGTTCCAAATCTTGCCTAACTAGCAATGTTGTGTTCATGATGTTTCAAAGATTATAAAATCTCCAGAACTAAGCTCCCACTAGTTTATCAGTTCCAAATACTGTCTAACTAGTAACACTTTTATTCTTGTTTTTCCAATGAAAAAACTCTTGTGCAGTCCATTACACATTTCTAATGATTCAGAAAAACAACAAATCATAAGACTAAGGCTCCCACTAGTTTATCGGTTCCAAATACCGTCTAACTAGCAACGCCTTAGGTATGATTTTACGAATTTTCAATTAAAAATTTGATGTGTAATTACACTTTTAAAAATGAATTTTATCTGATAGTCCTATGTCATCTTTTGTAAACTAAGTATGGCCGTCTCTCGTTCAACATGAGTGACACCCGTGACATACCTATACTATGTCACTTAAGTTTTTAAAGGCTCAAGAGAAAAATCTCTTCCGAAAAGTTAACTGCATTCTTTTGATAATTACAACGTACTTGTTACTTTCCACATTTTTAATGAAGTCCTATTGCTAACAGTTTAGTAGTCTAGAGATTAAAGTTGTAAATAAACATGACAGAAAGTTAAATTCAAAATTAAAATTTTCACTGCTAGATTTTTTATTTTAGGAGTTATAAACTATAAAAGTTTATCCTACCATTCCAAGGATTTAACCTCGCATAGTACTATCCGAGAGGGTCGATATCAGCACTATGACGGTTAAACTGAGACAATCTCTCTCAATGATTAAGCTTTGAGAATCGAACATCTCACGGGAATCAGACATCCCGGACCTTAATCATTGATTACCGTCATTTTCTAGCCTAGATATTTCCAAAATATTCATAAAGAGTGTGACCTACTATATCAGATCTCAGTGTATGCCCCGAGTATGCCTACGAGGGGCAGGTCGGTGACCCGACGAGTACCCGAAATCCTATCCTTTCGGAGACCAAGCCTTGAATTTTGATAGCGGTGAACACCATCCGAAGGGGGCCAAAATCAAAGCGGCACGAGGTGTCACCATTCTCTCACATGCTTGCACCTATAGTAGAGGCCGTGGGGTCGGCTGTCGCCTTCCCCACTCCCACTCAATATTTTGAAAAAAAGTGGTGGGTTTACTAATTACGGTTTCGGTCTTGACAATAAGAGACAATAAATCAAAGTACTCCGAACAGGGTCGGTTATGTAGGCAAGCCTACGCTGTCTTATTCGTTGGAACATATGTGACAGTTCAGACTGATCCGGCAAGAGAAGCCCCGTTTAGCCCGAAAGCTTATCGGCTATGCTAAGTCTTGTCGAACCACTGTAACGTACATCACACGCGGAGGGGAGTCGATTGAGCCGAAGCTCGGTTGAACTCGCCCAACCATGGTTAGACCATTCCGAACCCATGTACTAAGATTTTCCGATCTCTAAATTGTCAACCAAAGCGTAATCTCGTTTCTATTTAAGGTGGGTTCACCGAGAAGGCATCACCGAAAACTCAACGATTTATCTAAGTGGGATTCACCGAGAATCCATCACTAAAATCGTAACGATTGACAAAACCCTGTTTCTCGGTTTTAATAATTAGTTACTTAATTAATTAACTAGCACATATTAATTAAAAAAGCTTTTTAACTAATTATACGAGTTATACATGCCTAATTTATTCGAAATAAACTAGCTACATGTATGCATTGGAGTGGAATCATGATATGATGCATGTCATGACAATTTTCCGGTTTCTATCACATAATTTCGATCATATACGAAAAAATAAACGGAAAAATTAAGCACCGAGATGGATCGTTGGTACCCCCGACTAACCTATTTTCTAAGGAAAAGTAAAAACTTGATCTAATCTTCGAGTCTTGAACTTCGAATCTTGAGCTCGAACCGCCGGATCACAAACCACGAACACCGGAGAGGAGAAAATGCTTTTAAATTAAATAAATCCAATTTATTTGTAATAAAAACCTTTTCAATTAATTTTTTTTTTCCGGCTGTTTATAATTTATTTTCCAGAAATTTTTTTCTTTTTTTTATTTTTTTATTATTTTATTTTTTTTGTTTTTTTGTTCTCAAAGTCGGTAGACATAACAAAACAGTTTATAAAAAAAAATTATTAACAGCCGCCTTAGTAAACCCTAGCCGATTAGGGTTTTATGAAAAAAAACAGACTTATAGCGACGCTTTTCAGCGTCGCAGAAAGTCCTGTAAGCAGATTTTTAATTAAAAAACAGGTTTTTAAACCGTTTCTCCTCGTTCATACCTTGGGTTTCGCCTTGATCTTCATCTTTTCTTCAAGATCTTCATATTTCGAGCCCGGAATAAAAAATTACAACAAAGATGCTATATTTTTTCTTTCGATTGCATTAAATTTAAAATACAAATCTTATGCTCAATTGTTACTAAACAAGAGAGTTACAAAATAGATGTACGGGTAAACAATACCAACCCCAATCCATCTCTTCAACCACGACAATCACAAAGCATCATCATCATATTTTCGAATCAATAAAAAAAAATTAAAACGAAAAGAAGCAATCTACACATTCTATTCCACTCCTTAGATCTAAAATTTAAATACTTTGATTGCTAGATCAAAGGCTCTGCTACCACTTGTTAGATGTAATATCGCCGGATGGATCAAGATCCACCCGATACGCAGCGGAATAGTATAGATCTAGATCTAGTCAACCAAAATACATAAAATAATAGATCTAAATCTACGATGGGGTTTAGATTGCTTACCAGTTTATGGTGTATAAACGTCAAGAACAATCTTCAATCCGAGCTATATAAGAGCCTAGTTGAGAAGCCAAAGTCTTCCAACGTGTGTCTCCAAGCACCACCAGGTGGATGGTGTTTCAAGCCGCCGGACCTCCTCGATATGCTACCTTAGAAAAACTCGAAGTTTTTATAAAAACTCAAACCCAAAGAAAATAGCCGAAAATTCCAAGCTATTTTCCATCCAATATTTCGAATTGTGTTGTGTGTCATAAGGCTTGGGAGAACTCTCTTTATATAGGAGAGTAATCATTGTCCTCCAAGGATTCAATAATTAAGAGATAATTATTAGATTAATCCTTATTCCAAATAGAAGATAAATAAAATAATTATCCCAAACAAATTAGGATAAATCATATTATTAACTAATATTCCATGAATTATCAATTAACAAATAAAAGATAAATCACACATTAAATAATTATCCAAGAAAACTAATGCCTTGATAATCACTTAATACAAAATGCGCCCCACCCTTAGTAAATAAAGTCCATGCGCATTTTTTTGACACATTGGGCCGAGTCCACGAAAAAATTCTTTTCCGTGTATTTAATTATCTAGTCCAACTAATCAATTAATCCACATATCAATTAAATAGTCCAATCCAACTATTTAACTATAATTGAGATGAAACGACAAGAAAACATATGCTATGTTGGGAGCCACATCGGGGACCATGGACCCATATTCAGTAGCTACAATAAATTAAATAAAATTATTCGTCAGACCGAACAATAATATTCAATCTATTAATTCCGGGATTACACCACCATAAACCCAAAACTGAACTCTGCTGAATATAGATAACTTATACTCAAGATGAGTTGATAAGCGTCCACTGATATAATCATTACATACGGATAAATCCTCCATAGACTGTTCATTTTGATTCGGGATATCTCCGTAGACCCTTCTCGAAACATCTTATCCTTATTTACCATTAACCCCCTAGTGATCAATTAGTTCATAACCAATATGATATGAACTGGGCCCATCGATCAATTTCTAGGGTTAACAAATAAGGGAACTGTCTGTCTACTTCCTGAGGGAATGAATGGATTCCATATCTGTGATAGCACAGACTACTCACTCATCCTAGAATAGAGCCATCGAGAAGTGTTGGACCACATACTGTGAAGTGATCCTTATTAACACATCAAACCCTACCCTAGTCTAAGAAGTCGTCTGTGATCACCTCAGGATTGAGATTAATCCATATATGATCATCTTGTGATTCGATAGGATTTCTCGATTACGGAATTATATCGAGAACTCAAATCAAATCGGTCCAAATTTCTATATGATTATCATCATATATAAATGCCCCATTAGTACTCCTATTACCGACAGTCCGGATAAGATGTCACACACCGTAAAGTGTTTCGGGCGCATTATTAGCATATTAATCATGAGACCCGTACTCAGATTAATCAACGCTACGGACTAAGTTAATTTTAAGTACATCTTACTAACTCAATCATCTTGTGTATAGCCATACACTGAGTTATGTGATTACATGAATGAGGTACTTAGGGTTTTCAGTAGTGTCTTAATCATAAGCATACATGCATATAATAAGATGAATTATTAATTATGTCCTAAAACAATTAGATAATTGTCTTTCGGGCACTACACCTAACAGTAAGCTGAGCATTTTCTATGTGCAACACAAGAGAAAGTTTGTTTTGGTTTGTGAATTCCATCCTTAGCTCTAGTTTTCATAGGATGGAAATTCTGTGTTGACTGAGGTGGTGGAGAAGGAAAAGAAGGGTAAGACTCAGTGGATATGGAAGAACTTGAGGAACCTGTGTTAGAGGCAAGCACAGTAGCCTGAGAATTTGGGGATCTTGGTGGTGTTACAGAGTTAGAATATGTTGGAGAGTTTGAAGGCGTTGGAGGATTTGGACAATGATTTGGATTTGGACTTGGTGTTTTCTCTGATGAGGAGACAGGGATTTGTATATTTGGGGGACAGGGAGTAGGAGTAGTGGAGATGTTTGGGAACACAGGAAGGTAGGTTGTGGTAGGAAGATTGTTGATCATGGAGATAGGGTCTGTGGTTGTGGTTCTTTTGAGAGAGGGAAACTCAGACTTGTTGAACTTAACATCTCTGGAAACATACATTTTCTGAGTGATAGGGTCAAGACACATGAATCCTTTATGATTTGGACTCAGACCTAGGTATATGCATTTGGTGGTATGGAATTGAAACTTCTGAGTTTGGAAGGGTCTCAGGTAGGGAAAACAGGAACAACCAAACACCTTCTAACCATTATAATCAGGTTGTTTCTGGAAAATGATTTCAAAGGGAGACTTCTGCCCTAGAACAATGGTAGGAAGAATGTGTATCAGATATGTGCATATTGGAAAGCATGCCACCAGAACTTAAGGGGTAGAGAGGCTTGAGCCAATAAGGTTAGTCCCATTTCAGTGATGTGTCTATGCTTCCTCTCAACCCTACAATTTTGACTATGAGCATGTGGACATGGATGTCTAAATATGATGCCAAGGTCCTTTAAATGTTGTTCAAATGTTCTAAACTCCCCTCCCCAGTCAGACTAAAAACATTTAATCTTACCGTTGAACTGATTTTCTACTAAGGCTCTGAAGTGTTGAAAAGCTTGCCAAGCATCAGATTTTAACTTTAAGGGGTAAATCCAGGAAAACCTACTATGATCATCAAGAAACTGGATGTAATAAAGATAACCACTGGAACTGTGGACAGGGGTTGGGCCCCATAGGTCAGCATGAATAAGGTCAAGCACATTTTCAGCTCTACTTTGAGAATTATGATAAGGTAAGGCATGCATTTTACCTAGCTGACAGGCATCAGAAAACATGAAATTAGAGTTCAAAATTTTATTGCATTTCTCCAAGACAAGACTCAAAACACTGGTTGAAGGGTGGCCAAGCCTTTCATGCTAGAGGTTTACAGACTCTTTCTTTGAGTGAAAACTGACATAGGACCGACTCAAGACTTTAGACGGTTGAAGAGTGGCTGTGAGCGACTGATGGAGCTGCTTGGAGTGAGGAGAGCTTGGACATAAGATATTGGAAGAGGGAAGAGGGAAGAGATAGTTGATAAAGACCATTCCTAAGTCTGTCTTCCAGAAGGATTTTCCCCGGGGTTTTGTTCTTTACCAAACAAAAACCAGAATGAAACTCAACATAACATAGATTATCATGAGTAAGTTTAGAAACATAGATAAGGTACGATGTTATTGGGGTATATGAAGAATATTCCTAATTCTTATTTGTGAGTTTGGTGTGTTAAGAAAGGTGTGACCAGTGTTAGCAATAGACAAATTCTCACCATTCCCTATAGTAAGGGCATTTGATTCTTTATAGGAAGAGTTGATATGCAGATTGTTGAGGTCAGCAGTTACATGACTTGTTGCACCACTATCCGTGTACCAACTTGGGTCTCCAACGGGATTAGGGGTAGCAAGATATGTTGCATTTCTTTGAGTTCCATCTTCACCAGTAGGATTAACATTTGAGTCAAACCTATACCAACACTTGGCAGCTATATGCCCAACCTTACTGCAAATCTGACAAGTAGGTTTAGGGACATTAGGATTTGAACTAGATGAAGCAGTGAGATTTGTTCATCTGCTTCCCCTGCCTCTATTACGTCCAGAATTTCGACCTCTTCCTCTATTTGAGTCTTGATAGCCCTCTCTATTGCTGTGATAGGTCCCTTGATGTGTGATTTTCAATATAATCACTAAATCCTACTGCAAGCGCACGGATTATCGAGTAGTACTTAGGATGTCAATCCCACAAGGACTTGTAGTCAATCACCAAACAATTCCCGATTTATATTAGCTAGACAATCAAATGTTTGTAGGTTTTTATCTAAAAATCCTAAAATTTAAGAAAATAAAGAAAGTACAACTATGAACCAAGAACTTCAAGATTTAGGTAAAGATCCAATTTAAAAGCATTTCTAGGATTTTGGAGTCACCACGGAATTACAATATGACTTACCAACAATATTTCCCCCAAGATACAAATTTTACACTTATGAAGGCAATTATCAAATTTTATCACAAAAATATTCTTTCGGATTATTTTCGTGATTGTACCTAGACTCAAACTACATCCGGTTTCCCACGATGAAGAATGAATTTAGATCCCTTAAAAAACCATAATTTCATGCCATCTAGGTTTTTACCAAATTTTCATTCCAATAAAACCCGAGATTCAGTTCTTGTTTCCTAAAGTATCAATTAATTGGTACTTTTTCGGTCACTAATTAATCAAATAATTTCTCTACGTAGAATCGTGATTATTCACCCTTTCGAGCTATTAATTTCGACAATCATACAAGAATAGCATACAAGAACCAATTTATAAGCATCAATTTCATAAAACAAGGGAAAGATTGAGTTTTTACATCATATATTCATGTTCGGGTTTCTCCTAATCCTAGAAACTGATATCTACTCACATTCCATATCAATATTCCAAGATTCAATCATAAAATTCATACTTTGATAGGGAAAATAAATAAATAGAAGAAAGGAGAAAAGAGAGAGAAATAAACTGATGACGGTCAAATTGTACCCGTAAAAGTCATCAACGTTGACCTTAAATCGGGATTAATAATATGTATTTTATATTAAATCACATGTTTATATGTATTATTTAATGTTTTGTGATTTATAAAATATAATTTGGTATTTATCCATTTTATAAGATATAATTTGGTGATTATCCGTTTTATTATATAAATCGGTATTTATCCGTTTTATTATATTTATCCGTTTTATTTAAATATGATTTATTTTGGGATAAATATCTATTTTGCTGATTTGGATAATTATGGAGGATAAATACAAATGGAAGAATTAAATCTCAAGATAAATCAAAGGAAAATTAAGATAAATATCGGATAAGCACGAAAAGATCGGATAAGCATGGCAAACCACTCAAAGATGGCGCCAATGAGGATATGCATTCTAGGGGGCGCATTTTATCTTTTAATTGGAGATCGGCCGAGAGTTATCTCTTATTTGTTTTGACATTTTGAAGTATATCTCTTAATTAGCTTGAACCCCTATAAATAAAGGCATGTTATACACGCCATAAACAACACACTTTTTTACACAATACATTTTTTACACTTCTCAGTAAAATCTTCAGTTTTTCTTAGAGCGCGGTTTTATGCAAGATCTGCAATAATGTAAGTTCTTGTATTTATTTGTTCTTTGTTCTTTGTAATTAAGCCCCAATTATTGTTTATCGTTTGAGGTTGTTCGTTCTTCACCGAACGATGTAGATCTAAGGATACGATATGAGGCAGTGGGGATTCCTTGTCTATAAGGATCCAAACACCCAGATCTGTTATCCGGTGACCTATAGATGACTTCGGTATGATCGGCAACCGTGTTTTTAGTAGATCTATATAATTGCTTTATGAGTCTCTATTTTATCCGTTACGTATGTAGAAACGCTAAGATTTAGGTTTTCGCCGCGTCAATCTAGCCAAGTCTTTATGGTGTGATTGTCCACCTAGAATTTCTTATCTTAGTAGTAGGTATGACTACGACTAACGTGAGTTCTCTCGCTTTGTAATTCAAACGAGTAATTAAACTTGATCAACTTAATTATTTGTCATCGTAATTTAACATGAGACCTAAAAAGTGATTGTTATTTAGGACAGAGATTGAATCGGTGTCTAAGAAGTACGCCTAATCATAGGAATGTTGCTTAGATGAGGTTACGGTTTATACCGGCATCCCTAGTTTCGTAAATGTGTCGGGTTATATGAGATGGAGACTAAAAATGTGAAGTCACGTAATGGAGACACGATGATCTAGATGGCCTAACGGAGCTAGATCTATTTTGGGGATGACTCCGTAGTCGATATAAAAGAAATGCGAATCGGATTTATAGTTGTCGAGTATCGCTTAATTATATAGAATCTCAGAGCCAAACGATAACATAATAATTGGGGAGGTTAATTACGTTGTTTATGTGTTGTGTCGAGTTGTGTCCTTTACTTTTCTTGTACTTCGCTGGTCGTAGACCGCCTTTGTGTCCTTGATATGAATGATTAATTGTTTGTATATAAAATGATCCACAATTTGGTTCCCTGTGGGATCGACCTTGATTCGCTTATAGCTATACTACGATGGACCTAGTCCTCTTGCTAGTATTGGTTTATGGTGGTCAAGTACTTTTAATTATTACTTGATCTACGTGCATCAAGTTTTTGGCGCCGTTGCCGGGAACCAACGGTCAATTTTATATAAATAATTTTTATTCATGTTAAGTTTTCTTTTTTAGAGTCTCGTTTTTTATGTTTTTGAGTCCTCTGGTTGTCTCGTAAGTTGTAAAATTCCGAACTGGAACACCGGTTTCACTCTCAATGAGCCTAGTTACGTTTTTTCGGGATTTCGCGTGTCTGCTTATCTCCAGATGTTTAAACCGTAGTCTCGATAGCGACATGGGAAACCATGTTAAAGTCGCCACGGTCTGTTTGTTCTTACATTTGCGAGAAACCAGGAAGCAATAATCTGAGTCGCAATTTTCGTGGGCGCTGAGAAAATAACCCAAATGACATGTGGAGCTACGAATCTGCGATGGGAAAAGCGATGGAAGCAACACCTTTAAAACACCAAGATGGCTCCGAGAAAATAAATATTAAGGTTCGAATTATTCGTGGTACAATGTTGAAGGCAAGGTCGCGCCTTTTTTGCTTATATTTTACTATCTTTTGATCTTTTGAACATAAGCTAGTCTTTACATGAACTGAATGAGAATCTTAGCCCGGAGTTGGTTTGTAAGATTTATTTTATTAGTGTGGAAGGTTACGCCCCAAATCATCTCTCATCTAGAGGTGTAAGGAAACATGTAGTGGTTGAAGGAAGCAAAGTGAATAAAGAGTTCCTCGTAGTTCATCAAAATCTCATTGTCCTATGCATGAGATTGCTTCTACCGCGGCCATGGGAGCAACAATTTGTGTAGTTTAAGAATTCTCAATCTAAAGAAGACGCGTTGAGTTTTGAGAAAGCATAATGAAGCAAAGACATTATAGAGGATGTTATTAAAATAAGTCCACAGGACTAAATCTCCTTAGAATTCACTAATTCCTAAAACGAGAGCCGAGGTTGGAGCTTTGTATAAATGGTATGGATAAATGTCGTTTCCTAGGTCTCACAACCAAGGGAAGGATATTAATCCGCAAAAAAGCGACGAGCCCACCACATATAGTGCTCAAGGGGTCAACATCTAGCGATCCAAGAAGGATGACTGACAAGGATATTTTTTTGGAAAGTCGAGCTGAGCACTTTAAACTCAGAACTACTTCTTTAAAACCCTTAGGATTTCTCTTTAGGATTTTAGGTTTCGTTTTTCTTCGAGACAAATAAGAGTAACGTGACATATGTTGAGGTTTTTTATTTTGCCGTGTTCCGATGGCCATTAGGCTAAGGATGTGCAAAACTTTTTTACTCAATATAGGCCACGTGAAACAGAGTTTCTTAGGAGAGTCGAGAAATTGCTAAAGAAAAGGAAATTTAGCAATCAACCTTAAGATGGAAGCATTAAGAGAGCTTGAGAATTATTGAAAATGTAACAGAGAATGATTGGTGCGAACAAAGAACAATTTTGGTCAACTTCCAAAACTTTTTAGAATGGCGATCCGAGTGAAAATCCAAAGTTGTGTGCAATTCGTTCTGCAACTACCCTTATCCTTTCCTTTGTACCTTTTCACCCCTCAACCTTTCTATTCTCTCACCATTCTACCTCACAATTCACATTTCTAACCATTCTTTCATCCCCTCTCTTTCTTTCCATCTATTTCACTCTCCCACCCTCCCCAATCCCTTAAACAATACCCACCCAACACACAATTTCTTACCCACCCTTTATCTTTTCTTACCATCTTTATGTATATCTCTTTCTAAACCCATCATACTCTGAACCTCCATTTTGTTTACAAAATACCTTCGTGTTGCGGAATTTGAAATATTGCTAAGTTTTAATGTTTATATTTTATCATTTTGGTTTTCATGATCCTAGCTGGGGTACGTGTAGCTCTGACCCTAGCTGGATTTTAAAAGTTTTTGGTTCGATCAGAATGCAACTTATCTTTCTACCGGAAGTTTTAAATTTCACACTTTTACGCCCTTTCCGGCATTTCTGGATGATGAGTTTTGTTCTAAAATATCACACCGATCCGACCTTGTTGATGACGGTTAGGACTTTTACGTGATACATTGGGTTATTAGTAATTTCGAGGAGAAGCTACATTTCCCTAAGTTGTTGATATCCAATCTAAACGTGAAGCGTCTGCACCGAGTTTCTGGTCCTATCTTTTACCAATTGGTCACATCCGATCTGTTATACCTGACCAAGTTTCTCTTTTAAGCTGGATTAAATATCTTATCAATCCAGTCAACCTCATGGGGTAATGCTTTTTGATCTTTGTCTTCTCCACCCGGTTTTAAGAATATTTCAGCGGTGGAGATTATAGATGAAGATTACCATCTTTAGTTGCTTGTTTATCCTTCTTTCTATTTAGTATTTTTCTTTTTGCGTCTGAACAAGTAGTTTTAACTCTATGGTTTTCCTTGTCATTGGGTGTATAGAATAAAGTGGCCTAATTTGTTTTTGGATATTTATATCTAATTACTGCCACATTATTTTGTAACTCCCATTGACATGTTATTAACGATCTCGTGGAGTTTCTGTTTGGTTTGCTTAAACAGGTTTTCACTTGCTTCTCCACGACGTGCTCCGATGATCTGCATCTACTTGAGAGCCGTTCTGAGCTAAGTCTTTTCTTAAATTCTCATTTTTATTTGTCATTGGGGACAATGCCAAGTTTAAGTGGGGGGTAGGAGACTTAGCCATGATACTATAATTGAAAATTGAATGAAACGGTGAAAAATTAAAAAATTGCATAAATGCCAAATTAATTATATCTCGTACCCTTAGAATTGTGAGTTCCTAGCTAAGAATTGATAGGAAAGGAACCAAGTTGCGAGAGTACATGATCATTTTATACTTATGTGAATGTAAATTTAAGGATATTCATGCCGATTGTTGCAAGTAGTTATTTATTATTCAATTACTCAATCTTTGAATCGAGTTTATCGCACGAATCATAATAACTGAAGAATTATGTGTACATTGCGTAGACGATTGGTTATGTAGACTTAGTGTCGATATTTATCTGCTGATGTATTCTTATCTTCTTGCCATCAAAGCGGAGTAATAAGCTTGAGAATTATCTGTGTTTTGACAATGAGTTAAACACTGGGCTTGTAGTAACATTACCAAAGTAGCCCCGCGCTTGTGGTAATATTCAATGCTATGCATGATCTAAGATAAGGGGATACTCTAAAAAGTTTTCTTCCTTGAGATTGATAGTACTTGAAAAATATGAAGAATTGAAGAAATTCAACTTTTAAGAGGCTTTGAGTAGTACTCGGTCTCCAAGTCCAAAACCCCATGATACGCTCTTGCTTATTGTTCTAGTGCTTTAACCATTCATGAGGCTTAAGAAGTGGGAATGTCGATGTTGGTAGGTTGAGATTACGAAGTTAGCTTAAACTCTAATCTGGCTTCGATTATATAAAACTGAATGCACATGCACACATCACTTCGGTTCATAGAGAGTAGTGAATAATGGATATCTTATGAGCATGACTGGTATGAGTTGACTCGAGCTTCTCGCGTAAGTATGATTTGACCATGTCAATTGTTTTCTTGGGAATGACTTATTGATGCTTTGTTGGGACGATCAAAGTCTAAGTGGGGGGTAGTTGATGACGGTCAAATTGTACCCGTAAAAGTCATCAACGTTGACCTTAAATCGGGATTAATAATATGTATTTTATATTAAATCACATGTTTATATGTATTATTTAATGTTTTGTGATTTATAAAATATAATTTGGTATTTATCCATTTTATAAGATATAATTTGGTGATTATCCGTTTTTATTATATAAATCGGTATTTATCCGTTTTTATTATATTTATCCGTTTTATTTAAATATGATTTATTTTGGGATAAATATCTATTTTGCAGATTTGGATAATTATGGAGGATAAATACAAATGGAAGAATTAAATCTCAAGATAAATCAAAGGAAAATTAAGATAAATATCGGATAAGCACGAAAAGATCGGATAAGCATGGCAAACCACTCAAAGATGGCGCCAATGAGGATATGCATTCTAGGGGGCGCATTTTATCTTTTAATTGGAGATCGGCCGAGAGTTATCTCTTATTTGTTTTGACATTTTGAAGTATATCTCTTAATTAGCTTGAACCCCTATAAATAAAGGCATGTTATACACGCCATAAACAACACACTTTTTTACACAATACATTTTTTACACTTCTCAGTAAAATCTTCAGTTTTTCTTAGAGCAGTTTTTATGCAAGATCTGCAATAATGTAAGTTCTTGTATTTATTTGTTCTTTGTTCTTTGTAATTAAGCCCCCAATTATTGTTTATCGTTTGAGGTTGTTCGTTCTTCACCGAACGATGTAGATCTAAGGATACGATATGAGGCAGTGGGGATTCCTTGTCTATAAGGATCCAAACACCCAGATCTGTTATCCGGTGACCTATAGATGACTTCGGTATGATCGGCAACCGTGTTTTTAGTAGATCTATATAATTGCTTTATGAGTCTCTATTTTATCCGTTACGTATGTAGAAACGCTAAGATTTAGGTTTTCGCCGCGTCAATCTAGCCAAGTCTTTATGGTGTGATTGTCCACCTAGAATTTCTTATCTTAGTAGGTATGGCTACGACCACGTCGGAGTTCTCGCTTTGTAATTCAAACGAGTAATTAAACTTGATCAACTTAATTATTTGTCATCGTAATTTAACATGAGACCTAAAAAGTGATTGTTATTTAGGACAGAGATTGAATCGGTGTCTAAGAAATACGCCTAATCATAGGAATGTTGCTTAGATGAGGTTACGGTTTATACCGGCATCCCTAGTTTCGTAAATGTGTCGGGTTATATGAGATGGAGACTAAAAATGTGAAGTCACGTAATGGAGACACGATGATCTAGATGGCCTAACCGAGCTAGATCTATTTTGGGATGACTCTCGTAGTCGATATAAAAGAAATGCGAATCGGATTTATAGTTGTCGAGTATCGCTTAATTATATAGAATCTCTAGAGCCAAACGATAACATAATAATTGGGGAGGTTAATTACGTTGTTTATGTGTTGTGTCGAGTTGTGTCCTTTACTTTTTCTTGTACTTCGTTGGTCGTAGACCGCCTTTGTGTCCTTGATATGAATGATTAATTGTTTGTATATAAAAATGATCCACAATTTGGTTCCCTGTGGGATCGACCTTGATTCGCTATAGCTATACTACGATGGACCTAGTCCTCTTGCTAGTATTGGTTTATGGTGGTCAAGTACTTTTAATTATTACTTGATCTACGTGCATCATAAACCGTCAAAGTATTGCATAAACAATCAAACCTCGAAAAAGATTTGTTCTTGAATTTCTTGAACCTAAAATCCTTGTTCTTGGGGATGAGAGAAGATGATGAAGAAAAGAGGAAAAAGTCGACTAAAATCTGATGAATGAGGCGTGAATGATGATTTTCACGACTTAGGGGAGTATAAAAGGGATAATTACATCATAAATATAAGTTTCCATAATTAATTTAATCAAGAAAATCTCTAAAATCAAATATCTATCAATCTTGGACTCTTCTAGTGTGTGGGCTCCTCTTTCGCATTGAAAATCACGCCATTATGCTAGAAATCACGTTGGGAAAGTTTCCACCAATCACAACATTTTGTTGGCCAGGATCAGATTTCTGGAAACTGTCACACCCTGGGTGTGACAGAGGCTGGTTTTTGAGTTCTTCCATTTTAGCTCTGTTTTTGGCCTTTTCTTCTAATCTTGAACAATCTTGCAATAATTCAAACATGCGTGATAATCTAGTCCAAAAAGGATAAAAACATCGCAAAATAACAACATATGACACCAAATTGAGTCCAAAACATCTAGAATTATTCGACTTTTTAGGAACTTATCATCCCTCTTCCAGAATTTGAACCCCTATTTGTGGCAACATGAGCAGAATGACTAAAATCAGAGCCAGCAGAGGGATTGAAACGTGGGACTAGATGCTCATGTGTAAGTAACTGAGCCTGAACTTCTTGCCAAGAGATATCCTACACGTGAAGTCAGATTCACAATAACAGATTCGTATTCCTTACCAAGACCACCTAGAGCAGCCAAGATGAGCTCAGATTTGGTGATAGGGTAACCAGCTGCAGCTAATTCGTCTGAGTAAGACTTCATTAGGGCATGATAATTCATCATAGACTTGTTTCCTTTCTCCGTCCTAGTAAGAGCAGTCTTTAATTCCATCATTTTGGCCTCAGATTGACTGTTGAAAAGTGTTTCAAGAGTAACCTAGACTTCACGAGCAGAGTTACAGCCAATGACCTTTGTGAGAGCTTGTTCTGTCATCAAACTAATAAGCCAACCGATGAGCAGACTATCCGTAGTGCTTCAGATCTCATATGCCGGATTTTTTATTGGAGTAGAGTATGGCCCAGCGGTTGTGGACAATAGAAATTTCGGTGGTGGAGATGAAATGCCCAAAATGTACCCATCTATACGATGGCCACGAACGATTGGAAGAATTGTTGACTTCCTAAGGAGAAAATTATTGCGATCGAATTTGACCGAGCAAGTCTGAGGTAGGTGACCTCCAAACGGTGAAATTTCTCCAGTAGGGCCTCCAAGAGAAGAGGGTAAGAAGAACTTGATCGAGGAAAATACCCTGGTGTAGTGGTGAAAAGAGAGGCCAGTATATGGGGTTCAGCGACAAAACCGGTGCCGAATTGAAAGGTTGAAATCGGAGGAGAGGGGATTTGTAAAGACGATGTAAAACCAATCGTAGGAGGGTTTTGATAAAAGAACCCTTGAGTGATAGTGGTGGTGGAACCTCCTAAGAAGGATGCCGGAGGATCGGAGGAGACCGGTGGTGTTCCGGTTCAAGAGGTGGCGTCGGCCATTCGGCTCTGTTACCCACTTGATAAACTCATAATTTGATATTACATTCACACAGAGAATGTATCTGATACATATTTGCCTCAATTGTGCAAGGCCCAACTAGTTCACAGAGGCCCATAACTTGCTTACCATGATACTAATTACAAGGGTATTTTAAGAACAACACAACTACCATACTACCATGTGTGACTATTTCCTAATAGAATCCCTCTGAAGGCAATTATTATTGAGAGTCCTCCAGTGAATGTGTTGTAATGTGTAAGTCCACTTTTGTGTGGTTGTAAATAGTTATAATGATCTTCCTTTCAATTGTAAAAAAAAAAAAAAAAAAAAAAAAAAAAAAAAAAAAAAAAGTCGGAAGTGATCGATATAAATAGCTCGCATAATTGCTTACCATAACTTGCTTCCCATAGTTCACAGAGGCCCATAACTTGCTTACCATGATACTAATTACAAGGGTATTTTAAGAACAACACAACTACCATACTACCATGTGTGACTATTTCCTTATAGAATCCCTTTGAAGGCAATTATTATTGAGAGTCCTCCAGCGAATGTGTTGTAATGTGTTAGTCCAGTTTTGTGTGGTCCTTTTAATTGTAAAAAAAAAAAAAAAAAAAAAAAAAAAAAAAGGAAGAAGAAGTCAGAAGTGATCGATATAAATAGCTCGCATAATTAAAGCATTTGCATCCGTTTTTAACAGATTCTATTAGAGCATTACATCATTGTTTTAAGAGAGTTTATTCTATATTTTACCTATTCAAACAAACATCACCATTTCATTTGAGTGAATATGTAATTGTGTGTTGGATATATAATTAGTGCAGAATTTAAACGTTATGTATTTTTCAATTTTGGATAGAGATTATGTTATGGATTTTTTTTTAATACATTTTTTTAAACAAATTTTATTTTATTAAGAAAATAACATTACACAACAGTTAAACAAGCACACAAAACACAGCACATGAGATTTTGTAACCAGGAAATTATGTGGAATATTCTGTTGAATATTCTGTTGACAAGGAATATTATGTGGAATATACTGGGAATATTCCTCGAATATTCCGTTGTAAGTAACCATCCAAACTTGGTCTCCAAGTTGTGCATTTGACTATGTTGACCGGGGAGCTGAGGCATTTATGTAGGTGTTATGTTATGTATGTGTTCTATCACGCCCCCTGTAAGTTGGACTGGGAGTAAATGGAGTAAATGCCGAGTTGACGAGACAGACAGCTGAACCAAGGTGCATCAAGCGGTTTAGTGAAGATATCCACCAATTGTTGTTCAGTAGAGATGGAATTTGGTATGAGCAGACCAGCTTGAAACTTGTCCCGGATGAAATGACAATCAAGTTCGATTTGTTTTGTAAGCTCGTGAAACATGAGGTTTTCAACAATGTAACACGCGCTGGTTGATGAGAGTCAACTTTACATGATTCCGGTGCATCTTTTACCCCCGTTTACCACACTTTTAGCATGTTTCTTGGTAATTTAGACCGTTTTAGGGGTAATATCGTGAGTTTATAGCACGGGGAGTAAATCCGTCACTTTGATGGTTTACTACCTCCTTTTATTGATATTGACCCTATTCCGAGCACTTTTACCCTCCGGAATGTTTTGGTTGTTTTTGGTTGTTGTGATGACGTAGGGTATTGGTGTCTCGAGAACCCGGAAGGTAAGATTTGTGATGATAAGTGTGATCAAGGTGCAAGAATGAGCCAAGAAAGAAGAAAGAATAGGAAAAGGAAGAAAAAGAGTTGGTGCCCGAGTGACTGTTCTGATTCAGAAGCATTTTAACCCATGATGGAGGCATTTTCTGGTCATGACTTCTTCATGAAAGTTGTAGATAATTGAAAGAGCTTTCCAACGCATCTTGAATCACCCCAATCGGAGCTCGGACGAAGAAGTTATGAAGGTTTTACTACAGCAGAAAAACTGCATCATGCGTAAACGCCTGGTTCCAAGCTCCCAAACCAGCGTTTCAAGTGCAAAGATTGGAAACAGAGAGTACACCCCTCCAAACGCTGGTTCCAAGCCTTCAAACCAGCGTTTGGGTCGTTCTCCGCTATAAAAGCTGCAAATTTCACAGAAAAGGAGGAGACGCGAATGGAAGGAGTTTAAGATCAATTTGGGCGATTTCCTTCGTTTTTAGGAGTTAGAATTAGTGTAATATACCGTTAGAAAGCTCTTTCAATCCTCTCTTTGATTCTCTAACTCTTAGCTTCGATTTATAACATTTCATTGGGCAAAATTCGATCTTTTGTATTCAACTTTTGTGCTCTTCTTCTCCAAACTCGAATTTCTACACTTTAATGGTACATTTCTTCTCTCTTTTACTTATTATGTCTTTAATTCATTGTTTCTTTCATGTTTTAATTAGTATAATGAGTAGTTAATTCCTCCCCATAGCCGGGTCATGTGATATGTGATGAAATCACCCTTGGGTGATGAAATGGGAGTGGGTAGTGTGTTTTATTGTTGTTTCTTGCATGTTTCACGTCTTAGAACTTGTTATAACGGATTTGAGCTAGATTAGCTACCTAGGTCAAATATCACACACATCACTCTTGAGAGTTGTTCAGAGAGAGGGGTGTGGGAAAAGGGTTCTAGGATCGTGGTGTAGTCTCGGTTTAGTTGTTAAGCCGAGCTCGTTGTGAGGTTACTCGTTTATACGTTTAAGCGGCTCGAGTGCAAAACATGACTTGTTAGGAGAGAGTTGTTCAGACCTTAACATGGCATAAGGTGTTAGAAGAGAGTTGTTCAGACGCTAGCACCGGGTTTAGGAGAGTTCGCACCGTGAAATTGAATGCAAGAGTTCGTTTAGTATAATGCACACTTCCGGTTTTGTCTACCTTAGGGTTGAGATTAGTCACATTGATCATGGTTCGGCTATGTCCCTTTCTCCCTCGTTGAATCTAGTAGTTTAATCTTCTCTCTCTCTTTTATGTTTTAGCATAGTGTAATAACAACCAACCAACCGCTTGTTTGCCTAGACTAAGTTAGAAGTTCACTTTGGTACTTACAAGCACATCTTCTCTGTGGGATCGACCTCGGACTCCTGTAGCTTTACTCGCAATCGACCCGGTACACTGCCGGTTAGAGAGCTTGTTTAGTCACCGTTGTCTTGAGTATTTAATAAATTTGTTTGGTGAAAAATAACGCTCATCAAAATGGCGCCGTTGCCGGGGAAGATGTGTGCTATTTGTGATATCTTGCAAGTGAACCGAAGGCTTGGGCCTAGGTTTTATTTTATTGTTTTCTTGTTGTTTGGTGTTTTGTAGTGCATTTCCCGGAGTTTTTGAGAACCGCTTGAACCTTACATTGCTAGAATGGAGACATTTGCTAAACAAAGAGGAAGGGGCCTTCTAGTTGGGAATTTGATTGCTAGATTTGAAGGTTTGAGTCCGGAACAAACGGAAATGGACCAAGACACTAATCAAGTTGGTCGTGGAGGCCAAGTTTTTGTGGAACACCCTTCTATCGGGGGAGGTCAAGGAGTTACTAATCGAGCTCAAGGCCAATCCTTAAGTAACAATGTTCAACAAAGGGTAAATTGTCAAGGGAAAGGACAAGGTGGAGCAATGCCACCGATGGACCCGAATGCTATGAATTGGCTCATGAATCAAGTACAAGAGCGATTTCAAGCATTAATGCAAGCTCATATGCAAACTCCCAATCCGGCACCGAATCAAGGAGATGTGCGGACTTGTAGAAATTTGGTCATGCCACGGGCCGACTTGGTGGGGCATAGTCCGATAAGGTTGCCCCCAATCACCGCCAACACTATGAGTATTGGGCAAAATATTATCAATATGATTAGGGACAACTCAACCTTTAGAGGACGGAAATCGAAAATCCTTATTTCTTCCTAGATCATTATCTCGAGGTGTGTCGGACTATAAGGATGGAAGGTGTTAGTGAAGAGGCAATCAAGCTACTTTTGTTCCCATTCACTCTAAAAGACCAAGCAAGGCGTGGTATGACTCCTTAAGGCATGACTCCACACACTTGGACCGAGGTGGTGCGCACATTTTTGCTTAAATACTATCCACGGGAAAAGTTTTTGATTTGAAAGAGGCAATCATGACCTTTGATGCTTATGAAGACGAGTCACTACTCGAGGCATGGGAACGGTATAAGGCCTTGTTGCGCCAATGTCCCGTACATGGAGTCACTCTTGGGGACCAAGTCCATTGTTTCTTGAGGGGACTTGATCATGATATGCAAAACCGACTTCATGCTTCAAGCGGCGGTGATTTAATGATGCTACAACCTGATCGAGCGTTTGACCAAATTGAACGGATTGCGGAAGCTACAAGACTTTATGATTCCGAGACAAGAAGAGGGCCAAGACGCAAGAAACCGAGTGAGATGAAGTCGGTAGGGAAAAAGATTGAGGATGCATACCATGAGAAATTGTTGGACCAACAAGAGGAATCTTTGCAAAATCTTAAAGATCGAGTAGTGCAACTAAATGAAAAGAGGAGGTTTGAGAAAGAAGAAGAAACAAGAAAGGAGCTAGAAGCCGTGGGAAAAGAGCGAGAAGAGGCTCATTCAAGGAAAACGGAGAGAGAGGATGATGATTTTTATCTAGATGAAGCGTTTTCCGAGCTAGAGATTGAGTTGGGATCGCCCATGTCACTAGAGTCTCCTCTTGTGGAGTTTGACTGTGGTAGGTTTCACGTTCTTCCAATTACACCCTCACTTCCCGATGTGAACATTGATGATGCCTTGGTGGAATGTATGGTGGAACCAACCATTGCTAAGACTCAACATGAAATCTTTGGTGATGAAAGTAGCTCATTTTGGGATGAAGAAGAGATGGAAGAGGTGCAATGTTTGTCTATTACACCGCCTCCAAGAAATGCAAGACGATGACTTGGAGGAGTGTATGATAGATTTGAGCGCACTTTTTGAAGAACCGGATTTCGAGTTTGAAGAGAAGACGGATCGCCCATTTCACCACCACTCCCGATTGAAGTGTATGATGATGAAATTTTGGAGTGTGTGATGAAATCTCATGAGCTTGGTATGACATCCATGGTAGAGTTACCGGAAGAGTTGGAGGTTATTAGCATACCGGTCCCGGACTACTACATTCTTTACTCTCCGGTAGATAAAGCTCACAAGATTTATGAAAGGAACAACTACCATGGGATGGTAATTTCAAGAAGAGGATGATGGCGGATTTCAACGAAGGGGATTCCCAAGAGCCGTGTGCGGTAAGTTCCTAATGAACTCGTTTTCCCTATGCTTGCTATGCTCATTCTCCTTGAATTGTTGATATTCTTGAGTTCGGATTTCGGTTGATGGTTTTTGGTGATTTTTGATTGAATTAAAAATGTTGTCTTGAGTTGTTTTGAGTCTTTTGTGGTATGAGTCCGTATAGCGCCACTACGTCGATGCTAACGACGTTAAACAAAGCACTTCTACTTTTTCTCGCCTGTGCCAATAGTATAACTTTGAAAAATTGGCACCGTATAAGTCATTTTGTCGAGCCAAAGACATAAAACAAAGCGCTTTGTGGGAGGCAACCCACCCTTTTGGTAATAATTATGTTTTTGAAGTAGTTTTTGGTTGTAAGAGGAGAGTTTTGCTTAAAAGAGAGTGTGGGATGAGAATTTCCTTTTGGTTACGGCCTTTGTACATAGACGGGATGTTTTTATGTGAGCCTCTGTGGCTTTATTTTATGCATGGATGCCTGTGTTTCTTTTGATTATCTTTACATCCAATTGCACTTCCCGCCTAGTATGGTTGATATGCTTTGATACCTTGATTGTGGCATGGCTTCTATTTTTAGATATCTCGTATCTATCACCATCTTTTGGCACGTGGATTTTTTTCCGTGCATGTGTTTGCCTTGTTTTCTGTCTACATGGTGTTCAGGTACTCGAGATGGAGCTTACTGTAAGATGTCACGTGAGCTAAAGTGCGCTTTCTGCGGGTTTTGGGTCAAACAGCTAAGTCTTTTACTCTTTTTATCTCTCACACACCGAGGACAAGTGTTTCGTTTAAGTGTGGGGTGGGAGACTTAGTTGCTTTTTCTTGTTTTCGTTGTTAAATGTGCTATAAATGTGGTATGCTTAGCCTATGATCGGGCTCGAGTCGATTTTTGGGTAATTTTTAAAAATTTCAAGGGTTCCTGACACCGTGTTGTATGTGTTATTTTCACATTTGAGTGGTGATCACCTTAGTCGGGACCCCGAACATGTGCATTGCGGTTTGATATTATCTTGAGAATGAAGTTTATTACTTTCACGAAAGCTACACTTTGTGCACAATTTGATTGCTACCACCTTTCATATCACTAGCCTTGAGACTAAATGTCATAGGTTTACCTAAGTAGGACATGGGATGACGGTTTTGGCGTTCTTCTTGACCCTACCATAGCCAAATAAGCCTTAACCGAACAGATTACCCTTCGTAGCCCTCTCGGCCTTGATAGAATGGTCGACCACCATTCGCTTATAGCCGCTTTGTTACTTAGTCGTAAACCTACCCGAGCCTTATTATGGTCACATTTCCTTCATTTTATACCCTACGAGTGGACTTAGTCTTTGTTAGATCACACTTGCTAAGGCAAGTGTGGGGTGGAGAGATGATGTTTTTGATTGGGTTGTTGTTTCTCGTTTTGAGCTATAAAGTGTTGAGGAGCTCGCTTGGGCTTGGTGTTCGGCTCTTGGGCCAAAATAAAGAAAATCTCTTCTTCTATCTCTTCCTTAAAAAAAAAAAAAGAAAAAAAAAAAGAAAAGAAAAGAAAAAAAAAAGAAAAAAAAAAGAGAGGATGTACATAGAAATAAAGGCGTGGAGTCAAAGTAATGAGCTCAAAAGTTTTACTTATGATGTTGGAGTTGGGATAGTGAGATAGGTGCTAATGTATTCGATCTCACCTCATAACACTTGAAATATAGTCGAGTTTGGCAATGAGTTCGGGTGCGTTAGTATCCTATGGTTGCCAAGGTGTCAAAGTTGATCAAAAGGAGTTTTGGGGTGGTTTGTATGATAAAGTTGAGATGGTACTTGGTTGATTAGGTTCACTGCATTTCTTTTCTCCAGCTCCCAAAATACCCCTTCGATTAACCGAAATTTCCCTAGCCTAACGTTATAACCCTTCAAGTCCTACCCGATCGTGTCCAAACTTAGTGACCTTGATTAGTGGAGAGGCTAGTGATTATGAGACGGTTGGTAGACTATTGGTTGGGATTCAAGCCCCGACAATCATTTTGAGCATTTGGTTTTAGCTTGGCACCACACACACTCCATTTTCTTGATAATGTTGTACCAATGTATTTATGTTCGTGTTTCTTACTTTGGGGCCACCTCGAGAGTGAGAGTAGTAGCACCTACATCATAAAGTTGAATCCTTGGTTTGTTTTAAAACGCCTACTTTACTCGAGGACGAGCAAAGGCTAAGTGTGGGGTGGTTGATGAGAGTCAACTTTACATGATTCGGTGCATCTTTTACCCCGTTTACCACACTTTTAGCATGTTTCTTGGTAATTTAGACCGCTTTAGGGGTAATATCGTGAGTTTATAGCACGGGAGTAAATCCGTCACTTTGATGGTTTACTACCTCCTTTTATTGATATTGACCCTATTCCGAGCACTTTTACCCTCCGGAATGTTTTGGTTGTTTTTGGTTGTTGTGATGACGTAGGGTATTGGTGTCTCGAGAACCCGGAAGGCGAAGATTTGTGATGATAAGTGTGATCAAGGTGCAAGAATGAGCCAAGAAAGAAGAAAGAATAGGAAAAGGAAGAAAAAGAGTTGGTGCCCGAGTGACTGTTCTGATTCAGAAGCATTTTAACCCATGATGGAGGCATTTTCTGGTCATGACTTCTTCATGAAAGTTGTAGATAATTGAAAGAGCTTTCCAACGCATCTTGAATCACCCCAATCGGAGCTCGGACGAAGAAGTTATGAAGGTTTTACTACAGCAGAAAAACTGCATCATGCGAAACGCTTGGTTCCAAGCTCCCAAACAGAGCGTTTCAAGTGCAAAGATTGGAAACAGAGAGTACACCCCTCCAAACGCTGGTTCCAAGCCTTCAAACCAGCGTTTTGGGTCGTTTCTCTGCTATAAAAGCTGCAAATTTCACACAGAGAAAGGGGGAGACGCGAATGGAAGGAGTTTAAGATCAATTTGGGCGATTTCCTTCGCTTTTAGGAGTTAGAATTAGTGTAATATACCGTTAGAAAGCTCTTTCAATCCTCTCTTTGATTCTCTAACTCTTATCTTCGATTTATAACATTTCATTGGGCAAAATTCGATCTTTTGTATTCAACTTTTGTGCTCTTCTTCTCCAAACTCGAATTTCTACACTTTAATGGTACATCTCTTCTCTCTTTTACTTATTATGTCTTTAATTCATTGTTTCTTTCATGTTTTAATTAGTATAATGAGTAGTTAATTCCTCCCCATAGCCGGGTCATGTGATATGTGATGAAATCACCCTTTGGGTGATGAAATTGGGAGTGGGTAGTGTGTTTTATTGTTGTTTCTTGCATGTTTCACGCCTTAGAACTTGTTATAACGGATTTGAGCTAGATTAGCTACCCAGGTCAAATATCACACACATCACTCTTGAGAGTTGTTCGAGAGAGAGGGTGTGGGAAAAGGGTTCTAGGATCGTGGTGTAGTCTCGGTTTAGTTGTTAAGCCGAGCTCGTTGTGAGGTTACTCGTTTATACGTTTAAGCGGCTCGAGTGCAAAACATGACTTGTTAGGAGAGAGTTGTTCAGACCTTAACATGGCATAAGGTGTTAGAAGAGAGTTGTTCAGACGCTAGCACCGGGTTTAGGAGTTCGCACCCGTGAAATTGAATGCAAGAGTTCGTTTAGTATAATGCACACTTCCGGTTTTGTCTACCTTAGGGTTGAGATTAGTCACATTGATCATGGTTCGGCTATGTCCCTTTCTCCCTCGTTGAATCTAGTAGTTTAATCTTCTCTCTCTCTCTTTTATGTTTTAGCATAGTGTAATAACAACCAACCAACCGCTTGTTTGCCTAGACTAAGTTAGAAGTTCACTTTGGTACTTACAAGCACATCTTCTCTGTGGGATCGACCTCGGACTCCTGTAGCTTTACTCGCAATCGACCCGGTACACTGCCGGTTAGAGAGCTTGTTTAGTCACCGTTGTCTTGAGTATTTAATAAATTTGTTTGGTGAAAAATAACGCTCATCACTGGTATTATCACAAAATAGTGGGATTGGCAGTGTGGGTTTGATGCCGAGATCAGACAACAGGTATACCAACCACTGCAACTCACAAGAAGTGGCGGCAAGAGCTCGGTATTCTGCCTCCACCGAACTCCGGGATATCGTGCTTTGCTTCTTTGCCTTCCAGGAAATTAAGGACCGGCCTAGAAAGATGCACCAACCGGTGATGGAACGGCGAGTGTCAGGACATCCGGCCCAATCGGAGTCTGAATACGCCTGTAAATGGAATGAAGGTGGTGAAGCATGTTTGGAATTAGCAAGATCCGGCTGATGTGTGATGTGGTCGGCGGGGTATAATAGACCTTGACCGGGTGAGGCTTTAAGGAAGCGCAGAAGACGTAACGCCGTTTGTTGGTGATTTTCAGTGGGACAATCAAGAAATTGTGAGAGCTGCTGCACAGCGAAACTGATATCCGGCCAGGTGAAAGTCATGTAAATTAGTTTGCTGATTAAACTCCGATATTTGCTATTGTCGGGTAAATGAGGGGAATCCGATTTTGCCAATTTGATGCTTGTAACCATGGGTGTTGTGGCTGGTTTACAGGCAAGGAGGCCATTTCTGAAAGAAGGTCAAGAGCGTACTTGCGTTGAGATAAGGTAATACTTTCACTTCCTCTTGCTACTTCCACCCCTAGAAAGTAGTGTTGTCGGCCCAAATCTTTAATTTTAAATTCCTTGTCCAGACAAGCTGTGATCTCCTGGATTAACTCCTGATTGGGGCCAGTGAGAATGATCTCGTCCACGTAGAGTAGTAGTGCAATAAAGTTTCCATGTGAACCTTTAGTAAAAATACTATAATCTCTCTTAGATTGCTTAAAGTTCAGAGTGGTGAGATAGGATGTAAGTCTAGAATTCCACTGTCGTCCGGCTTGCTTGAGCCCGTATAATGACTTCTTGAGTTCACAAACTGCATTTGGGAGAGAAGTATCATACCCAAGGGGTATCCTCATGTAGACTTCTTCGGGTAAATATCCATGGAGATAGGCATTGTTGATATCTAGTTGTTCCAAATGCCAATGTGCTACAGCAGCCACAGCCATGATGACCCTAACTATTGTAAGCTTCATAACTGGGACATAGGTGTCATGCTAATCAATTTCCAACTGTTGAGTGTACCCCTTTGCTACCAGACGGGCCTTGAACCTTTCCACAGTTCCACTGGTAGGTATTTAACCCTATAGACCCACCTACAACCAATAGGTCTTTTGCCCTTAGGAAGAGAAACGATGTCCCATGTGTTGTTGTGTTGTAGAGCATCAATTTTAGCAGTCATTGCATCTCTCCACCTGATATCTCTGATTGCTTGTTGGTAGCCGACTGGTTCACTTGTGACATTCACACTCAAAGCAAGTTTCTTATAGCCTAGCCTTTGTCACAAACCCTAGTGTACACAGAACTAAATTTGACAACAGAGGCTAGGCAACCAAAAACTCTAAAATTTGAATATATTGGAGGCTTCAGGTATATTCTCTGAAATGGAGTTTGGTGCTGCAATATAGGTGACGGTGTAAGATTGATCAAGTTCACTGCATGCTGTACACAAAAGCCCCAGTAAGATAGAGGGATATTAGATTGAATTCTTAGAGCTCTAGCCACATTAAGGATGTATTGATGCTTTCTTTCTACAATCCCGTTAAGGATGTGTTGATTCTTTCTTTCACACAATCCCATTTTGTTCAGGGATGTATACACATATGAAGTTTGGTGAGTGATGCCATGTGTGTTGTAAAATTCTATTAATTTGAATTCTAGGCTATTTCTGACCTAATGACTTTGATTTGTTTTTCAAACTGCATTTTAACAAAGGCACAAAAGTATTTGACTGTGGCACTGGCCTGTGATTTGGTTTTAAGTAGAAACACCCAAGTGTACCTAGTGTAGTCATCCACTATGGTTAGAAAATAATGTTCATGATACAAGGTTCCCTTTTTGTAGGGTCCCTATATGTCAATGTGTATAAGATCAAAGGGAGCAATAGCCATAGAATCACTTAAAGGAAAAGACAATTTTCTTTGCTTAGCAAGATAACACACGGTACATTTATTCATTTCAAAAGAACAAACTTCAGGATCTATGAGCTTTACATCAGAAACTACTTTATTTGACATGTGCCCTAATCTAAGATGCCAAGTAAAAGCATCTGGCCTACTGGAAGATAAAGCAGAATTGATTTGGGTGGAAACAGCCACAGATCTTGATTGGTGGTGATGATCAGGAATGCTTAGGTAGTATAGGCCATGGAATTGTCTAGCTGATCCAATCTTCCTCTTGGTTATAGGATCCTAAATGAGACACAGGTTAGAGTGAAATGTCACTATAAGATCATGATGGAGTAATAATTTGCATAAGGATAGTAAATTGTGTTTAAAAGTGGGAATATATAGTACATCACATATTGTAAGATTAGGTATGAGTTGGACAGTGACTTTGTGTGTTGCAATGGTCTTGTTTCCATTAGAAAGGGTAACATTGATGTGTGAAATAGGTTTATACGATAGTAATATGTCAAGAGTACATATTATATGATCTGATGCACCCGAGTCTATAATATTGTTGTGACTTAGAATGCACAAACTTATCAGCAGCAGGGGATCCAAAGTTAGCACTTAGTACAGCAGCTTGGTTTACCAGATGTTCAGTCTCAGTTTGATTTCCAGCAGTAGGTACATGTAGCAAATTTCCTAACTCTTCCAATTTTTCCTGTGTGAACAAAGTCGTAACAGACTGGCTGCCGGATTTTGTCATAGCATTTTCCTCAGCATCTATCTGGTTTGCTGCAACTCTGCCTCCTCCCCTGCCAGTACCAAAATTATTTATGCCCCTTCCTCTCCCTCCTGGGGGAAAACCGTGTTTCCGATAGCATCTATCTTCAGTGTGTCCTTGTCGACCACAGAAAGTGCACTGAAAATATATGTTACTAGACATAGGCCTTTTTGGATATTGCACACTTCCACTAGGAGCAGTATTTTGACCAAATTGATTACCAGATTGTCCATAAACATTGCTTCTTTGAGCTGCCATAACAGGATTGTCAATCCTATCAGGATGCCCCAAACAGTAACTTAATTGCCTATCATGTTTGATTGCCATGCCAAAAACTTGATTGATTGGTGGTAAGGGATGCATAAGCATCACTTGTGCTTTCACAGGAGCAAAGTTGTCAGTTAGACCTTTTAAAAACCTGATAGCACATTCTAATTCAAAGTAGTCTCTATAGGTTCTCACAGCAGGATTACAAGTGCAAGTAGGATATGATCTGATTATCAACAGTTCTTCCTATAGGATTTTCAATTTAGTGTAATAATCAGTGACAGACAAATCATTTTGCTTCACAGAGTTTACCTCTTCTAGTAAGTCTGATAGCCTGAAGTGATCACCATGAGAAAACCTCTCTTGTAGATCTATCCACACTTCTCTTGCTGAATTGAGCCACATTACACTTTGTGCTATTGAGCCAGACACTGAATTTAGGAGCCATGATACTACCATGCTATTACATTGCTCCCAGGCATGGTGAATAGCATCATCTGCTTGTGGTGCTTGCAGATTTCCATTGATGAATGCCAGTTTATTCTTTGAAAGAAGAGCCATACGCATTGATCTTGCCCAGGCTTGATAATTGCTGCCATTCAATGGTGGTTGAACTAACACTAATGATGGATTTTCATTTGGATGCAGGTAATAGGGACTCAGTGGAACAATTTGCTGCTGATTTGGTTGTGCCATGGAGGCAGAAAGGAAGAAATGTGATCAGGATCGAGCTCATTGGTGCTCACGATACCTGTGAAGAAACACAAAAAAGGAAATAACTTTTTATTTTCTTATTTCATAGATTGATTTGTATTTACAATCATTCCCTATTTGACTATGTTGACCGGGGAACTGAGGCATTTAAGTAGGTGTTCTGTTATGTATGTGTTCTATGGTTACAATAAAAATGTACTCCATCCGATTCACTTCATTAAATCGTCTATACACAAACCATCTAGAGTCTAGACATGTGATTATAGTCTACTAGACCACTCTATTTTTGTTCTTGACTCCGTCCTTGGGCTATCGCCGTAAAAACGAGGACAGTCATCGCATCGACAGGATTAGGAAGTAGGTTTGTGTGTTTCCTAGTTATAATTATGTTGTATTATTGTGCCTTCCACGTTCTTTTTAGTTTATAAGTGTTTTATTTTTTTGTATTTTCTTTTTTTTTTTAGGATTAGTTTGTAAGTGTTATTAAGGATGATGTGTCTCTTTTGTTTAATATTTTGGACATATGCCAAACATTATGTTTAGAAAAATGACTTGTATTTTTATGATCGGTCATAATATATAAGAAAAAAAGTTACCTATTTTGCTCAGTTTTTGCATATTTTTGCGGCGGCCGCCGCCGCTAGGGACGGCATGGCAGTCAGATGTATATTATTCAATTTTTTTTCTTTTAAACATAAATTTAATTTATATATTTAATTTTATACAATTAATCATAGATCAAAACATAAAAATAATAGATCGATACATAAAATTTAAAGCGTCAATTTCATAAGCTATATCTTTATAAGAAAAACCTTACCATATATAGTTCTTTTAGGGGTCGCCACCCCGCAACACTCGGGAGTGGTGCCGCCCCTGCCTGCCACCGATGGCCGGATATCACTAGTTAACCGATTGGCACCAAGGTGGTAGCGCGCGGTGGGACTGTTTTCTATGATAAATTCAAATGGTATGTACTATTTTTAAGTGGAAAATCAATGCACGCTCCTCAGAAAAGATACTAGGAGATTTATTGCCTTGTATAAAAGATTTGTGAGGAGATTTATTGCCTTCTGCAATGATTTTGTCATAAAGTTGTGTTATAAAATAAAATATTTTTTCCTCGCATAATAGAATTAAATTAGTATAAATAGGTCACGTCGATCATTAGCATAATATATCTTAAGCAAATACAAATATTATTAATTTGAACACAATGACGTCTCTCAAGATTGTGTCACTCCAAATCATCATAGGAATGCTTCTAGTCACCAACTTTTACTCGGTTATTGCAGCACCCGTAGCGGTGGATCCGAATGACCCGAAAGTGGTATCCGTCGCACAATTCGCCTGCGATGAATTCAATAAGGAAGCTCACGGCACCGTGCAGTTTAAGCTCGTGATCAGAGGAACAGTTGAACAACTATTTTCAGGAACAGAATACAGTCTTCTTATAAGAGCGACAGGAGGAACTGCTAGTGTCTATAATGTCATTGTTACTATACTTAAGTCTAATGGTAAAGGCTTGCTTCGCAATTTTATACCAGTTCATTCATAATGTAACCCATGTCTGATATGATCCGAATTGAGGCCATAATAATAGAGGTTTACATTTTGAATGGAAATTCTTGATTTGTAAATTTGGATTTTTTTTAATCCAAATCTTGTCAGCCTGTATTGCATTGAATCGTAGTATATTAGATGGGAATAAATTGATGGCTATTTGACACTATATATATATGTTTTGTTTATTTATGTACCCCCTGCAATATGCTTAATTATCAGAAAAACGGAAAGGTTTAATCAAGAAAAGTTTAATTAATCAAGTTAATTATTTTTTTGTGACAACAACAGAGCACTAAAGAACTATATGTATATCCACCTAATGGATGAACCTACCAGTCTCTGGTATGTTCAGTAATCATATTTAAATGTCTTTTCATGTCTAACCTTCATTATGGTTTTCTTAAACATCAACCTTCGTATTATCTAAGTTTTTTTTTTTGTTTTTTTCATTTTATTTTGAGTGGAATCTAAGTTATTAATTAAAGGTAAATCTTTCCATGAAAGAGCTTCTATTGGAGCGCAATGTCAGATGAACGTGTTGTGTGTACAAATACAAAGCATATGTTATGTTTATCATATGCATGCACATGTATATGTAATTGTTCCTCTCTGATAAATATATTCTCTAAATTAACATGTTTTGATAATTAATACTAATTATCTTAACTTTTAAAGGAGTGAGTATATATTTATGATGTTTTGAGAATGGTGTTGACGATGCTAAGAAATCGTTAGGTTACTTTTGTGGGTGAATGGTTCCTTTTGGGAGAATCACAAGAAGAATTTGTTGGTGATTTGTTATTGTATCTTAGAGACCGCGCCTACGTATCCAAATTATATGAGATCCTTTCAATTACATTAGTTTTTTCAACAACAACAACAACAACAACAGCAACAACAACAACAAGAAAAAAAAAAAAAAAAAGTTCTTGTGGAGAGTACAAGAGTCCTTTATATAGTTTATATAGTTGTAAGGAGCTCATATGTCCTTATATAGACGCATCCCAAGTGTGTGATTGAGGGCCGGTCAATATGATGGCAATCGTGGTGGCAAAAATTAGGCTAAAATCATTGGATGTCATCAATCATGAGTTGAGGCGATTAATGTGGATCAATTTTGAGATATTGCCCATTAATGCGTTAAAACTGCATATCATTTGATGTCATCAATCACTCGTATTGGGAGTTAATGGGGATCAATCGTGGGATTTTGTCCATTAATGCATTATAACTGCATTTGTAGGTCGGAGACAATAGGTTCGGCTTTGGAATGATGGGGATTGTCATGGTCTACTAATTGCCACTAACATGAGTGAACTCGACTGATATTTGAGAGCAACCTGGATGTGGTCGGCTTGAACCTACTAGATTCTTCGGACCCAAAGCCCAACTGTGGGCTGAATCTAAGTTGGATAATTTTTCAATTTGACCCGCTTCAGACAGAATTTATACTTTTTTTTTTTATGATTTTCTGATTATACACATGTTAGATGTATAGTTATAGTTTAGCTAGCCACAACCGCGTTCAATTTCACTCTAACGCACGATCGATCATAGAAATCGATTCACATTGTCAATTTTTATTTTTATTTTGTTTTGAGATGACATTGTCAAATTTAACTAATCAAAAATTAATGGACAAACATAAGCGATCAATGTCATCAATTATAAAAGGGTAAATAATAAATTGTTCAAAAAAAAAATATATATATATATATATATATATATATATATATATATATATATATATATATATATATATATATATAATGTCTTACATTACATCCCTCTAAATAAAAAGTGAAAACTGATTGTAAAACAATGCGTCAATCATGCACGGCAATTCGGTGCGATTCACATAATTAAGTAGCACATGTATAAATAAACATACTATTCTTTTTTTCATAAAATGGTACGTATTATTTTTATTATTATTATTATTAGATACATGTGAACATATTTATTAATTATCAAAACATATTAATTTAGAGAATATATTTATGATGTTTTGAGAATGATATTGACGATGCTAAGAAATCGTTAAGTTACTTTTACGGGTGAATGGCTCCTTTTGGGAGAATCACAAGAAGAATTTGTTGGTGATTTGTTATTGTGTCATAGAGACTGTGCCTACGTATCCAAATTATATGTTATCGTTTCAATAACATTATTTCTTGTGGAGAGTAAAAGAGTCCTTTATATACTCTCTCCGTCCCATATATTTCAACGTTAAATCTTGTATTGTTTTTTTGGACTGACTAATAATATTACATTGTTTAGTGTGAAAGTAAAAATAATACATTTAATATTGTATTGAAATGTGAGAAAGACTTATATTTTGGGACATGCACCACAAAAAAATTACAAAGACTTATATATCATGATGAGATTGAGACTTTATATAGTTGTAAGGAGCTCATATGTCCTTATATGACGCATCCCGGGTGTGCGATTGAGGGCCGGCAATATGATGACAATCGTGGGGGCAAAAATTAGGCTAAAATCATTGGATGTCATCAATCACGAGATGAGGCAATTAATGTGGATCAAGTTTGAGATATTGCCCATTAATGCGTTAAACCCGCATATCATTTGATGTCATCAATCACGTGTTTTGGGACTTAATAGGGATCAGTCGTGGGATTTTGTCCATTAATGCATTATAACTGCATTTGTAGGTCGGAGACAACATGTTCGACTTTGGAATGATGGGGATGTCATGGTCTACTAATTGCTACTAACATGAGCGAAGTCAGTTGATATTTGAGAGCAACCTGGATAAGGTCGACTTGAACCTACTAGATTCATCGGACCCAAGGCCGAACTGTGGGCTGAATCTAAGTTGGATCATTTTTCAATTTGATCCGTTTCAGACTGAATTAAAATTTTGTATATGATTTTCAAATTATACACATGTTAGATGTATAGTTATAGCTTAGCTAGCCACAACCACGTTCAATTTCACTCTAACGTTCATGTGCACGATTGATCATAAAAATCGATTCAAATTGTCAAATTTTCTTTTTGTTTTGAGATGACATTATCAAATTTAACTAATCAAAAATTAATGGACAAACATAAGCGATCAATGTCATCAACTATAAAAGGGTAAATAATAATTTGTTCAAAGAAAAAATATATAATGTCTTACATCCCTTTAAATAAAAAGTGAAAACTGGTTTCTTACATGTTGAGCAGTAAAACAATACGTCAATCATGCACGGCAAATCGACTCGCGATTCACATAATTATATAAGTAGCACATGTACAAATAAACATATTATTCTTTTTTTCATAAAATGGTACTAGTAGTAGTATTATTATTAGATACATGTGAACATATATGCATACTAAAATTGTACATGTAATATATAGTTAAATTTCAAAATTAGCCTAACACCCTCCAAAAAGGGTAAAGCATATACTCCATGCACACATGATTAAAAACAAAAAGTCCTAAAGAATCTTGGTCTTACCTACATTGATACTTGTGCACCACAAATTTTAATTAGTGACCTTCACGACTAGTTTCTCCCCATTTTTCTCTTTCAAAATAAAATTTGGTTGATCCATAACCCAAAAGGTACGTTACGTACTTACTATTTTTATTTTTTATACTCCTAAATAAATAAATAAAAAATAATAAGTATATACACAAGAAATTAATATTACCTAAACCTTAAAAGAATAAATCCATCATACGTATTTTTTTCCTTCCGTTACAAAATTCATTAATTTGTCCATAAGAATCCCGGATTACCACGTAGTAATAATAATAATAATAATAATAATAATAATAATAATAATAATAATAATAATTTGATAGAGAGAGAGAGCAGGAAAATCTTCAAGCATCCCATCTCTTTCGCATTTCCTTACAATATATCAATCAATTTCTCTCTACCAAATTTTTTTCTCTTTGTTTTGCTTGCTTGTGGGCCGGGTTCGTTTTTTACACAAATTCAAATTTTAAAAATTAAAATTAAAATAAAAAAAAAGGTTTTGTTTTTAAAATTCCTAGAATTCCTCAAGCTAACCCTCAATACGCCACCATTCAGTCTAATCACATGCGACTGAATATATTTGTATACCAACAACAACAACAACAACAACAACAACCTCCTCTCTTTATTTGTATTCTTTTATAACACTCTCTCTCTCTATCTTATTCTTTATCCCTTTGTTCTTATCCATTATTCCCTACTACTTCTTTTTTTTATAATTAAGAACAAGGGGCCGGGGGGCTGAATGTGTTACAATTGTTAATAATGGTCCTTGGTTGATTTGCTGAAGTTAATTGTCTGAAATTAAATCTTTAAAGAAAGAAAAAAGAAAGAATGGGATTTGATGATGTTAAGAATGATGAGAAAACAAGGGAAGAGCATCATGTAGATATTGAGAAAGAGGAAGAAGCAGTTGGTGGAAAACTTATAAGCAGGCAATTGAGTCAGAATTCATTATTAATGTATACTACAGCGAATGAGGCAGCGGCTGATCAGGTTCAGGTTGATGATGATAATGAAGAAGAAGAAGAAGAAGAAGAAGAAGAAGAAGAAGAAGAAGAAGGGAAGATACAATTAGGTCCTCAACTCACTCTTAAACAACTTCAAGAAAAAGATAAGGTCTTTCACCTTTTTTATTTTTTCTTCCCTCAATATATATTTTCTTGAATATATTATCACATTAATTAAAACGTACTGCTACAATAAGCTTCGATCTCTAGAGTTTCAAATCTCACGGATGATGTTTGACCTTTTATCTTGTTGAATGAAAGTCTACATCTACATCCTACCTCTAAAAAGTTAATAAATTAAACATCACCCTTTTGTCGTTAAAGAGTTGTTGTTATAGTTTTAGTGCATCTTTATTCTTAATTATATATTAATAAAAGTAAAGTTGTTTGGTCTGTGTGTGTGCTTTGTGATGTGATTGAAAGAATCAAAACCAAACCTAGCTAGTTTCCAAATTCCTCTGAATGCATGGCTGTGGATCCAGGAAATTATATTGATGCGATTGTGTTTCTTTTTTTTATATCTGTTATAGAAATTATTTTTGCACTTATTATTATATTATTAGTATTTGAAATTGTATTTATTATAAACAGGATGATGAGAGTTTGAGAAGATGGAAAGAACAGCTTCTGGGGAGCGTTGATGTCCATGCTGTCGGTGGTAATTTTTTTATTTTTTATACCTCTCTCGTATGTCTTTAATTACCAACTATTTCTGGTACTACGTATTTTGTTTGGGAGGTTTATCATAAAGACTCCAACATGTAGGTTAGTCACACAAGACAATCTGCACACACAGCCTTCATCTCAATAAAACTATGTGCTGGCCCAAATCACATTGCACTGGGTACTGACTCCTTATGTTGGAGTCTTTAGGATAGCATTTCCCCTTTATTTCAGTGTGTTGACAATGACATGATCACTTTTCTACCACTCAAGTTTCTTTATTGGTGACTCAAGTAAGTAATGACATTAAATTTTAAAGAGTTCTCTATTTATTTCACTACTATAAAAAAAAAAAAACATAAAGATCACGGTTTTTAAGTGTGATATATTCACATTAGTCACGGCTTTCATAGTGTGGCATATTGAAGTGTGACATAAAGTACTTTAATCCAATCAACGTTACAAATCGTGACCTATGTAATAGTTATCACACTTAAACCGCGATCTATTATAATGCAGATCACACTTAAAACCGCAATCTATTATAACTTCATCACATTTAATTAAAAATCGTGATCTATTATAGTTCTTATCATACTTAAAAACCGTGATCTATTATAGTAAGTTATCACACTTAAAACCGAGATTTATTACAATTAAAACACATTTAAAAACTGTGATCTATTTTAGTTGTTATCGTGATCTATTATAATTTAAATCACACCAATAAAAGTGTTTTTTTCAAAAACAATATATAAGCACACAAATATTTTTGTCTTTGTCTGGACTCGAACCCGGATACTCTGGATTAACGAGCCACACTATTTACCATTAGGCCGATGCTTTCTTTCTTCTAATTTTCGACCATATTTAACTAAGATCTCATTATAAAATACCATATTACTTTAATCACAGTCAAAAACTGTGATTGATTGATGTTTTTGTCTCATTTTTTCTAGAAACCGTGATAATAAAAATTATGATATATTTTAGTTGTTATCGCACTTAAAAACCGAGATCTACTATAATTTCAACACATTTAAAAACTGTGATCTATTTTAGTTGTTATCACACTTAAAAACCGTGATCTATTATAGTTGTTATCACCCTTAAAAACCGAGATCTATTAAAATTTCAACATATTTAAAAACTGTGATCTATTTTAGTAGTTGTTATCACACTTAAAAACCGAAATATATTATAATTTCAATCACACCTAAAAAAGTGTGATCTATTATAATTTCAACACATTTAAAAACTGTGATATATTTTAGTAGTTGTTATCACACTTAAAAACCGAGATATATTATAATTTCAATCACACCTAAAAAAGTGTGATCTATTATAATTTCAACACATTTAAAAACTATGATATATTTTAGTAGTTGTTATCACACTTAAAAACCGAGATATATTATAATTTCAATCACACATAAAAAAGTGTGATCATTCTTTTTTTTCGAAAACAAAATAAACGCACACATATTTTTTGTTGCCACTGGGACTCGAGCCCGGATACTCTGGATTAAGGAACCACACTAATTACCGCTGGGCTGATGCCTACTTTATTATAATTTTCGGCCACACTAATCTAAAATATCATTATAAAATATCAAAATATTTTAATCACAGTTAAAAATCGTGATTGATTTATGTTCTTGTCTCAGTTTTCTTAAAAACCGTGATAATAAAAACTGTGATCTATTTTAGTTGTTATCACACTTAAAAATCGAGATCTATTATAATTGAACACATTTAAAATCGTGATTTATTTTAGTTGTTATCACACTTAAAAATCGTGATCTATTATAGTTCTTATTACACTTAAAAGCGAGATCGATTATAATTTCAACACATTTAAAACTCGTGATATATTTTAGTAGTTGTTATCACACCTAAAAAGCGAGATCTATTATTATTTCAATCACACCTAAAAAGTGTGATCATTTTTTTCACACCTAATAATCGTGATAAAAAAATTAAGTGTGATAAATATATATTTTACTTGTCTCGGTTTTTAAAAGTGTGATCCTTATCTTTAGATAAGTGTGATCTATGTCTCTTTTCTTGTTAGTGGATATAATTTGTCTCACTTTTTCTATAGTTGTGACAAAAATATCATGAATTCGATACGATTTAAAAATGAGATTAATTGATATAATTTATCTCACTTTTTCAATAACCGTGAAAAAATATCAGACCAATTTAGTCACAGGTTAAAAGTGTGATTGATCGGTATAATTTATCTCGCTTTTTTGAATAATCGTGACAAAAATATCATATCAATTTCATCCATCGTTTGTGAGATTGATTGATATAATTTATCTCGCTTTTTAGAAATCGTGATGTAAATATCATATCAATTCAATCACAGTTTTAAAAATGAGATTGATTGAAGTAATTTATCTCGGTTTTCCAATAACTGTGACAGAAAAATCATATCAATTAAGTCACACTTTAAAAATGAGATTGATTAATATAATTTATCTCAGTTTTTCAATAAGTGTGATAGAAAGTTGAAAATGTGATATATATATTTTCGTTGTCTCGGTTTTATTAAAACTGCGATTGTTATCTTATCTTAAGTGTTATATCCTATTTTGTAGTAGTGTTCATTTGATGATTTACTACATTCATTTATTTATTTATTTGATGACTTAGTACATTGTAACATTTATACAAGTAGCTTTTGCAGCTTAGCTAGCTACTACTTTTAATTAAGTTTTTAATTCAACCCATGTTTTGATTCCCAACAACACAAATTATTATTTTTTGAGGGGTCAACACCTTTTGTTAAGCATTCATATTCATTCTTGAAATAGAGATAGGTGTTTGAACATGTAGTTTTACTGTTAATATATATACCATGCATGTTTGTGTCTATGGTAGCTAGCCTCTTCTGTACCTTAATCTACTGATAAACATTAATTAATTAATTAATTAATTAATGCATGCAGAGTCCCTGGATCCAAAAGTGAGGATCATGAGTCTTGCGATTAAATCGCCTGGTAGATCAGATATTGTTCTTCCAATCCATAACGATGGAAATCCTGGAGGCACTTGGTTTGTACTGAAAGAAGGTAGCCGTTATAGCCTGAAATTCACCTTTCAGGTTAGCAATAACATTGTTTCTGGCCTTAAGTACACCAACACTGTCTGGAAAACCGGCATTAAAGGTACGTACATGCATATACACCTTTCCTCGATCCCTCGCTCTAATAATTTACCCTAGCTAGCTACTATTCCATTCAATTCATTGTGTCTTGTCTAACGATATGCCGATATATATAATGTATATACGAGTTCTAATAAAAGGAGCTAGGTTTCCCATTGTGATCGATAATGTATGCTGTCTATTAATTCCTATCCAGTGGACAGCACAAAACAAATGATAGGGACATTCAGTCCACAATTAGAGCCATACACACATGAAATGAATGAAGAGACAACCCCTGCAGGCATTTTTGCAAGAGGATCCTATTCTGCAAGAACCAAGGTGATGTATATACATATATATATATATATATATATATATATATATCTACTCTTTGTATGTTTATTGTATATATATCTTGGCCTTGTAGATTTTAATTGTGAGATCGATCTCTCTCTCTCTATATATATATATATATATGCGCAGTTTGTTGATGATGACAATAAGTGCTACTTGGAGATCAATTACGTATTCGAGATCAAGAAAGACTGGAAACCAACCCTGTGATTCATATATATATATATATATATATATATATATATATATATATATATCGAGTCCCCGGCAGGCCTTTCTCGATCATTAGCTATTGCACTCTGTTATCTTCTACTAGGTTGGCCATGCTAGCTAGCTAGTAGGGGCCCCACAGCAGACTAATTTAAGGTCTTGATTATTAGCTTCTAGATGTCATAATGTGCAGGGGTGCAACATGGCCGGTTAATTAATTGTTGATCAAGTTTCAGTAAAAGCACAATTTAAGTTCGTTTCTTGGTGAAATGTTTAGCTTGATGACATGCACTATATATCATTTGTCAATTTGCTTGCTCTACCTATTTTCCACTTTTACCCTTTTTTTTTTTGCACTTTCATCATCTATATTAATGTTTCATATCAAAACATGACACTTGAATGTAATGACTAGCTATCCAATAATACAATTAGGCAACAAACCTTTTTATGCTCTGAGAGCTATATATATATGTAGAACGTTTACTCTTTTATCGATCCCTTTTGCCAAATCCAGCCTCAAGGTGCAGCCGTTTATCTTCGTTGATCGATGAATGATCTATAGAGAGCGGGGTCCGAACATATATAAAATTTAGCTTTTGTACATGTTAATTAATTAGTCTCTAACCATTTACTAAAAGTCATCGTAAGCCTAAGCTTTGACCGCGATAAACCTCAGATGTCTAGTCTGAGCACGCACCACGTAGTCGATCATCTGCTGCGCAAGAAACCAAGTCGCAATCTACCCCTCGTATATATTGGTGCATGTGGTTAAGCTCTCCCAAGGTTGAACAAGTAGGCCTCGAGGCCCTAATACACAATGTAAGATTGTGGAATTCTTTCATATCCTTTATTTGCCAAAACTATGGATATAAATACAATGGATGTTTGTTGTAACTATTCCTAAAGTTACTCCACAAAATATGCTAGCTATTTACTGAGAAATATTCTACAAAGATATACTCAAAATATGCTAACTATAGTGTACCGTGTGTATGTACTGCTTGTGTGACTAAATGTAACAAATGTAACAGGAGCTATAATCTATAATCTAACACCCTCCCGTAGTCGAAACAGGAGCTTAGCGAACGTTGAGACTAGTCCGAAAATCATCAAATAAAACTTGAGGTAGACCCTTCGTGAAGATATCCGCAACTTGATAGCGAGAAGGGACATGACGGACTCGGACTTCGCCCCGTGCAACCTTTTCCCGGACAAAATGAATGTCCATTTCAATGTGTTTGGTTCGTTGGTGCTGAACCGGATTTCCGGAGAGATAAACTGCACTGATGTTGTCACAATATACAAGTGTCGCTTTACGAGCTGGGATATGTAGTTCTAATAATAAATTTCGAAGCCAACACGATTCTGATACTACGTTGGCTACACCGCGGTATTCAGCCTCCGCACTAGAACGAGATAAGGTAGGCTGACGTTTGGATGACCATGACACAAGATTATCTCCTAAAAATACACAATATCCGGATGTAGAACGACGTGTATCCGGACATCCGGCCCAATCGGCGTCCGTGTAGGACACAAGGTCCAGGGATGTTGAAGGTGATATTTGCAAACCCATATCAATAGTACCCTGGATGTACCGAATGATGCGCTTAAGTGCATTATAATGGGTCGTGCGAGGGGCATGCATATGAAGGCATATTTGTTGTACTGCATAAGAAATATCGGGCCGAGTAAAGGTGAGGTATTGTAGGGCTCCTGCAAGACTGCGGTATTGAGTACCATCGGGCAGAAGGTCACCGTCATCAGCCCCAAGTTTAGGCTTGGTATCAACAGGTGTCTTAGATGGTTTGCAATTCGCCATTCCAGCCCGTTCAATAATATCCAAAGCATACCGGCGTTGAGATAAAAATAACCTATTCGGATTTAAGTAACACGGATCCCAAGAAAATAATGTAAAGGACCTAGGTCCTTCATGGCGCAATCCGTAGCAAGGCGAGAAATAATAGAAATCCGAAGAGAGTCCGATGACGCCCGTAAGGATAATGTAAATCGACATATAATAGCAAATATGCCACCTACGAACCGGAGTGGTAAATAAATAGTGAGGAGTCGGACTTGCTATTAGTAAAGCCCATAAGAGAGACATAATCCGCAAACCGACGGTACCATGCACGGGGCTTGTTTGAGCCCGTGATAGTGACTCATGCGGAGTAAGCACACATAGTCCGGATGAAGTGGATCACGAAAACCAACCGGTTGATGCATATAAACAGTTTCATGAAGATCCCCGTGTAAAAATGCATTTTTAACATCAAGTTGATGAAGTGCCCATTTTTTTGAAAGTGCCACACTTAGAACAGTCCGGATAGTCGCGGGTTTTACCACGGGACTAAAAGTTTCACCACAGTCGATACCCACCTGTTGAGTCCTTCCATCACCTACAAGACGAGCCTTATGACGCTCAAAAGAACCATCAGCATTATGTTTATGAGTAAAAATCCACATAGAACGTATAACATTAACATGTGCTGGTCGGGGTACTAAATCCCACGTCCTAGTTTTAATAAGAGCATCATATTCGTCTGTCATTGCCAATTTCCAATTCGGATCACGCAACGCCGCAATAGGAGTACGAGGAAGGGGAGATTTTGAAATAGTTGATATAAGAGCAGCATCCGGTAAATATTTACGATTAGGCCGGAAAATGCCATGCTGCGAACGAGTTACAGGACCAGGAGGTGGGGGGCGTAGGCTGATCTGCTGAGAGGGGGGAGGATGACTCGGCTGAAGTATCATTAGAATATGAATTTTGAGAAGAGATGGGAGTTAATGAATCAGTGGACCGTGTGTGTGGACTGGAATAAGACGAGGAGCTGTGAGGTGGACTATTTGGTGGGGAGTTGGGTCCAGAAGTGGATTGGGTGGATGTTGGACCACTGGTTGAAGAAAAATCTATTTCCTGAGTGAGCAGAGGACTTAAGTCATGAAATAAAAAATCATATGAATCTGGTTTGGGGTGACGCATAGCCGAGAAAGGAAATTTTGTTTCATCAAAGGAGACATGGCGAGAAATGATGATTTTATTAGTAGAGAGATCGAGACATTTGTAACCCCGATGATTCGAAGGATACCCGAGAAAAACACAAGGTGTAGAGCGAGGTTGGAGTTTATGTATAGTAGGGAAGGAGAAGAGGTAACATAAACAACCAAAAGTCCGCAAATGTCCGTGATGCTGGCTCCTTATTAAATAATCGATGTAAAGGAGTATCATTTTTTTAAGAGGGCTCGGAAGAATATTTAGGAGGTATGTGGCCATTTCAAAGCATGATGCCAAAATGATGTTGGAACCGAGGCATGGATGAGTAAAGTGCGGACAATATTATTTATGGTGCGGATTTTGCGTTCCGCCCTACCATTTTGTGAAGAAGTATAAGGACAAGAGAAGCGGAAAGAGATGCCATGGGAGAGACAGAATTGATGAAAAGGAGAGTTGTCAAATTCCCTCCCATTATCGCAGTGTATGGTTTTAACCTTTAGTCCAAAGTGGGTGCAAACATAAGCATGTAATTTAGAGAAAACTGAAAATACCTCAGATTTATTCGCAATCGGAAAAGTCCACAAATAATTGGTAAAATCATCCATAAAAAGAACATAATAACGATGGCCCGTAGAACTTATAACGGGGGATGTCCATAGATCACTATGAACAATATCAAAAGGAAAAACGATACGATGATGTAGAAGCAAAAAAGGTTTTCTAACATGTTTGCCCAACACACACGAACGACATAAAGGTGAACGGGGAGTGGGAACATGTAATAGTATCATTTGAACGCAAAAAGTTGATAACAAAGTGGGACCCGGATGTCCCAATCTATCATGCCACACGGAGGATGCTAACTAACGCGGAAGGAGATGATCCGGAAGCACCTAAAAGCAGGGGTGACAGGATAGAGATCCCCGAACTATCACACCTCATTAGGCATGTCCCCGTCTGCAGGTCATGCACAGAAAAACCGAAAGGATCAAAAACAACTCAAACATTATTATCAGTGGTAAATTTTCGAACAGAAATTAAATTCTTGATAATATTAGGAGCATGTAGTACGTTATTCAGATGTAAGGGTGGATTGGAGTTAGGAAAAATAGCATTGCCATGACCACTTAATTGGAATTGATTGTCCATTACCAACAAGATAATACTAGAATTGGTGCTCGAATTAAAATAAGGAGTGAGTGTACCTAACGCCGAGGTCATGTGTGAGGTGGCCCGGTATCCATTAACCACTCGGGAGGAGAAAGAGACATTGTGGAAAAAGCCTGATGAGCTGCTTCAATGTCCGTTGGAGTGTACTCGGCATTGTATGCCATTGGTTGCTGCTGCTGCTGTCCGTGTGATGACCGAGGGCCTAAAATACCAGGACCAGCTGCTGGGCGAGTTGGATACGGGCAAGGAGGAATAGCCCATGGTGCCTGAAACGCCATCAAACACGGTGGGATCCAAGAAGGCCGGGCCTGAAAATTACCACCGCCAGAGGAAGCTTGAGGACGGCGGTCGCTTTTGGCGAGTATCGCCCACCGATGACCTTGCTTGGCGAGTCATCGCCCTCCACCATTAGTACGACCTGCACTACCATTTTTGTTCTTTGAGCTCTTATTAGAACGAGATGAGGAACCACGGTTACCTGAAGAATTAGGGGAGGCAGAGGAGCGACGAGGATTGTCATCGGATTGCTGATGCAGCATAGCCGTCTGTGATGCGGCGGCCTCAGATCGGGCCTTTTCAGCAAGACTTGATTCCTCTAGAGCCAATTTGGAGCGCATAGTTGAAAAATCAGGGAGATTTTTCTTGTGGTGCATCACCGTAACAAATTCCTTGTATGGTTCAATCAATCCATCTAGCAAACGAAGGACCAAAGTATTATCCGGAACCGAATTACCGACATGTGGAGTTGATCGGCTATTGAGCATTTGCCGGTACAAGATATCTTTGCTATATTCGGAAAATCAGCCAGGGAAAGCTTATGCAATTCCTTATTCAACAACACAGCCCTGGAATTTTTGTTATTGAGAAAAATATTCGAGACCCGTACCCAAGCATCAGCAGCGGTATCCTCTTCTAGCAAAATCCGAGTGAGAATATCATTAGAGACAGTTGCATAGATCCATTGGAGAACAATTGCATCTAAGCGTTTCCAGAGAGGGAGATTTTCGGATTTGGCTTTGTCGGCAGCAGCTTTTTCTGTAGCATCCTTAGGGGAGATGATGTGGTGAATAACATCATGTGCTTTGGCCAAATTTTTAAAAAGAAGGGACCAGGATTGATATTGATTTGTCTCTGTATCCAAAGTAATTGGAATGATGATTTGATATTAATAATGACCATTGCCGGGTGAATTTTGGAGTCAGACATAGTGGCGGAAGCGAGGAGGAGAAAGAAGACAGAGGAAGGAGGCCGGCGGCTGTAGGTTTAGAAAAAAAAACTAGTCTCTGATACCATGTAAGATTGTGGAATTCTTTCATATCCTTTATTTGCCAAAACTATGGATATAAATACAATGGATGTTTGTTGTAACTACTCCTAAAGTTACTCCACAAAATATGCTAGCTATTTACTGAGAAATATTCTACAAAGATATACTCAAAATATGCTAACTATAGTGTACCGTGTGTATGTACTGTTTGTGTGACTAAATGTAACAAATGTAACAGGAGCTATAATCTATAATCTAACACACAAAAGTTTCAATTCAAAAAATTGGCAAGACTCCCAATTAAGTATGTTTATTGTGTGAAAGTGTGAATATCAACTCGCTCTACCTACTCGATATACGGTATATATTTACAAATGTCCGTTAGCCATAAGAATTGTTTTTTTGCCAATTCTATGCTGCCTACCATTTTCATATGTTAAAAAAATAAAATAAAACAAGAATATGAAACATTTTAAACATAAAATGATATTGGATGAATACGGATGTAACGTCCCGTTTCCGGACACCGAGTCCTTATCCGGCAACGCAACGTTCGGCACGCATAATTGATGTGTGATTTTCAATATAATCACTAAATGCTACCGCAAGCGCACGGCTTATCGAGTAGTACTTAGGATGTCGATCCCACAGGGACTTGTAGTCAATCACCAAACAATTCCTGATTTTTATTAGCTAGACGAATCAAATTCTTGGAGGTTTTTATCTACGAATCCTAAAATTAAATAAAATAAAGATAATATAACTACGAGCCAAGAACTTCAAGATTTAGGTAAAGTCCAATTTAAAAGCATTTCTAGGATTTCGGAGTCACCACGGAATTACTATATGACTTACCAACAATATTTCCCCCAAGATACGAATTTTACACTTATAAAGACAATTATCAAATTTTATCACAAAAATATTCTTTCGAATTATTTTCGTGATTGTACCTAGACTCAAACTACACCCGGTTTCCCACGATGAAGAATGAATTTAGATCCCTTAAAGAACCATAATTTCATGCCATCTAGGTTTTTACCAAATTTTCATTCCAATAAAACCCTAGATTCAATTCTTGTCTCCTAAAGTATCAATTAAGTAGTACTTTTTCGGTCACTAATTAATCGAATAATTTCTCTACGTAGAATTGCGATTATTCACCCTCTCATGCTATTAATTTCAACAATAAAACAAGAATAGCACACAAGAATCAATTTATAAGAATCAAATTCATAAAACAAGGGAAAGATTGGGTTTTTACATCATATATTCATATCCGGGTTCCTCCTAATCCTAGAAACTGATATCTACTCACGTTCCATATCAATATTCCAAGATTCAATCATAGAATACATACTTTGACAAGAAAAATAAATAAATAAAGGAAAGGAGAAAAAGGAGAGAAATAAACCGTCAAAGTATTGCATAAAATAATCCAACCTTGAAAAAGGCTTTGCTTGAATTCTTAAACCCTAAAAATCCTTGTTCTTGGGGATGGGAGAAGATGATGATGAAGAGAGGGAAAAGTCGACTCCAAACTGATGAAAAATGCGTGAATGATGATTTGTACCACTTAGGGGAGTATAAAAGGGATAATTACATCATAAATATAAGTTTCCATAATTAATTTAATCAAGAAAATCTCTAAAATCAAATATCTATCAATCTTGGACTCTTCTAGAGTGTGGACTCCTCATTTTCACTAAAAAACACGCCAATTTGAAGGAAAATACGTTGGTGAAAGTTTCCACCAATCAGAACATTTTGTTGGCCATGATCAGATTTCTGGAAACTGTCACACCCTGGGTGTGACAGAGACTGGTTTTTAAATTCTTCCACTTTAGCTCCGTTTTTGGGTCTTTTTCTTCTAATCTCGAATCATCCTGCAATAATTCAATCATCCGCAGTAATCTAGCCCAAAAAGGATAAAAACATGGCAAAATAGCAACACAGGACACCAAATTGAGTCCAAAACATCTAGAATTATTCGATTTTTTAGGAACTTATCAATAATATTAAATAAATAATATTACACGTAAGTCTCTACCACGTCGTATCAAATGAAAGCAAACGGAAGCTAAAAAGACTCAGGTAATTTTTTTTCAAGCAACCAAGAACGAAACTACTAGTAATACTTATTATATCGGAAAAAAACCAAACGAATCCAAAAGTACGAATCTTAAAGACTAAAAGGAAACTACAAGTTCCAACAATAATCCAGGACTGGGAAATAAACGTAAATAAAAGAATAATAAACAAGGTCTTCAACTCCGGCGTCCTCAAACGTCGTCATCAAAGTCCTCCTCGAAATCTTCACTAACCTGTTCGTCTTCTCTCCCCCAAACACATAAATAAACATGCATTTGAGGTAAGTACATTGTACAAAGTAAGTAGAAGCTATAATTCCATTAAGGTTATTATTAAAGATATTATCTTAGTGAGACCGACTCAATTTAGGGTTCTCTTCATGCCCATCGACACGTCGTGACTATCGCTTCTAACTTAACTTATCTTTGTTGCATCATTACTCAAGGACATCTGCGCATGGCGTTCATCACCAAGATATACTTGCTAACTAACGGTGATTAGCACCGATTAGCTCTCAGGGTCTCCCGGTATGCGTATCGTCCGATGAATTTCCTCCACTACCCTTCGGCCGTTTAAGGCTAGTAGCGTTGTTCACCTTCTATGAACGTATCACATCGCCGATATGAAAGAGTGCCTAACCGAGAATAAATGACGTTTTAGCTTTTATCTACACGTATGTAATTATTAATGTGAATTAACTAACCACCTAATTGTTTTCAGAATAAAACTCACCTTAACCACTCTACTCCCTCACTTAGACAGCTAGACATCATATCTTAACAATTACACAGACATTGCTGAACTCTAGTTCATCAAAGCACAAGCCCTTTCATGCCCTTCCGACGGATCCGAACTTCAACTCCCTTTAAGAGTACATTCGGTGTTTTAACTGAACGAATCAGAAATTCAATCGAAGCTTGTTCATGTTTATTTAATGTTAGCATATCATGATTAAGGGTTTAAAACAGTGAAAACATGATCATGAAACCGAAAACCAAGCTGAAACGCTAAAACAGTAAAAACAAGGTGAAACAGGTCAAACGCCCGTTTGACATCCTATGAACGCCCGTTCGACATCGAACGCCCGTCCACTAACCCCAAACGCCCATCCGTCAAAAAAAGCTACATCCTGAATCAAAGTCTAACCTCAAACGCCCGTCTGCCCTGTGCAAACACCCGTTTGCCTGGGTTTTTCCCAAAACGCTAAAATCTTCAAAACGCGATTTCTAAACCGTTTCTAACCTAATTAACATTAAAAAAAAACCCAGAAAAACACACGTAACCACTTATCTAATCATACCATAGCATCTAGGATCATTGACCAACAAAAAAAACACCTCTTTCTTACATCTAAACATCTTAAATCTTGATCTAAACCTCAATAATGATAATTGAAATCGTAGGAAGAGCCTCTTATCTTTTAGCAAGCTTAATCCAAACAAAACGCAGAAACAGCAGCAAAACTGATCTTTTCTGCAGAAAAACATGTGATAAATCCAAACTTAGATTAGATTCGATCACATGCTTCTAAACGATAAAAACTACGAATTGATGAGTTTGAATCCATCAAACTCGAAGAAGAACAGAAATTTAGGGCTTAAACATACCTCAACAAAACTCCAACTTTCTGATTTCAAAACGAAGCCTTCTTCACAACGATTCCGGTGCTCGACTCTGATCTGAAAACCGTTAAGATTTGCCTTAGCAATTGACGAACATTCCCTCAGCCCTATTCCCTTGCTCTTACACGCAGAAGGTGAATTTGGAGGTGGAAAAATCTGATTTCTAGTAGGTTATAAGAGTTGTGGGGATTTATTTTCCTTAAATAACAAATCCCAAAAATATTAGAAATTCTTATTATTTTCCTTAATCATAAAAATCAGATTTTCCTCCTTAAATATATACATATATATCTCGAAATATATATATATATAATTTATCAAATACTTAAACTCCGAATAAAAGGAACCGAACGCAATATTTTGTTTTCGTAAAATGACACGTCTGCCCTTTCCCGAAAATCGGAATATTACATTCTTCCCCCCTTAAAGGAGTTTCATCCGCGAAACTTAGAACATACCTAGTAAGGCCATAAAATCTGAAACTCATTGATCATATCGCCCTCAACTTCCCAAGTAGCTTCATCGGTGAATGATTGCTCCATTGCACCGAACCATAGGAATCAAGCGTCTCTTAATCATCTTTTCTTTCCGGTCCAAAATTTCGATTGGTATCTCATCATCACGAAGATTATCTTGAAGAATCTCCGGATCAATCAGTAGTCTCAACATCCGTCTTGGTCAAACACTTCTTCAACATCGATACATGAAACACGTTGTGGACTCTTGACATGGATTCCGGTAGCTTAAGCTTATAAGCCAACGGTCCAATTCTTTCTAGAATCTCAAAAGGTCCAACATACCTTAGGCTTAGCTTTTCTTTTGTCCAAAACGTTTCACTCCCTTCATTGGTGAAGCTCGTAGGTACACTCTTTCACCAACTTCGAACTCAAGAGGTCTCTTCTAACATCCGCCCAACTCTTCTCGCCTCGACTTGAGCCGCTTCAAATTCTTCTTAACCAATTGAACTCTCTCTTTAGCTTGCTCAACCAATTCCGGTCCGGTGATTTGTCTTTCCCCGACTTCATCCCAAAACAGCGGCGTTCTACATCTTCTTCTATACAACGCTTCAAACGGTGGCATGCCAATACTTGCATGGTAACTGTTGTTATAAGCAAACTCTGCTACCGGTAGGTAATCATCCCATGATCCACCTACTTCCAAAACACAAGCTCTCAACATATCTTCAAGTGTTTGGATAGTTCTCTCAGATTGTCCATCCGTACGAGGATGAAAGGTCAGACTCAAATCCAACTTGGTTCCAAAAGTCGCTTGTAAACTTTTCCAAAACCGACTGACGAACCTCGAATCACGATCCGAAACTATCGAGATAGGTACTCCGTGTAACTTCACTATATTATCCATGTATAGTGTGGTCATTTTCTTCAAGGGCATATCAACCTTATACGGTAAGAAATGGGCGGACTTGGTCAATCTATCCACAATCACCCAAATCGCATCATTACCACCTCTCGTCTTAGGTAAACCGGTGATGAAGTCCATAGTGATCTTATCCCACTTCCATTCGGGGATATCCAATGGCTTAAGCATTCCTCCCGGTCTTCTATGTTCTGCTTTAACCTTCTGGCAAGTATCACACTCTGCAACGAACTTGGCTATTTCAAGTTTCATCGAGGGCCACCAAAACCTTTCCTTCAAGTCTCTGTACATTTTAGTGGATCCTGGATGAACCGCAAATGCAATCCTATGTGCCTCTTCCTTAACTCTCTGTCTCAAAACACCAACATTAGGCACACACAGGCGATCCTGGTACCAAAGGTTTCCGTTCTTGTCTAGCACATATCCCATTGTAGGCTTTTCTCTTGCAACTCGTTTCAAGTCAACCAAAACCGGGTCTTCGTCTTGCTTTTCCCGAATGTCATCCATCAACTCGGACCTTGCTAACAACGGTGCCACAAGCTGCCGGTCTTCAATCTGATCAAAACTCCGAATCTGCAGCCCATCTAGCCTCTCTGCAACAACTTCAACACTTAAAACTGCAAACACTGGTTTCCTACTCAAAGCATCGGCTACTACATTTTCTTTACCCGGATGGTACTGAATATCCAAGTCATAATCCTTAACAAACTCTAACCATCTCCTTTGTCTCATATTCAGATTCTCTTGGGTAAAGAAATACTTCAAACTCTTGTGATCGGTGAAGATCCTGGCTTTAACTCCATACAAGTAGTGCCTCCAAATCTTCAAGGCAAACACTACCGCTGCTAACTCCAAGTCGTGGGTTGGGTAATTCTTCCCATGCACCTTCAACTGTCTAGATGCGTAAGCAATTACTTTCCCTCCTTGCATCAACACACAACCTAAACCTTGTCCCGAAGCATCTGTGTAAACGCCATAATTATCAAAGATCTCCGAATCGCCAAAATCGGGTGTAGTCAACTTTCGTCTTCAATGTCCGAAAAGCCTCTTCACACTCACCGTCCACTCGAACTTTACATTCTTTTGAGTGAGCCGGGTAAGTGGTGTAGCTATCTTTGAGAAATCCTGAACAAACTTCCTATAGTAGCCAGCCAAACCGAGAAAACTTCTAACCTCTGAAACTATAGTCGGTCTAGACCACTTCTCAACTGCTTCAATCTTCGCGGGATCAACCTTAATGCCATCTCCAGAAATGACATGACCCAAGAAACTAACTTGATCCAACCAAAAGTCGCACTTGTAGAACTTAGCATACAACTGGTTCCTCTTCAAAGTCTCCAACACTATCCTTAAGTGTCCTTCATGTTCTTTCTCATCCTTAAAGTACACTAGAATGTCATCTATGAACACTATCACAAACTTATCCAAGTATGGCATGAAAACACGTTGTATTAAGTCCATAAATGCAGATGGAGCATTAGTGAGTCCAAAAGGCATGACTAAGAACTCATAATGTCCATACTCGCGATCAAAGCCGTCTTGGTATATCCGCTAACTTGATCTTCAATTGGTGATACCACGACCTAAGATCAATCTTAGAAAATAATTTCTTGCCTTTGGCGATTAAACAAATCATCAATCATTGGCAAAGGTACTTATTCTTGATGGTAAGATTGTTCAACGCTCTGTAATCTATGCACATCCTCATGCTACCATCTTTCTTCTTGACAAACAACACTGGGGCTCCCCAAGGCGAAGTACTAGGCTGAATTATATTCCTCTCAAGCATATCCTTAAGCTGAGCTTTCAACTCCTTCAATTCAGCCGGTGCCATTCTATAGGGTGCCTTAGCAACTGGTGCCGCTCCGGGTATCAACTTGATCTCGAATTCAATCTCTCTATCCGGCATGTTTCCCGGTAACTCTTCCGGAAACACTTCAGGATACTCACTTACTACAGGGGTTATGAAGCCGAAAACCAAGCTGAAACACTAAAACAGTAAAAACAAGGTGAAATAGGTCAAACGCCCGTTTGACATCCTATGAACGCCCGTTCGACATTGAACGCCCGTCCACTAACCCCAAATGCCCGTCCGTCAAAAAAAGCTACATCCTGAATCGAAAGTCTAACCTCAAACGCCCGTCTGCCCTGTGCAAATGCCCGTTTGAGCTGCTATGATCGCAAACGCCCGTTTGCCTGGGTTTTTCCCAAAACGCTAAAATCTTCAAAACGCGATTTCTAAACCGTTTCTAACCTAATTAACATAAAAAAAAAACCAGAAAACACACATAACCACTTATCTAATCATACCATAGCATCTAGGATCATTGACCAACAAAAAAAAACACCTCTTTCTTACATCTAAACATCTTAAATCTTGATCTAAACCTCAATAACGATAATTGAAATCGTAGGAAGAGCCTCTTACCTTTTAGCAAGCTTAATCCAAACAAAACGCAGAAACAGTAGTAAAACTGATCTTTTCTGCAGAAAAACATGTGATAAATCCAAACTTAGATTAGATTCGATCACACGCTTCTAAACGATAAAACTACGAATTGATGAGTTTGAATCCATCAAACTCGAAGAAGAACAGGAATTTAGGGCTTAAACATACCTCAACAAAACTCCAACTTTCTGATTTCAAAACGAAGCCTTCTTCACAACGATTTCGGTGCTCGACTACGATCCGAAAACCGTTAAGATTTGCCTTAAGAATCGAGCGAAAATTCCTCACCAAATATTCCTTGCTCTTACATGAAGAAGGTGAATTTGGAGGTGGAAAAATCTGATTTCTAGTAGGTTATAAGAGTTGTGGGGATTTATTTTCCTTAAATAACAAATCCCAAAAATAATAGAAAATCTTATTATTTTCCTTAATCGTAAAAATCAGATTTTCCTCCTTAAATATATACATATATATATATCTCGATATATATATATATATATATATGTATATATATATATATAAAATTTATCAAATACTTAAACTTCGAATAAAAGGAACCGAACCCAATATTTCGTTTTCGCAAAATGACATGTCTGTGATTTCCCGAAAATCGGAATATTACAACGGAGTTGTTAATGAATTGAGCTGAGCTGAACTGAGTATATATATGATGTTCAAATTAAACTCGTATTTGTATGGGTAACGAGTTTGTTTGCGACCGTTCGTTTAATTAATAAACACATACAAAATTATACTCAAACTCAGTCATTTAAAAGACAATGTTTGATCGAGTTTGGCTCGGTAGAAGTATTTTTGTCTCGTAACACTACTTCGGATCGAATTTGACTTGTTAATGTATAAAAAATCAAATGTAAATACATAAATAATAAAACTATATACAAATATCCTGTTGCTTAACGTATTAGAAAGTCAATAATGATATATATATATATATATTTGATGAATAGATTATTCTTTATTTACGATTGGTTATACATTGATTTATAAACATGATCATATTCACCTTTACGATTGAAGCTCATATTTTGAAACGGACATAATATTATCAACTTAGATTCTATAATATATAAAGTAAACAAACAGCGAACGCAACTTGTTCAGGAGCGCTTCTTTTCGTTTACCTGCAGGTATAGTATACCAAACGTTTTTCATGCCTAAATGGACTTTTCCCCATTTCTGGACCGTACGCTAGACTTAAATACATGCACATGTATTTCCCTCGACGATTAATTTAGTTGTCTAAGTATTAACTGTTCACAATTTAATCCCACCTCAAATTTTTTTTAGAAAGAAATATTTTTATTTATTCATTTTTTTTTTTTAGGGCAGAAAGAAGTTGTACGTAATAACACCATATCATAATTCGTAAGTCCCAAAACTAAAAATTGCTTCCACCGTACGTGTGTGTGCATCATCATCATCTTCATCAAAATTCATGGTAGATGGAGGGAAGTATTATTAAGGATGTAATTTCATACTGGTTCCAAGGAGAGATTTACAACCTCATCAAGGTATGGTTCACTGTCTCCATTTCTATATGTTACTGCAATTTTATTACCACGATTTTCCCAAAAGGCCCTTCCCGTCTCTCCCTTTTCTTCCCAATCATATCCCTTTTCTTCATCCTCCCTTTATCTCTCCACACCATACACCTCGGAGTCACCACCGCCTTCTTCATAGCTTGGCTCTCCAATTTCAAGCTCCTCATGTTAGCTTTTGGTTGTGGGCCCCTCTCCGATCCTTCCGTTGCCTCCTCTTTTCAACGTTTCCTCACCGTTGCTTGTCTCCCCATCAAGATTACCCCATCAAAATCCGATCTTGATAGAAACCCATCTATTTGGAATTGGAGCTACGCCATTAAAGGGGTTCTTTTGGGGACGATGATCAAGCTACATGATTACAGCCACCAAATCCATCCGTACATCATCTCCATCATGTACTGTTTTCATATCTACTTTGCTTTAGAGATAATCCTAGCCGTTGCTGCTGCTGTTGCTCAGAAGATCCTAGGCGCTGAGCTGGAGCCCACATTTGATGAGCCTTTGCTTTCGACATCGTTACAGGACTTTTGGGGTAGGCGATGGAACATCATGGTCAATCGTATCCTGCGCCCTAGCGTATACGATCCACTCCTCAATTTGTCCAACAGATATTTACAGCGTAAGTGGGCTCCACTCCCAGCTGTCTTCGGTACTTTTGTTGTTTCGGGCCTGATGCATGAGCTCATCTTTTACTATATGGGCCATCAAAAACCCACTTGGAAGACTACGTGGTTTTTCTTGATCCATGGGACGTGTGTGGTTGTAGAGGTTGGTGTGAAGAAGGTTTTCAAGGGCAGGTGGCAGTTGCCAAAGATTGTTGGGAGGATCCTGACCGTTGGATTCGTCATAAGTACCGGTTTATGGCTGTTTTTACCGGATATGTTGCGGTTAGACGCGGATGTTAGAGCGTTTCAAGAGTATGCCGCTGTAGGGGAATTCGTGAAGGACATTGTAAGGACGTTCACTAAACATCATGAACCGTAAAAATTTGTTGTAATAATGAAAATGTATTATTCCCGATTTTATGAAAATTAGTCGAATAATTATTACTATGTAGTTAATTGATAATGCATGTGGTTGTTATGCAGTCAAATGGTATTATTATATGCTTCCATATAAGTTATATCCAACGAATAGTATATATCTTCATTTGATGGACATGGAATCACTACCCAACATATTATATTCACAATGTGTGATACATGTATATTATAGTCAACCTGAAAATTTGAAAGAACAAAAATACAGAATGGTTCCTTTAAATAAATATAAAAAAAAAGAATACAGAATGGGTTATATTATCTTTGTAGCTAGATGCTCATTCTAAAGTTTAGTGTACATATAAATGACTAGTGTTATTTGGACTGTGCAAGGCACAGTCTATGCCTATTCCAGAGAAGGGTTGTTGATAACAATAGGAACAAAAAACTTTATGTGTAACACAAGCTACTGGCCTAACTAATTATATTAGTATGACATAAAATGAATTGCAGAAAAGCTTTTGTAATACAAATTATTGCATTATTAATAATAGAAATCCAGGCCGGTGCTTTTATTTCATGTTACTAATCAAAATATCATACATTTTATTGGAACCAACATATTACAGAGTACTCACTTCTATGCTAAAAATTCATGTAAAGTATTAAGAGAAGTAGCTTCTTCTCCTGTTTCTCAACTGTTTTTTCACCAAAGGATCATCCTGAATACCAAAAAAGAGTAAGGGCTACAACCCTGCCATCGGAGTACCTTACATGTGACACATATGCGTTACAAAAATTTATATAATTAATCAAATGGGTAAATCTATGGGTCATGTTCACTTGCTATAGCCATTTCTGTACAAAGACATGTAGGACACATCACCTACAAGGTCGAAATACAGTGTAATGCAATTAACTCCAACGTTTAGGCAAGGAAAAAAAATAGGGATAACATAGGTCGTCGTTAATGATTCATGTTTTCCTTAATTTTGTCTTTGGTGTTTAGATTTGACACATTTGGTTCCTCTTCTTTGTAAATCAGTGTCTTTTTTTAGTCCATTGTGTAACGTGTTGTTTGATTATTGACACATGGCACAACGGACTAAAACTATATTCATTTTACGAAAAGAGGACCAAATGTATCAAATGTAAATATCAAGGATAAAATTGTAAAACAAAATCGTGAAACATAAAGGACTCAATAATGTTTATATCCTCGGGAGATTCTAACCTTTCTAGATCCAGAGCAGTTGTTGGGGCATCTCTCAATTTTAGGAGGTGATAGAGGTTGATCCCCACCATTATTTGTTGAAACTTGTTCTACAAGTATAAAAGTTCTGGGCTCGCAAAGGTGCACCAGCCAAGATATCCCGCATTCAAAGTGTGTGTGTGTGTGTGTGTGTGTGTGTGTGTGTGTGTGTGTGTGTGTGTGTGTGGCGTGGTGTGTGTGTGTGTAGGTGGCTCGTGGAGATGGTAAACACTCAGTTTAAGAAAAATAGCAAGTAATTCTGATTGAGTGTAAGAAAGTTTCATAACTATATTACCCGGACTACATAAAAAAAGATGAATTCATAAGGATTTTGCAAACACTAGAGGTCATAAGCATATTGAAATCATACCAGCGGATTAGATGGAAAGGCGATGTTTCGATCCCAAAGATTGACTCAAGCTGCCAACCTACCTACGATCGGTGTACCAAGTCACATGGTATTCGGATTCTAAGTACACGCTGGTCACCGACCTACCTGTCAAAGACACTCCGGTCGTGCTTGGAAGGATGAATTACTAAGATGCGCTTGGAGGGTATGAATCTTGGGGATATGTCTCACTTGTTTTGAGCAAGTGAGAGAATGTTGTAGATATAGATTTGAAGGGTGTGCTCTAAAACAATTAATTCATTTGCCTTTCGTGCAAGTGGGAGATTGTTAGGTGTAGTCTACCTGAAAGACAATTATCTAATTGTTTTTATGATGAGAATTAATAATTCATCTTATTATATGCATGTATGCTTATAATTAAGACACTGCTGAAACCCTAAGTACCTCATTTATGTAATCACATAACTCAGTGTATGGCTATACACAAGAGGATTGAGTTAGTGAGATGTACTTAAAATTAACTTAGTCCGTAGCATTTATTAACTGAGCACGGGTCTCAAGATTAATTTGCTAATAATCGCCTGACTTAACACTTTAGGTGTGCGATGTTATCTTATCCGGACTATCGTAATAGGGCACTAAGTGGGGCATTTATATATGATGATAATCATATAGAAATTTGAACCGATTTGATTTGAGTTCTCGATATAATTCCGTGATCTAAGTCTTATCGAATCACAAGATGATCATATATGGATTAATCTCATTACGAGGTGATCGCTGCATTTGCATCGCTTAGACTATGGTAGGTTTGATGCGTTAGTAAGGATCACTTCGTAGTATGTGGTCCAACACTTCTCGTTGGCTCTATTTTAGGATGAGTGAGTAATCTGTGCTATCACAAATGTGGAATCCATTCATTCCCTCGGGAAGTAGACACATAGTTCCTTATTTGTTAATCCTAGAAACTGATCGATGGCGCCAGTTCATATTAAATTAGTTATGAACTAATTGATCACTAGGGTGTTAATGGTAAATAAGGATAATATGTTTCGAGAAGGGTTTACGGAAATATCCCAAATCGAAATGAACAGTCTATGGAGGATTTATCCGTATGTAATGATTATATCAGTGGACACCTTATGACTCATGGTTGAGTGTAAGTTTATATCTATATTCGCGTAATTCGGGCCGCGTTTATGGTGGTGTAATCCCGGAATTAATAGATTGAATATTATTGTTCGGTGAGACGAATAATTTTATTCAATTTATTGTAAACTCTTGAATAAGGGCCCAGTGTCCCGACGTAGCTCTAATATAAAATATATGTTTTCTCGTCGTTTCACCTCAATTATAATTAAATAGTTGGATTGATTATTTAATTGATATGTGATTAATTGTTTAGTTGATTTAGATAATTAAATATATGAAATTTTTTTCGAGGACTCGGCCCAATGTGATGGTATTTTTTTGTGTGGCCCTATTCCCTTAGGGTTTGGCCGAAATTTGTTGTGAATTATTTGTTGGGTAATTAGTTTTCTTGATAAATAATAAGACATGTGATTAAATTATTTATTTGTTAAATAATTTAAGGAAAAGAAAATCTTTTGTATAGCCTTATTAATTTAGGAATATTCTAGATTTATCTTTTTATGAAAAAGGATTATTTTGATTGATTTTGTATTAATTAAATAATGCATTGGAGAGTATGATTTCTCTCCTATATAAAGAGAGTTCTCCCAAGCCTTTTATCACAACACATCACACGACTTTTGGGTAGTAAAATAGCTTTGATATTTCGGCTATTTTACTACGGGTTCGAGTTTTAGAAAACTTCGGGTTTTCTAAGGTAGCATATCGAGGAGGTCCGGCGGCTTGAAACACCATCCACCTAGTGGTGCTTGGAGACACACATTGGAAAACTTTGGCTTCTCAACTAGGCTCTCAACTAGCTCGGTTTGGATTGACCTTGTTATTGGCGTTTTGCACCATAAAAAGGTTGGTAATCTAACCCCCTCGTATGTTAGATTTATTATTCATGTATTTTGTTTGTTTAGATCTAGATCTGATATTTATTCCGCTGCGTAATCGGGTGAATCTTGATCCATCCGGTGATATTACATCCTACAGAGGGGTGGTAGGTAAGGTAGGGCTGTGGTGGGTATAGAGGGGTGGTGGGTAGGTAGGGAGGGTGTGATGGGTAGGGTAGGGCGGTGGGTAGTGTAGGGTGGGTAGTGTAAGGTGGTAGGGTAGGGTAGGGGTAGGGGTATGTAGCATAGATCGTGGGTAAGGTAGGTTGGTGTGGGATGGTGTGTAAGGTAGGGGTAGAGTGTGGTGGTGGGTAGGGTAGGGTAAGGTGATGTGGTAGGTAAGGTAAGGTAGAGTAATGTAGGGTAGGGTAAGATGGTAGGTAAGGTAGGGTAAGGTAAGGTGGTGGGTAAGGTAGGGTAGGGTGTGGTGGTGGGTAGGATAGGTAGAGTAGGCGTGGGTAGGGTAGGGTCTGGTTGGGTAGGGTATGGGTGGGTAATGGTGGAGTAGAGTAGCGCATGGTAAGGTAGGTAGGATGCGTAGGGTAGGATATGGTGATGGTGAAGTAGGTAGGGTAGGGTGGGTAAAGGTGGGTAAGAGAGTGGTGGGTAGGGTAAGTAGCCTGGGATGGTAGGTAAGATAGGGTGGGTAGAGAGGTAGGGTACAATGGGGTGTGGGGTAGAGTAACCTCCCACCCCACCCCACCCCACCCCACCATATCCTACATTTTATTCTATTATTTCACATCTCAAACGCAGTAATAAAATGAATTTTACTCTATTCTATTCAATTCCATTCCATTCATGCATAACAAATATGTAATAACTTTTATTTTTGATTGTTTTAGTGATTCATGTGTCAAGTGCATGTAGATTTTTCTTCATTTATTTATTGCAGCATTTTTGTCTCATACATTGTGTCGGTTTCCCATATTCGCTTTATGTACGTTTGTGCTGCTGGACATTGTTGCAGAATATTAACTTACTGTTTTTATTTTATTTTTATATCTTATATCTATTAAGTGCTTAAAGCACTTTGCTCATAAGAGCGTGGCGTACTCAAAAATGACACGCCAAGACATAAATTTTTTTTTTTTTTTTTTTGGTCAGAAAAATCATGATTTTGATTATCTCGTTATATATATAAATCGATTTCTTTTTTCATTTCTTCGTTACATAAATCGAACCAAATGTATATTTCGACACGGTCATTTTTAGTAGTCTCCAACAGACAATCATGGATTCGATTTTACATTTCAATCAACCGAAAATTTTCGATTTCGATTCGATTTAAGACAATAATTGAATATACACAACAAAATGTATATTTCGATATTTGGTTCGCTTTTTTTCGCCCGGTAAAAACGAGGATTTTGATTTATCTCGTTATATATAAACCGATTTTTTTTTTCCGACTTACATAAATCGAACCAAAGTGGTTTTATTTTTGTGCATCCAACAGATAGTCATGATTCGCTTTTACATTTCAATAAACCAATTTTTTTGAATTCTCGATTCGATTTTACACAACAAAGTGTATATTTCGATAAGCTTTTTTTTTTTTTTTTTTTACCGATTTTTTTTTTTTTTTTTGCAGCAGTTTTTTTTTTTCTTTCTTTTCTTTCCTTGTAAAAAACGTGATTTCGGTTATCTCGTTATATATATAAACCGGTTTTCTTTTTTATTTCTCAATTACATAAATCGAACCAAAATGTATATTTCGATACGGTTTATTTTTAGTACTTCCAACAGACAGTCATGGATTCGCTTTTGCATTTCAATCAACCGAAAATTTTCGATTTCGATTCGATTTACAAGACAACAATTGAATATACACAACAAAGTGTATATTTCGACATCTGTTCATTTTTCTTTCCTTCGGTAAAAACCAAGGATTTCGGTTATCTCGTTATATATAAACCGATTTTTTTTTTCCGACTCTCCGTTACATAAATCGAACTAAAGTGGTTCATTTTTTGTGCATCCCATGACAAGATGCATTCAATTTTACATTTCAATCAACCAAATTTTTTATAATTCTCGATTCGATTTCGACACAACAAAGTGTATATTTCGACACGGTTAATTTTCTTTTTCCCTTCGTAAAAAAACCAGGATATCGGTTATCTCGTTATATATAAACCTTTTTTTTTCGACTCTCCGTTACATAAAGCGAACAAAAAGATATTTCAATATGTCTGATTCATTTTAAGTCCTCCAACAAAATGATGCGGCAGCTTTTACATTTCAAACAAACGGAAATTTTCGATTTCGACACAACAAAGTGTATATTTCGATCTGGTTCAATTTTCTTTCCTTCGGTAAAAACAGGATTTGGTTATCTCGTTATATATAAACCGATTTTTTTCCGACTCTCCGTTACATAAATCGAACCAAAGTGGTTCATTTTTTGTGCATCCAGCGATGCGATTCGGATTCGATTTTACATTTCAATCAACCAAAAAATTTTGCTTTCTCAATTCGATTTTAACACAACAATTGAATATACACAACAAATTGTATATTTCGACACGGTCATTTTTTCCCCGGTAAAAACCGGGATATCGGTTATGTCGTTATATATAAACCGATTTTTTTCCGACTCTACGTTACATCAATCGAACAAAAGTGTATATTTCGACACGGTTCATTTTAGTGCCTCCAGCATAACGCGGATTGCTTTTACATTTCAATCAACTGAAATTTTCGATTTTCGATTCGATTTCGACATTAACAATTGAATATACACAACAAAGTGTATATTTTGATACTGATTCATTTTAGTCACTTCCGGCAGATAGTGCGGATTTCGCTTTTAAATTTCAATCCACCGATTTTTTTTGATTTCTCGATTCGATTTCGACACAACAATTGAATATACACTACAAAGTTTATATTTCGATACGCTTCATTTTTAATACCTCCAACAGACAGTGCGAATTCATTTTTAAATTTCAATGAACCGAAAATTTTCGATTTCGATTCGATTTCAACAGAACAATTGAATAAAACCGTGTATTTTTTTTATTTAATATTTTTTTTAAAACATCATTTATTCGGTTTTCGCTTCGATAATAACCGGAATTTCGGTAAGCGTTATATATAAACCAAATTTTTAATTGACTCTACGTTACGTAAATCGAACCAAAGTATATATTTCGATACGGTTCATTTTTAGTGCCTCCAATAGACAGTGCGGATTCAATTTTAAATTTCAATGAACCGGAAATTTTCGATTTCTCGCTTCGATCTCGACACAACAATTGAATATACACAACAAAATGTATATTTCGATACGGTTCATTTTTATTACCTACAACAAACAAAATTTTCGATTTTGATTCGAGTTCGACACAACAATTGAAAAAACCGTGTATTTTTTTTATTTATCAAATGTGTAAGTTCTCGATTCATTTTTTCCCCTTTTCTTACACTGTTTCTTTTTTCCCCTCGGTAAAAACTGGACTTTCGGTAGCTTGCAGAGAATGTGATATGTTTCGGTTGATCTATTTGTCTCACAATAATTATTAATTATTACGGTTTTTACGCGATTTATTTCACGTTGAGATCTATTCTTTGATGTTATCGTTTGTAGAATTATTTACGTTACCGCCGCGCTGCTTGCTTTCGCCACGCTCACTAGTATAATAATAAAAGCTAAAGGGTAGAAGCAACACGTGGTTGATCGAGTAGTTATACATTGCAACATTTTTGTTATTATATATATAATAATTGTAAATGACGCCACAATAATCTTTTCATTTTAATCACACGAAATATATTTTATATGAAATAATATATAAATACAGAGTCTATAAAACTATATGTACATTGATTTTATGGTACGTCGGAACCAACATGTTATCATTTTTTGACAAATCAGAAATTTTAAAAGTGTGGACTATTTTTTAAACATGAGAAACCTCATTAAAATATATAATTGTGATTGGTTCTGGGACCACCAGTTATACTTGTGGTTGGACTAAGATAAAATTTGGCCCCAGTATGAATGCTAAACAAATTTTCCTAATAGACAGTACATAACGTGACTCCTACTTATAATTCTTTTACAGATTTCTTTTTCTTTCTAAATATAATAGTACTAGCAACCTACATCATTTAAACTAGTACTAAATTAGCTAGGAACAACCGATAATTCATACGCTAGTGATTGAGTAGGTGTAGATATTAATGTGTAGAATAATTCTGGGACGAAACTTGTTCGTGTTACATCAATTATGGTGATGACTAATTAACTACGCATACACATCGTGTGTTACATGAAAATAAGGGAAGCAAACAAAGTGCTAATCATGTGCTTTGACACGCTGAGCTCCACATGTTCTTGTACGTCCGGTCTCAGTGCAGCTTCCAACTACCGATGAGGGAAGGCTCGGACGTATAGTAAGATTAGATAAGATGAATGGCATACGGGAATCTTATCGTTTGAAGAATAATAGATAATTTTTTTCTAGAAAAGAATAATAGATACGTAAGTACCTAAAATAATATTTATATAATAAAGTGTTACAACAAAGAATCATTTACACACAAAAATGCATTTTTCGGTGGACATAAATTTTAGGTTGATCATTGACCAAATCTAATTGGTGGTCGTCAACCAATAAAAATAGAAAAAATATTTGATTGACTATTGTTTCTGGAAGAAAAAAACTTCTTTTTAAAATCTTTCATCAACTACGAATGATGACATGGTGGTTTAAAAATTGATCCAAGACTACCGTAAAATTAGTGCCACGTGGCACCGACTGAAGCAAGATTCTTTTAGCGTGCCATCCAATTAATTGACTAGATCATGTGGGGTTATAAAAATGCAATAAGTCCTCCCAGCACTGAATAAAAGCCAACCCCACATTGCAACATTTTCTCATATATTTTTATTCATTGCACACCGGTGCAATGTACGAACTTAGTCGACCTTTTCTCGTGACTTTTTCTTCTCATGACATAAATGTTACATTATATATATACACACACATGGTATACACACACACATTATTACTAATTTTTATAATGCCTTACGTAGAAAAAATAGTAGAATAACGCTTCACTACATATAAATGTGAGACATAAATGTTTTAGTAATTCTGTTAAATTTTTAAACCAAAATAAAACAACTGATCTGCAAACCAATGACCGGACTATTTATTACTCATTTAACACAACTCGACTTAGGGTCTGAAGGCGTTACAATTTTAAAATGACGAAAAACTATTTATAACATGGTATCGTCATACCAATAGGATTTAAAGAATTTGTTAATAGACCAACTATTCAAAAGGTGATGAATCGCGTTATGTATGCCTAATTTTGATGCCTAAATAAAAATAAATCGTTATATATATATATATATAGTGTTCAAGTCTTAATCCTGATTTATAATGAAATCATTGATATACGATACACATAAATTTATCTCGAAAAGTAAATAATGGCTAATCATATTTATCAAACATATCAAAAAGCAAAAGATTGATTTGAAACTCTCTTTCTCGAAAAGAAAATACCACATAAATGTCACTTTCTAGTGATGAGTGATCCATATATTATTCCAAAGAGTGAATATATATAATCTGAAAGTTAAGGGTGCGAAATTAATTAAAGTTATCACAAAATGGAAGGAGAGATAAACAACTTCCTAGTTGTTTGGAGTGTAGTATTAGCATCCTCTACTATTGTCACTCAATTGGCCGGAATTTCTCCTCCGGCAAACTCCGGCAGGTGGCTATAATTCCGGTAGCATTCCTCTTCTTCCTCCTCCCTCTCAAACTAACCACCCTTTACTTAGGTGCCACCACCGCTTTTTTCATAGGATGGCTTGCAAATTTCAAACTCCTCCTTTTTGCTTTTGGACAAGGTCCTCTAGTTTCTTCCCACCACTTTCTCTCTCTCGGTTTCTTGCTTTAGCTTGCCTCCCTATCAAATTCCGAGACTATCCTTCCAGTTCCGGAAATGATGATAAATCTGTACTGAAAAGCCACAAATCTATTATGATTTACCTTCCAAAAGTTCTTGTCTTGCTTGCATGTTTTCGACTGTGTCGACATGGTGCAACGGCGGATCCAGAAAAAATTTCGAGCATACAGACAATATGGTCATTGTTTCTGTATTGTGTCATTATATACGTATCATTGGAGCTATTGTTGGTCATTGTTGCAGCGATGACACGAACGTTTATGAATGTGGACTTAGAACCACAGTTTGATGAGCCCTACTTGGCTACATCTTTACAAGATTTCTGGGGCAAAAGATGGAATCTAATGGTTTCAAACATTCTACGACCCACGGTTTATCGTCCGGTCCGTTCATTTTCGACCCGGTTTGTCGGAAAAGAGTTTGCAGCAGTTCCGGCGGTCATAGCGACGTTTCTGACGTCAGGTTTAATGCATGAGTACATACTTTACCTCATCGGACGTCAGAAACCAACCGGAGAGATGACGTGTTTCTTTCTCGTTAATGGGATTCTTTTGGCTGTTGAACTTTATATCAAGAGAGCTGTGAAGGGTAGATTCTGTCCGGCGAAGATCTTTTCGACACCGTTGACGTTGTTGTGTGTTATGGTGACGAGTTTTTGGCTGTTTTTTCCGCCGGTGTTAATCTCCGGCGGGGATTTAAAAGCTTGTAAAGAGACGTTTGCTATGGTTGAGTCATTTGAGTCTCGCCGTTTGATTAGTCCAGCAGATGTGTATTGTGGGCCATAGCGGAATTAGTCTTTTAACTCTTTTTTTTTATTTATTTATTTGGGTGAATGATAAAGTCGTTTCCTAATAGAAAAAGAGAGAAAAAGTCGTTGTAATCAACGTAAGTTTCGTATCTGTCTTCGTTTCTTTGATTGCATGTCAATCACAAGTTTAACGATAAATATTTGACAAATAAATGATATAGCAATAAATATTTTTTTTTTTTTGAGGGAAGCAATAAATATTTACATTATTGTTTATAATGATGATAACGATATAATTAAATACTACTATAACATCATCAATTAATGAGATGATAATAAAATGATTATTTTGGTTGTAAGCACAATATTTTGATGATAAGGTAGTTGTACGCAACATAAGCTTCATGTATATATGTGTGGTGAGTATCTTCCGTTCCTTGTTTGTTTGTGTATGACTCGTTTTATGCAGATAGATAAGTTGTCAATTATTTATATATTTATAGCACATATTGACTCTATCAAATATTACTACTATAGAATCATAATTTGACAATTCCAACCTACATTCATTCGGTCTTTAATAAGTAGATGTGTGGGTAGGTAGAACAGCTCAGAGAAGAATTATGGTGTAACGGGTATATCAAATTGAGGGTCAAGTTTAATCCAGCTCACACCTACATGCTCCTAGAGTGTGTGAGAGAGAATAATAAGTAATCATAACCCTCCACTAGGTATAACCCGAAAATAACTGTTGCATCATAATTTTTTTCGGACAGCTAATGAACCATGTATGATGATACCAACGCATTAACTTAATTTTGAAAGACCATTAAAAATTAGTTGTGCAATAGTTATAAAATTTGTTGCTATATATTTTTACAAATTAATTTGTGTTTCCACCCTACGCTGTGTTTTTACCTTGTATGATTAAATGTGTCGAAACATAACCAAAGGGAATAGCTCAATATTAAAATAAAATAAAATAAAAAATTCGCAGAGATATACAACAATGATTAATTGCTAATTGTATCATTGTGTTATAAATCTCAATTTACATTTTTTACGACAGCCTAAAAACGGGATTATAGAAAATATGTAATGTTTTTGTGTGTACAAATTAAACTACCAAAACATAATTCTTGATTTACATAGAGTTTTTAATTTACATATTATACGAAATGAATGGAGTGGTGGGGCTGTTTGGGAGGAAATATTTGTGTGGAGAGAGGATTTTGAGGTGAAGTGATGAGTGAAACGATCAGAAAGATACAATTTTAATACAGAATGAAAATATATAGTTCATATTAAAACATACGGTGTCTCCACACGTATGGAGACATCACACAAGTATTCTTTTGCTTGGATGCCCAATTCAACTTTTTTAATAGTGTTAGAAAAAGCAAATAGTTATTTATTAAAAATGTAATTTTTTTCTTTTGATTTTTTAAAAGTGTATGTAAAGGTGCAATGTATTCTTAAAACTAAAAAAAAAAAAAAAAAAAAGTTGCAATGATCATGATAGCACCGTGGGTGCTTTTTTTGGGTGACGATATTTTTATGGAAAATGATATGTGCACTACACAATTTGTAGTGCACAAACCACTATATGTTTTGTGTAATTATTTATTATGATGGGTCCTCACAAAATATGTGATATTGATTCTGTTGTGTAAGATGTTGTGGTAGAAAAAATAGTGGATGTATCACTATTTTTTTTTATATAAGGTTTGTCCTCAATAACATGATTGTATAATAGTAGGAAAATGATACATACACAACACTTTTATGCACAACATATGTCACTACATATGATCTCATCATTAATAATGTGTGTGACACATGAATTGATTTAAATCTCACCATAATCAATGGTGGGATCATGTGTAGTGCACATGTTGTGCATAAATGTGTTGTGTGTGTATCACTACCGATAATACTACATCCGTCCCAAAATATAAGTCATTTTAGCTTTTTTGTTTTGTCCCATACTGTAAGTCCATTTAAATAACTAATGAAGTATTATTACATTTTTCTATTTTTACCCCTCATTTATTATCTATTCACCCACTTTTTACTAATCTACATTAATAATAGTCAAAGGTTATTTTAGACTTTTCCATCAAAATTAATGACACATAACTAATTTAACCAATTTTTCTTGTCATGTGAAATACCCTAAAAGGATTTACATTTTGGGACGGAGGTAACAGTATTCTTTGGGTCAATATGTGAGCTTTATAGAGAGCCTAGAGAGCCCCACCTAGTTTGTCGCATTTAAAAGAAGTGGGGATCTTTAGAGTGAACAAAAAACAGAAAACCAAACCAACCTGGTCGAACCAAACCTGGTCTAAACCGAAAATGCCAGAAACTGGTTTTTTTTTTTTTTATGTATGTAGAAAAACCAAACCAGTAAAAATCAATTTGGTTTTGGTTTTCAAGATAAAAATCTGACCAAACTGACAGGATATATATATATATATATATATATATATATATATATATATATATATATATATATATATATATGTGTGTGTGTGTGTGTGTGTGTGTGTGTGTGTGTAATACATGAATATCGGCACTATTAATTAAGGGGCATTTATTTGCAACACACCAATCCGCTCGTGTACCATTCTACCTATGCACCACAGTAAAACCGACTTTATGTTAGTACATTGTGAGAACTGACCACCACAGTGAACCGACTTTTCGTTGGTCCCCCTTAAATATCACTACATGTAAATAACTAATATCTCAGTCCATGATCTATTAATACTTCAATCAAAACTACCTCACACACGTAGTTTGATGTCCATCCTAATAGGACCTATAACATGATGAAATAAAACAGTTTACATGATTTTATATGATCATCTTAATTGGAAAATATGATAATATAATGTTGCGCGCTCACACACACACATATAGATAGATAGATAGATAGACACAGAGAGAGAGAGGACCCAGTGACATTCGAGTTATGGTGTATGGTTGATGGAGAATGAGAATATTGTATGATTGTCGTATAAATAATAACATGAATTCGTTAAACCGTGATAATGCCCTTTCAGTGAATTATTTGTAAGAAAAAAAGAGGACTAAAAAACCGGAAAAATCAGAATTCAAGTCAATCCAAACCGGACCGGATAAAATAGTTTTACCTAGCTATGGTTCGGTTTTGGTTTGTAAATTTTGAAACCGTAAAAATGGTTTGGTTTAAAAATGGTTGAAAATCGAAAAACCGGACCATGTGTACCCCTAGGGATCTCTTCATTCCTATGGTCTATTATGATTTTAGATATTTTTCCTAAATTTGGAAATTCTAGAATGATGTTAAAATAAAGGTAATTAAGGAGGGGCATACTATAATTGATGAAATCCAACCACCATGTTTGGTTGGTGACGATGCATAAAATTGATTTTACCCACGTGTCGCCTCAATACAACACAATAATAAATAAGATAGAGAAAAGCCTCCATCTAGGGCCAGAACCCACATTACCCGAGCTTCATGAGCTCGGTCACCTTCCTTCGACCCCTCCAGGTCGACCTGTACTTGTGATCAAACATGTCCCTGCCCGACCCTATAGGTCGGGTCAAGTCCCTCTCGGACCAAACCTCTTACGCACGCAAGAATCCGAGCTAATCCTAGCTCGGCTATCTTCCCCGAACTCCGTAGGTCGGCCCAAACACAGAAGGATTCAGCCAGTTCAGCTCGGGCCGTCTAAGTCGGCCAGAGTTACTCCTCAATCGTATTTCCCACGAGTGTGATAAACGGATAAATATGGGAAGAATCCCTCATATTTAATATTCTGATTCTGACAGTCAAGTATGTCCATAATTATCTCCTAAAATTAAGAAGATTAAATCGTAGCTATCTTTACATTAGGAACACGAAATCCAGCCCAACAAGGACAAGGCCCACGCCACCCAGTGGCATAACACTCATCTATATAAATCATCTACAGGAACTACGAAGACTTGATTCCAATTCATGCATTGATACGTAGGCGACTTGAGAAATATCTTCTCAAGTCCAGTCTAAGCCACCACAAAAAACACCCCCTCTTTTTCATCGTTTTTATCGTGTTCTTGAAGCTTGTGCGCAGTTGTCTTTAGGAGAATGACCCTGGACTTATCATCAACGATTTTTGGAATCGTCAAATGGCGCTAGAATGAGGGCTTCCTACTTACAACTTTGTTCGAGATCCAATGGCAAAAGCAGATCGTTCAAAATCCCATGGCAAAACAGATCGTTCAAGGTCCGAGGGCAAAACAGATCAAAAAGGTCATGCTTTATACCCGCACCTTGTACCATCATTAATATTATTGTTGTAATCAAAAAGCAACGCAAACATTGATGACCAGGTAAAGGTCATACCTTTAACCAATCTGATGGTCCCGTTACATTTATCTCATGGAATCTTATGTTCAAGAAAGCAATCCACAAAGTTCATGCATGTTAATTCCGGCAGATGTACGCACCATCGTGGATGATTTACGAGGGGACAATTTCCTAAAACAACCAATCAGAGTTGTGATCGCGTGTAAGTCACTAACGTCGATATTACTAGCAAGAATACTAGGTACATCGCAGTATAGTAAATGCGAGTCAAGGTTGATCCCACAGAGACAATGCAACTTATACATATAAACGATTCTAACCTAGTTAAGAAGCAACATAAAAGCGGTCATTGACCAACAATAACATTAAAAGAAAACAAACATGGTATACCTTTCCCTCTCCTCACCGATCTACTAACTTGGATTAGCTAATCGTTATGTTTACTTCCCCATATAATTTCCTTAGATTAATCGTGAGCGTTTTATCATATTTATCACTACGGGTGCAATTCTACTCCTATCTACTCCGACAATGGCGATGAGACAATCTATACGCATAAGCTACCCTCCTTAATTGGTCCGTAATAGCCATACGCATAAAGAACTAGAACTGCCGATATTGAGAGTTACCACATACCGCTAACCCGCCTAGACAGTTGTTGGAAATAAAAGGACCAGCCAATTCATCACTACAATCTACTCAAAGACCTGATCAATTACGTGATATGGGATACAAAGTTACTTTTGACAAAGAATTTCGCGTTGTCGTCGGTGAATCACCTATCAAGTTGTTTTAGCCGAAAGAAGAAAAGAGAATATGTATGTAGTAGATCGGACAACGGCCGTTCTTTGAAACTTGTTTGCTTGTACATACCAAATCGTAAATCGATTGGTTATGGCACAAGAAAGCTCGAGTCATCTTAACTTTGATGACATCAACACACTTGTTAAGAAATAGTTAGTCATCGGACTCACGGAAATCTCATATAAGAAGGACAACTTATATGATGCTTGCCAACAAGGAAAACAAACAAAAGCAAGTTTCAAGACCAAGTCTCAAAGATTCAACAACCGGACATGTAACTACTACACATGGATTTATTTGGACCTATTACACCAATTAATATCAGTGGAAAGAAGTATATATTGGTGGTAGTAGATGATTTTTCAAGGTACACTTGGGTAATATTTTTAACCAAGAAAAGTGAAACCAAGCAAAGACTTGCAGAATTACTAAAGAGACTTCAAAATCAGAAAGGAGTATCAGTTGTGAAGATAAGATCAGATAAGGGAACTGAATTCCTCAATAGTGTGATTATTGAATATTGTGAAGAAAATGGTGTTTTACACCAACTTGCTGCCACAGGAACACCTCAACAGAATGGTGTAGCTGAAAGAAGAAACAGAACACTTAAAAAAGCAGGAAGGACTGTGATCTGTGAAGCAAAACTACCTGAAAGATATTGGGCAGAAGCAGTTAACACAACTTGTTACACACAGAACAGAGCTCTCATGAATAAAAGGCATGAGAAGACCCCTTATGAAATTTGGAATGGAAGAAAACCAAATGTTCCATACTTTCATGCTTTTGGAAGCAAATGTTTCATACACAACAATGGGAAGGATCAACTTCATGTTTTTCAGCCCAAAGTTGATGAAGGAATTTTTCTAGGATACTCAAATGTCAGCAAAGCTTTTAGAGTACTAAATAAAAGGACACTCAAGCATGAAGAATCAATACACGTGGTATTTGATGAACCAAACTTCCCTGGTGAAACAACTGAAGAAAGACCAGAACCAGTTTCTCAGTCTCAGTTACCAGTCTCACCAGAATTAGTTGTTGTTGACATTGGAAGACTACAAATTTCAGAATGTTCAGATCCAGATCAGTCTCAGTTTCCAACTACTCAACAAACCACACCTGAACTACCACTCCGTTTGTTTTGGCCGGAGTTTTTTTGGGCATTTTTTTTACATCACATCACCAATCATTTCTTACAATTCTCTCACCAATCAAATCTTTAACTACAAATAAAAAATATTAAATCATCTCTCATCATTTCACTTTATCAACTTTATTACATTTTTTACCATTATTTTATTCATTATTCTACTTTATTTCACCAATCATTTCATAATCTACACCGATCATTATTCTACTTTATTTTACCCATTCAACTTTTTAATCATTACTTCAATCACTTTATCAAAAAAAAAATCCAAAAAAAACTTCCAAAAAAACTCCAACCCAAAACAAACACAACCTACATGTTTCAGATCCAACTGAAGAAATTCAAGAACCAGCTCTTGAAGAATCAGTCGAACAAAATATAAATCCTTTGACGCAAACACCCACGTATCAATGGATGTGAGATCACCCTGAAGCACAAGTTATTTGTGATACTCAAATTGGCGTTCGGACAAGACATCGACTAGATGCAATGATTGCATGTTTTCTATCTCAATTTGAACCTAAGGAAATAGAAGAAGCTTTGAAAGATCCAGATTGGATATTAGCTATGCAAGAAGAACTGAATGAGTTTGAAAGAAATCAAGTATGGGAATTGGTAGAAAGACCAGCTCATGTGAATATCATTGGAACCAAATGGGTTTTCAGAAACAAACTTGATGAAGATGGGAATATCATCAGAAACAAAGCTAGACTTGTAGCTAAAGGATACTCTCAAGCAGAAGGCATAGACTTTGATGAAACCTACGCACCAGTTGCAAGATTATAAGCAATCAGACTATTTCTTGCCTTTGCAGCTCATAAGAAATTCAAAGTTTACCAGATGGATGTTAAAAGCACCTTCTTGAATGGAATTCTTGAAGAAGAATTATATGTTCAACAACCACCTGGATTTGAAATCAAAGATCAAGCTGATAAAGTTTTCAGACTAAGGAAAGCTCTTTATAGACTAAAACAAGCACCAAGAGCTTGGTATGAAACTCTATCTCGCTTCTACAGTAGATAATGGATTCATAAAAAGGACTATAGACAAAACATTGTTCGAGAATGAAAAATAGTGAAAATACTCTACTTGTCCAAATTTAAGTTGATGACATTATTTTTGGATCGAACATGAACAATTGTGTGAGAAATTTGCAAGTTTGATGAAAAGCAAAT
>CM047806.1:146323337-146510317 GCA_026214975.1 Gentiana macrophylla
TTTTAAGGATTTAACTGATCAAACAAGATAAATGCTTGTAGTCGCCGATTAACAACCGACAAACCTCGCCTCCTAATCGAATCTAAACAACTCGCCGCTTATGTTAAACGATCTTAAAACCTCTTTTCCCACACCCCCCTTCGAACATACATTCATAAAAGTGGTGTGTGAAATCATGAACTAGGTGTACAAGCCAATTCAAGCATTAACAAGTTACAAGACACTAATTCATTGATACAACATCAATTAAGCACTACTCATTCCCAATTTCATCATTTAGAGGGGGGATTTCTTCAACTTTCACACGATTGAGCTATTAGATGTTTAAAGCTACTCATTCTAAAGCTAAACAAGAATCAAAACAAATATTAGAGCCATAAACCAAGAAAAGAGATGATATTAATTGCCAAATGTAGTGAAAACGGAGGTTTACATCAAGCTTCATCTTCACCCATGTCAATTGATGAAGAAAAAGATACAAAACTCAAAATCCAAGATAGTTGAGCTAATATCTAAGCTTAATTAACCTCAATCTAAGAAAATATGGTGTACAAATGGATCTAGTGGATCAAAAAGGAAATTCACCAAAGAGAGTTTCTATGTAAGAGTGTGTGTATGAAGATCTATGTAAAATTTTGTGCAAAATGGTATTTATACGTGCTCCAAAATGTGTAGAAAGTGGTTTTAGCGCGCGAATATCCATTTTGGCGCAAGGCTTCACGATCCGGGTTGCCTTGATGATTGGATTCTCGCTTTGGTTCTGGCGCGCACTTCATCACTATAGCGCATGCTGTAACGCCTTTGTATCATGTCGAGTCTTCGCTCTGGTCGCTTACGCGCACACCTCTTCTAAGCACGCCAATAAATCGACATATAGCACTTATTGATGCTTCTAGTTGGCGTTTCACACACGCTCACGCCCATAGTGCACGCTAAAAACAAAATCCTCAAAATTGGCCATTCTCGCTACTCAAGCCGTGTTTCATGCTCTAGTGCGCACTCAAAATTGCCAAACCTTTAAAATCTTCACTTTTTTTTCATTTCTTCCATCTCGAGCTCGGTTTCGCTTTCTAAGCCTCGTGGCCTTGTCTTTCGGTTTACGAGTCGCCTATTTCCTACATTTCACATGCCAAACAACATACTCGAGCGTAATTCCGCAAGACAGATAGTGGCTCAAAAAGTGACAAAACCATAAAATGCCAAGGTTTTCCATCTATGTGACGGTTCACCTCAAAGCGAGTGCTCAAAGTGATTTTGCCCTATAAAAGGTCTAAAACTACCCAAACTAAGTCAAAAGTGTCGTAAACAGTGGGTCAAAACATGCACCAAGCATAGTAAAGTTGACTCTCATCACAACCCCCTCCCACTTAGCGCTTGCTCGCCCTCGAGTAAATGGCAGAAGCTAAAAGAATCCAAAGAGTCAACGTTAAACGCGTGTAGTCAAGCCAATCACATATCAAAGATAAACCGACAAGTAATATGAGTAAATACATGCAACTTAACCTACCTTATCAAGCAAACGGGATGTGTGTGTGTGTGTGTGTGAATAGCTTCTCCTACATTTACCACGGGCCACGGGGTTTGGATTATATATGCAAGGTTATTGCAACTACACCATAGGCTCATACTTCATAAGCATCTCCACTAATCGAGGACAAACCGAGGTTAAGTAAGGTCGAGTATGACTTGAAAGGTTGTAATGTTAAGGCTAGTGGACGGGCTAATCGGGCGGATTTCAAGGATAAACAAGGAAAAGAGGAACGAGCAAGCTTTACCACGGGTGCATCAACACAAAACGAAGCTAGCTCTCACCCCCCCGCCTAGCTCAAAATGACTATGTAAACATGATTCATGAAATAAAGTTCCGTGATCATACTATGTCTCAAGTATAACTAGGCAAAAGATGAATAAATCATGTTTCTACACTAAGGACTCTTCCCAAACACCAATGTCACATAAATCATCAATACACGAGTCCCAACACACTTGGCTTTCATTGAATCAAACTTTATTTACCTTTTAAAATTTATTTGAATGCTTTCTTTGATTGTTTTTGCTTTTACTTTTGATTTTGATTTTTTCTGAACTTTTTTTTTTTGAATTTAGAAAGCTGGATTATACACTTTATTTGGTTTGATCCAAAGCCCATCACATACATAACACATATAAATCAAGCTCCTACCCTCCAAATTGTGAAATAGCTCGTAGAAGCGGCAACTCCTCTCAACGTACATACCACTCTACCACCCCATACTTGCCTAAGCAAGTGCGATAAAAATAAAATGATTACGCTCAACTCGTAGGGTGTTCAAGGGAATGTAGATCATAAAATGGCTTTGGGGTTGGGAATTACGGGTTAAATACAAACTGCTAAGTGTCGGATGGGGGTGTAACCATCCTACCAAGGCTTAGAGGGGTAACCATGGAATTTATGTACACAGATGGGTATTTGGCCCTGGTCGGGTCAAAGAAATGCCCAGAATCACATCCCAAACTCTACCAAGGTCGGTCCTTCAATTTCGCCTCAAAGTTAATGATATGAATTCTAGGTAGCCAATTAAGCCTAAGTCGACAATAATCGGTCACTAGTTACCACGGCTCATGAAGTCAAAGCTATACGTGCATGAAAATCCCGTCTCCAAGATGCGATAGTAAGCTAAGTTACATGCATTTAAACATCCACTAAATCATTTATCTTATAAATGTGACGGCTCAACAAGCGAAAGCAACATCAATACCATGGAAAATTTTAAAAATGGCTCAATTTAACTAATGAAGTGACCAAACACTAAGCATACAACACATCGACTAATAACAACAACGAAGTTAACAAAGCATAGCTAAGCCTTCCACCCCACTTTAAATGCAACACTCGCCCTCCGCAGTGTGAATGATAAAAAGAAAGAATGCTTAGCTTAACCCGTAAAAATGCGTGAATCCATGTATGTGACACCTCCACTAAGCTCCATCTCAAGTATCTAAAGCCATGAAAAAGAAAAAAAAAACATGAAAATACATGCACGGGTACACCCTCGTGTCCAAAAGCAAGCAATTGATAGCTTAGATATAATGAAAATAATAAATAACACATACATTATCATAGTATAACACAATCATCCATGCATAAACTAAAGGCCAAAAAGGGCCAAAGTGATACCAATCCAAGTCCGATCAAGGGATCAAAAGGAAGTTTCACCCGAGAGCTCATTTCGCAGGCCAAAATTCTCCACTCTTTTACCTACGACTGACTCCTACTACTACCAAACAAAGAAAAAGTGGGTTGCCTCCCACGAGCACCTTGGTTTTAAGTCGTTGGCTCGACTCATTAAGAAACTAAAAGAAAAGCAAAGAAGCATGAGGGAAATGAAAGAAAAGAATTTCACATCTTTTTCGCAATAGCCTCAAGAACATGGCAATTGAAAAAACTTTCATCCACATTAATTTAGAACAACGACAACAACAAAAAATCTACCTAAAACATTCTAAGTTTAAAGTCCTTAGTCTGACTTTCTACCCCTAACAATTCAAGGATAGTTATACCAAAGGAGAGCAAATTGTTGCGCCTCCCTACACAAATAAAAAGAATTTAGCACACCATTAAAACGGGCAAGACAACAAAAGTGGCTCAATCCCCACCACCAAGATTGATTCAAGAAATTCACCCGCAACACAATGAATTCAATTTCCTAAATTAGAGCATATGCCAAGTAACAAAGATTCAAGCACCAAGCAATAACATTTTGGCTCAACCACAACATCGACATATTCTATGTGATCCACCCCACAATTTTTTTCAATAAGGTTCAAAAGGAGAAGGAATAAATGATTCACTAAGAGCACGATTCATACCTTCTTCATGACATTTGTGATGGGTGATTATCTCAAGGGTGACGGTGGAGCAAATAAATTTTCATCCTTTTAGAACTCATTTCAACTCTCTCTTCTCAATCAATCGCCTACCCGGTTCTCCAAACTCTTTATTGCCGATCAAGAGAAGTAAATGTGTTGTTGAAACTAGCCTGAATGTCGCTTAAGTGACTTGATCTCTCGAATCGAAAGTTATAAATCGTGGAACTAATTGTGAAACTAAGCTAAGAATGATGGTCACTTTGTAAGAGTATTCATTCTATGAAAGTCGGGTTGTGGTGAAGTGCAAACCGAAGTTTCTTCAAGTCGGCTTTTAGTTTTGTCACCGAAAGTTATTGCCGAGTACATCCGAGTTCCGCGATCCGAGCGCTTGGTTACAAGTCTAGGAAAGTCGTTTTGAGATGAGTTTTATCTGGTGGATAACAAATTTTGAGCCTGGTCCACATCTCTGGTATTTATGACGGTTCCGACAAAGATCTTACGACGGTTAGGGTTAGCGAATTGCGGCCTATAAATACCAATGTTGTAATCAATGCAAGTGTGTGTTAAATCCTTGTAACTTTGTGCATAATAAAATATCTCTTTTATGTCCGTGGAGTAGTCGGCACAATGCCGGAAACCACATTAAATCACCGTGTTCTCTTTGTTTCCGTGTTTTATTAATTTCCGCCATACTTTATGTTTACATTGCTACTATTTTATCTTTCCTAAACTGCAAGTTTCTCGTCTGTGTTTTAACAAACTGATATCGGAGCGTTGGTTCATGGATCTAGAGGAGTTTGCAGGATGAACGGAGTTGATCTTCACCAAGACCGGTTACCGGTGCTAGGAGTTTGTGATCAAAAGTCTGTTCTTTAACAAGAAGGATGTCAGCAATGAACATAAAGGTTGATAAATTTACAGGAGGAACAGTTTTAGGTTTGTTGCTAATCAAGATGCGGGCCTTGTTAAAGCAACAAGATTTTGGCATCCTCTTTATTTGATAAAGAATATGCCAGTTTAGCAGATTATGCTAGTCTGGAGGAGAAAGCACATTCAACCATCGTGTTGTGCTTGTCTGATGATGCTATCACATAGGTGGTTGAGGAAGACACCGCATCCAAGTTATGGTTGAAGCTTGAAAGCCTGTATTTGACTAAGTCATTGACCAACAAGTTGCTGCTCAAGCATAGGCTTTTTAGCCTGATGATGCATGAGGGGACTTAATTGAGAGATCATCTTGATCAACTGAACACAATATTACTTGATTTTAGGAATATTGATGTTAAGATTGAGATGAAGATGCCGCTTGCTTTTATTTTGCTAGTTTCACTACCAAACTTTCAAATGAGAACTTTGTGCAATCCTTCATAGTTAGGAAGTATACAATTGTTTTAGAGGATGTGAGGTCAGATTTACATGCCAGGAAGCTGAGACATAAGGCAAAGTAGTAAGTGCATAATCAAAGTTGATAGACTAGTGCTCAGTGAGTAGAAGTGGAAAAGAGCATGGGCAAAGTAGAAGAAAAATCCAAGAAGACAAGATCCAAACGCCAGAATCCCACGTGATGTTTGCAATTATTGTAAGGAGCAAGGACATTGAAGTCCAATTATCCAAAGAGGAAGAAACAACATGAGAACAGTTCTAGCACAGCTGATGTAACAGCTGAGCATGACTCGGATGAGGATATGGTCCTAGTGGTAGGAGATTCATCACATCATACTGATGTGTGGATTCGGACTCGGGGCATCTTTTCATATTTGAAATAGTCTATCCTACTTACATCAACATTCTATCCATTATGAGCTAAAAATAGTTGTTTCGACCTATAAATATGAACCATTTAAGTTGAATATCATATGTCGGGTTCATGAGCAGAGAAATATGCACTTAGCATTTATTTTCTATTTCGATATTATTTCGTGCATTATTTGATTATTTTCGAGGATACGAAATATTCAATGAACATCATGGACGAATCTCGAGTGGACTGAACGAAAGGAATGGGCCTAGGTATTCCGTAACCTTCCAAGTTAAGTCGGGTAAGAAAAAAGACGAAAATACCCCGGTTTATCGAGGTGCGCTTGGTTTACCGGGCTTCCAGATCTTTCCAAACTCATTTTCTTGGATGAGGGGTAGAACTAGGTGTTTCTAAGTCGGTTTAGGTAGCTATAAATATTTTTCAAAAAAGGTAGTTATAAATAAGAGGCTTCACTGTAATTCAATGTAACAATTGTAGTGTACAATTTTCAAGACAAGTATTATGCAATAAAAGTTTTTGTTCTTTAATTTATTTTATTTAAGAGTTTTGGTCGGAGAGACGACTTTGAGTCACCACCTCAGGAGAGATCCGAGGAGATCTACGCCGCCTTTGAGGGTATGATTTTCTATCTTTCCAAGATGTAGATCTATCGTTGTTCTATTCGACTAGTATGTTTTAATTGCTTATTTAGTTTAATTATGTAGTAGTTTGTTTATTTTACCCCATGTGTTATAGATCTCATTCGTTGGTGAAGAAATCATGAAATAGTGATTATGTTCTTCGGGACCGCGACGGTCTATATCGCTAGATCTCAATACCTAGTAAATTGCTAATTCATGATAATCGGCTCCACTTATGTTGATCGATATATATATATAATTTACATGTTAGTAGTTCGATCAAGTATTTGCATGTCATCGTAAAACTAGCATGAAATACTTAATAGTGAAGTGTTAATTTGGACATTATCTAAATGGACCGAGTGAACGTCGATCGATCAAAGTGTCGATACCGCTCTAAGCTGGTTTGCGGTATGCGTTAGCGCCAATATCGATAAACTCTAGTTCTTTATGCGTGATGGGCTATTACGGACCAATTAAGGAGGGTAGATTATGATAGATTGTCTACTACCATTGTCGAGTAGATAGGTTGTGAGTTGTACCAGAAATGAACTATGAATTAAAATTCACAAATGGAGAGGACTGTTGCACATGTGGAGGAATAACTAATTACTCATAATTGAACTAATACATTAGAAACTCATGTTGCTCCGTTGAACTTGCATAATCTTGCTAGTTGATTGTTACCAAATTTACTATCGTCTATATTATAGTTGGTCGTAGATCGTTATTTGTGACAAGCTCAATCTTGATAATTAGACGCTTTTATGAGTCTCTCGTGGATCGACCTTGACTCACCAAAGATTTACTACGATAGACCTAGTCTCATTTCTAGTAAGTGCTTTGCACGTGATCACCCACACAGAGAGTGGTTCTCAAGTTATCGCTGATCAGATGGTGGCCATATATCTATGGCAAACAAGTAGGTCTAAAATGTAGATGGGATTGGCTCACTTTAGTTAAGGACGAGAGGATGGAAGATTCAGAACCGAGTGAAGTTAGACATGTTCCATGATGACCAAGAACTTGGTATCTCTCGCCTTAGATGTTTAGTGGATCTGGGCCATGGTGCAAAGTGCGGTCGAGTGTTTATAAAAATTCAGTTTTGGTTCTCAAGTGAGTCAAGAAAGAGACATTGTATATACTACAAGGGTCATCTATTGTTGGTTCACACGCTGTTGTGGCATCCGCCGAGATTCATCAGTCACAACTTATAAAATAGTGGCATATGAGACTAGGTCACATGGGTGAAAAGCGGATGCTGTGTTCTTTCTCGGAAGGATCTTCTTGAGGAGTGTAAGGTCAAGCATCTAGACATTTGTGAGTTATTGTGTGTTTGAGAAACTTCATAGGAAAGTTCTCAAAAAGTGGTACATAACACAAATTCAAAGACTTGATTACATCCATTCGATTGTCGGGGCCATCAAAGGTGGAGTCATTGGGTGGTCACAGATTTTTTGTGTCATTCATAGATGACTATTCAAGGATGACTTGGGTGGTGATGATGAAACACAAAAGTGAGGCATTCAATAACTTCAGGCAATGAAAGGCTATAGATGAAAATCAGTTGGGGAAGAAGATCAAGAGGCTTCATACAGATAATGGTCTGGAATTCTACTCGACTAAGTTTGATGAGTTTTGCATAAATGAGGTATTTCCAGACATCATACAGATAGGAATACTCCTCAGCAGAATAAGGTAGTTGAAAGGCTAAATCAAACTCTTCCGAGAGAAAGATTCATGCCTCATGCCGGGTTTGTCAAGAAGATTTTGGGCAGAGGTCAGAAGCACAACGTGCTACTTAATCAACATGAGTCCTCACACAGGATCTCGCCTCAAAACACCAATTGAGATGTGGTCGAAAGCCTCGCAGACTATTCGCCTAAGGGTTTTGGAAGCACAGATTTACTATCATGTGAGCTGAAGGGAAGTCGGAACCAAGAGCCAAGGAATGAGTGTTTGGGGGTATGGTGATGGAGTTAAGGGTTATAGAATTCGGTTATCGGAGAAAATAGAGTTATTCTCAAGCAGAGATGAAAATTTAATGAAAATTATATGCTCGGGTTCATCGCTGATGGGGCTACTAAACCGAAACCAAGATCAAATTGAGAAACTCGACAATAAGGTGGAGCTTCAGTGGAGTCGGTTGAAATGTAACAATCAACTAATCCAAGTCGATTTTCATCCGATTTGGTTGATGAACCGTAATCGAGTCCAAGCCAATCACCGAGCAAATGTCGCTTGAGCGTCAAACCGAGAACCTGGTTAGCAGAGTATAGCTTGTCGTAGAGAGCTAGAAGATTCAATGTTGGGGTACCTCCCAAGAGGTATAGCTTGATGATATGGTTGGATATGCATTTTAAGTTATCAAGAAGTGGATGTGTTTGAACCTTCTACTTACAAGGAAGCAATGACATGTTACTCAAGCATCTCAATGGCTTGCTTGCATGGGAGATGAAATGGAGTCATTATCAAGAATTAGACTTGGGATCTAGTTAAACATCCAAATGACAGAGAGTTGTTACTTGAAAATGGATCTTCAAGAAGAAGGAAGGGATAATCGAGGCGTATGAGTCAAGTATAAGTCACATTTGGTTGCAAGAGGATTAAGTCAGAAAGAAGGGGTGGACTTTGATGAGATATTCTCACCAGTAGTCAGACATACTTCAATTAGAGTGTTACTAGCAATGGTGGCAATAACAGACTTAGAACTTGAGAGTTACATGTGAACATAGCTTTTCTACATGGTGAGGTAGATAAAGAGATATACATGACTCAGCCAGGAGGAATCCAAGTTCCTAGAAAGGAAGATTTTGTGTGCAAGTTAAAGAAGTCCTTGTATGAACTGAAGCAGGCTCCTAGATAGTGGTATACAAAGTTTGACAGTTACATGATCCAGTTGGGTTACAACAGACGTCCTTACGATTGTTGTGTTTACAACAGTCATTTGAAAGATGGATCATACATCTATCTTGTGTTATATGTGGATGACATGCTGGTAATTGCAAGAAAGAAGTCTAATGTTCAGTATCTGAAAGACCTTCTCAGTGCTGAGTTTGAAATGAAGGATTTGGGTGCAGCCAAGAAAATTTTAGGGATGGAGATCATGAGGGATAGAAGTCAAAAGAAACTGTTTTTATCTCAGCAGGGCTATATAGATAAGATTTTTTCAAAGTTTGGCATGTCAGCTGCAAAGCCAATAGATACTCCAATGGAATCAAATATTCATTTGTCAGTTTTTGATTCACAAATCAAGAGAGAGAATGAGTATATGTCAAGAGTTCCCTATGCTAGTGCAATGATTAGCGATCGATGTTTGCGATGGTGTGCACTAGGCCTCGATCTGCTCTGGCAAACAAGGTTGTTGTCGCAGCGAGTTTATGGCTTAACCTCGAAAGGAACACTAGAAAGTCGTGAAAAGAATGTTCAGTACCTTAGAGGTACAACTCGATGTTGGTCTCAATTATGGAGGTGATATCAAGAATCGATCACATGATATCGTGATGTCGATTATGCAGTGATGTGGACAAAGTAGAAATCAATGGTCGGGTTATGTTTTCACATTGGGGAATTCGGTTGTCGGCCAGAAAGCAACTCTTCAGTGCCATCGCGTGGCTTTATCTACTACCGAGGCTGAATATATGGCTCTTATCAAGCAAACTAAGGAGGGTATCTAGTTGAAAGGGCTAGTCGCTGATTTGGGGCTACATCAAGATCAAGCCGAGATTTATTGTGACAGTTTGAATGCAATTTGTCTAGCTAAGGATGAGGTTCATCATAAGAGAACCAAGTATATTGATGTGAGGTATCATTTTTCGAGAAATGAGAAGAGGATGTAGTGAAGAAGATCGGCACCAAGGATAATCTCGCCGATATGTTCACTAAAACCGCTTTAGAGAAAGTTTTTCGATTTATTGTGTCTGGACTTGCTGAATATTCAAAGCTTATAAACTGGAAACTGGATACTTAGCTAAGGGCTGATCAGCTGAGTGGATTCCGTGGAGAAGCCTGGTACAAGTACATCCTGGAATTGACGAATGCATCTGGTACAATTACATCTGATTATGCAATCCGGTTGACTGTGAATGAGAGTTCAAGTCAAGGTGGAGATTTGTCAGTTAAGTGACTTGATCTCTAAACTAACTAAATTGTGAAACTGAGCTGAGAATGATAGTCATCCTAGTAAGAGTATTCATTTCTATGAAAGTAGGTTGTGGTGAAGTGCAAACTAAGTTTCTTCTGACTTTAGTTTTCAGTTTTGTCAGGTGAGTTATTGCTGAATACATGTGAGTTCTGCATATGAGCAGTTGGTTACTAGTTTGGGAAAGTCGCTTTGAGTGAGTTTCATCCGTGGATAACAATTTGGAGTTGGGGATCCATATCTGGGGTATTTAGGGTCAAGGAATTGTGCTTATAAATACCAATATTGTAATCAATGCAGTGTGTGTGAAAATCCTTGTAACTTTGTGCATCGTAAAATAGCTCATTTTCTGTCCGTGGAGTAGTCGGCACAACGTCTGAAACCATGTTAAATCTCTGTGTTCAGTTTGTTTCTGTGTTTTATCAATTTCTGCCATACTTTATGTTTGCATTGCTACTGTTTTATCTTTCCTAAACTGCAAGTTTCTCGTCTGTGTTTTAACACCGAAGATCCCTCAAATCACGTCCTTGCTCTTGCAAAGTCTTGTTTATTTGCTCCAATAAAACATCATTCGTACTCTTTTGCGGTGGAGAAGCTATTTGTGGAGGTTGAGCATACTACAAACTTGCATTGGTGTGTTGAGATTGAGAACTTGGACGACTCTCCCACTCATAGTTGTATTGTGATGTGTATGGGTTGAACTGATAATATGGTTGGGATCGAAAACCCATACCACCGAAATTAAAGCCTCCAAATAAGTAAGGGAAGATCCCTCGTGGCCATACAGATCCATACACTGCGATTCAAGGGAAAAACAAGAACACAATCACGGTATCTAGTCACCACCACCACCGCAATAGGTGGTGTGACTCTTCAACCAAAATCCAACAAGGAAAAAAACAAAAACAAAAACGACCTAAGCCTAAGTTTTCAAAAAACTTATGAGATATCGATTTGGTTTCTCGCAACGGCGCCAAAAATTTCTTGATGACCAAATAGTGACGCCCAACCTTAACCGATAAAGTGTACGGGTCGGATGCACCATAGTGGAAAGCAATGTCATATCCTCGGAGAATCAATCGAGTACCAAAGTCAATTTCATACTTTTTTTAGGTTAATCAAGTTTTTTTCATGATTTAATTATACTATAACGATACGTAATGAAAGATAATAAGAGAGAGAAGCATAGCCAAATAATGATCCAATTGAATACTTTAGCTCATTTAATCAATTATTCGGGAATGAGCATTACCAACCAACCAACCTAACGACTATATTGACAACATACGTGGCTGCAAACTCCTTAGATAGTACTAGACACCATGCAACAACCTTGTACCCTTTGCCCGGTTCAATAGTCCGCTTTTAAGGATTTAACTGACCGAAATAAGATAAACGCACTAAAGTCGCTCGATTCACAACCGATAAACCTCGTCTCCTAATAGAATCTAAACAACTCAGTCAATTAAGAACTGTTAGGAACATTTAATTATGTTTTGATGATGGCCATACTAGTTGTTATAGCAAGCCTGAAATAAGTTAGAATTCTTTGTATAAGTATTTACTTAGAGTCTGACATGTTGTATATGTTGAGTCAGACAAGTATTGTACTAGTTGGTAGGACGGCAAAGTAAAAACAGATTTTCGGCAGAGTGAAGCCAGCCAAGTATCAACAGAGAAGCAATGAAGGCATATGGTCTGACTTATAACCAAGGAAGTCTGTGATGACCTTGGATAAGTCTAAGCTATGTTTCAAGTGATGAAACTAAATGTTTAAATATGGTGTACACTGATTTCACCCCAATCAAGGATCAGTGAAGAACAAAGATTCTCCTTTAAACTTAAGTAATGAAGGAAACAGTGAATCGGCAGAGTAAACTGACTTTCGGTTGAGTGAAGACAAAACAATGAAGAAAGTTTTAAACGGAAAAGTCAGGTGGATCACTTGACCGTTCAAAAAATGGCTGAGTAAACCTTACTCGATCAGATTATTGAAATATGAAGAAGAAACAGAAGATCAAGCATTAAATGCACAATTAATAGAGGATCAATGAAGGACAAATTTTCTGGTAAACGTTTGAAGAAAAATCCGATCACTAAAATCAAGGAGAATATAATCACGGGGGAATCAAGAATAAAATCAAGGATTATTCCCCTCATTAATATAGACAACGGACGGAAATTCAAATCAAGAATAATCAAGGCTATAAATAGAAGACACTGACAGAAAAACAAGAAAACACGATAAAAATCGAGCGTAAACTCACAAAGTGAAATCTTCTATCTGTGCTAAAAGGAAATATCCAAATGATCAACTCAAATCTAAGAGCTACAAATCAAACATCAAGCATTGAGATTGATCAACAAGTTGGTGAATTCAATTCACATCAATCAAGCAAATCAATCGTGAGGCATCCGAGAAGGAGTTGTGTTTGTGATAGCTATTTGAGGATTTGATCCCAAAAGCGAGTGGAAAGGAAGAGACTGAGTCATCAAGTCATTGCGATCAAGGAGTGATAGTCTTGTAGATTGTGAAGCTTGGGAAGTCGGGGACAATCGTACTATTGTATCTGTGGAAAACAATAGTGAATTCCTCCAATCATCACGAGGAGAAGAGTGGATTAAGGGATTACACCACCCGAACCACTATAAGCCTTATGTCAATTTACTTTCAAAGAATTACCCTTATCGCATTCATTTAATTGCTTACATTATATTATACATTATTGATTGCTTAAACCACTTTGAAATAGTCTAGTAAGAAGGGACTTATCCGCTGCCCAAAAGCTTTTAATTACAAGAAATTTTTTTGAAACTCCACTATAGTCATTCACCCCCCCTCTGACTATAGTTTTACCCTTCTCTGGGACCAACAATTGGTATCGGAGCAGTGTGCCTAGTATCAGAACCTGTTCAGATCTAATTTCTGGTAACAAGGAGATCACACATTTTCAAAGTAGTTTTCAAATCTGTGCTTTCTAGATATTCACATATATATCTCTTTTTTGTACTTATGGATTCCTCAAACTTTATGTCTAAAGTACCATTTTTTAATGTCAATAATTTTGATGAATATAAAATAAGAATGTTGTCCCATCTTGCAGCAAATCATGAGGAAATGCTAAATGTAATTAATGATGGCCGAATCATGATCATGACTGTGATAACCACAGGAGCAGATCAAGGAAAAGAAGTGGATAAACCCAAGAAATATTGGACCAAGGATGACAGGAAAAGAGCAAATCTAGACTTTGTTGCAAAAGATATGATCTTGAAGACCATAGATAGCAACATGTTCATGAGAATCAAAGATTGTAAAACAGCAAAGGAGACGTGGGACAAGCTGGCACTGATAAATGAAGGATCTGAGGCAGTCAAAGAAAATAAATTATCTGTTGCAAAACAGAAATTTGAACATTTCAAAATGAAGGCTGGTGAATCCATTGATCAAATGGACAACAGATTCTCAAGCATCATCAGTGAACTGCAACAACTTGGACACACATACCCCCAGAAAGAAGTATGTTTAAAAATCTTGAGAGGCTTACCTGAAAGACGGAAGATCATAACATCAGTAATCAGAGGAACTACAAACCTTGCAAACACTGACACTCTGACTCTGATGTCCCAACTAAAAGCTCATGAATTTGAATTGTACGATGAAGAAGGTACCCCGGCAGAGACACAAAGAGAGCGGTGCGCGATATCACCTCAAAGATAGTAACTTTGTTGATTGCATCAGCAAAGAGACACTAGAACTCAAAGAACAGGTAGCTTTATTAGTTAAACATTTTGACAAATTTAGCAAAAAGAAGCCATTCAAAGGGAACTCATCATCAAACAAGAAGTCAAGCTCAAACAAAGATATGAAGAAAAGAGATGATGAATACAGATGCTTCAATTGCAACAAGAAATGCCACTTCAAGGCTGATTGCCCCGAAGAAAACAATAAAGATGAGGAAAAGAAGAAGTACAAAGCATCTGAGAAGAGGAAATGTAAGAAAGCACTCAAGGCTGAATCAAGCAGTGAAAAGAATGAAGAATCATCTGATAATGACTCAGATGATAGTGATGAAGAAGACAACTCAGATAATGAAAAAGCATGTCTATGTCTCATGACCAAAGAATTAGATAAAGATGAAGGTGACAGCTCAGACACTGAGAAAGCAAATATATGTCTTATGGCCAAAGAATCTGATGAAACTGAGGTAACATCTAGTTCTTACTCTTCATCAAATGCATCCACATCTAACATCGCACAACAATCTTTATTCTCCCATTAGATCCAGCAGCCCTAGTCCAAAATCTCATGACTAAATTTGATGAAATTGAGATGAATCATGAAACTCTGGAAAATGAATGTAAGGATCTAAGAAAAGAAAATAAAATATTGAAGGAACAACTGGACAAATTGAAGGCTGAACAAGCTACTAAGAAGATGGACTCACCTAATCAAAGAGCGGCAGATGATAACTCATCAACTGCTAACAGATCAGCTGAGAAAATACATTCAGCAGCTAAAAACACCACTGGACCACTAAATGCACCAGCCTACAAACCTCCAAGAAGGTTTGGATCCAGATCTGGCCTTGGCTACAACAGTCAGGATGAGATAAGAAACAATGGTCAACACAATTCTGAATCCACGACCAACATTGGACCAAAATTCAGAAAGAAAAGACCATACTTTCAACCACTCATCCTGCACCGGTGAAGTCAAAACCTAGTGCAGTAAAGCAGCAGACTAAACCATCATTCCAATCAACCAAAAACAAAGACCTACTGAAAGGTAAAGGAAGACTTTACCCTTCAGAGGATAATTGGAATGTTGCACCTCCAAAATACAAAAAGAAACCATACCATGATGTGCATCATGTGTTTAAGAAAAATCAATCAAGGTATGTTCCTAGACACATGAAGCAGCATAGGTTTCCCACTGCATATTGGAAGGTAAAGAATGATGCAAATGCACCAAAAAGTAGAGAAAAGTATCAGAATACCTTCAGTAGAAGTATTAGAAGCTATTATGCCATGCCTTATACATATGAAGTTGATGATTTTAACTATCCAAAAAGAAGATCATTTGGATATACACTTGGAGTAGGAGGCATGACTGCTAACAGGAATGGACCCAAATAGTGTTGGGTACCTAAACATAATTAATTTGTTTTGTAGGATGTCTGGTACATAGACAGTGGATGTTCCAGACACATGACAGGGAACAAAGGATGGCTCACTGACTTCAAAACTTTTAATGGACCACAAGTCACATTTGGAGGCAAAGAAAACCCTGGCAAGATTAAGGGGGAAGGCACAATGCTCAAGAACAATTTAAGAATTCAAAATGTGGCATATGTTAAGAGACTTAATTTCAATCGATGAGCATCAGTCAGTTACGTGACAAAGGCTACAATGTGCACTTCAACAAGGAAGGATGCAAAGTGATTCACAGCCAAACCAACACAGTAGTTCTTGTAGGGAGAAAAAAAGATAACATGTATGTGGTGGATTGGAAAACAGCTAAAGCAGAAACATGCCTGTTTGTCAAAAATAAACAATCAACTAGCAGGATTTGGCATAGAAGATTAAATCACTTGAATTTCAAAACCATCAACACATTATCAAAGAACAAGTTAGTTGAAGGCCTGCCAGAGATCACATTCAAGAAATAAAGTCTATGTGATGCATGTCAGAAAGGGAAACAAATCAAAAGTTCCTTCAAGTCAAAGCCTTATCAATCAACAACAAGAATTCTACATCTGTTACATATGGACCTATTTGGACCAACCACACCGGTAAGTGTAAGTGGTAAGAAATACACTTTAGTAATGGTTGATGACTTCTCCAAATTCACCTGGACCATCTTCATGAACAAGAAGAGAGAGACACTCAAGAAGATGCCAGATCTACTAAGAAGAATTCAAAATGAGAAAGAACTAAAGATTATCAAGATCAGATCAGATAGAGGCACAGAATTTCTAAATGAAGTAATCAGAACTTATTGTGAAGAAAATGGAGTATTACATCAACTATCTGCAGCAGGAACTCCACAACAAAATGGTGTAGCAGAAAGAAGAAACAGAACTCTCAAAGAAGCAGTCAGAACAATGATTGCAGAACCATGCTTACCAAAGAGATTTTGGGCTGAAGCAGCAAACACAGCATGCTATACACAAAACAGATCAATCATCAACAAACATCATGGAATGACTCCATATGAGATATGGAAGAAAACCTAACATTTCACATTTACACATGTTTGGATCTAAATGTTTTGTTTTGAACAGGAATCAGTTGCACACCTTTGATGAAAAAGCTGATGAAGCAATCTTTATGGGATACTCAGACACTAGCAAGGCATTCAGAGTACTCAATAAAAGAACATTGGTGAATGAATAATCAATACATGTAGTCTTTGATGAACCAAACACAAATGGTGAAAGTCTTCAAGAACAAGAAGAAGAAGCAGCACAAAGGCAAGTGTATATGAATACAACAGTACCATCCACTATTCTGAGTCACAATCTTGGAAACCAAGATGATCCACAAGTCATTACAACAGAAGAAGCACCAGAACTTGAAGCTCATGCAGAACCTGAAGTTGCAAAAGCACCAAGTGAAGAACAACTTCAACTTGACCTAAATTGGCTAAGAGATCATCCTGAAGAACAAGTCATTGGAAATATTCACAGAATTAGAACCGTAATACAATTGGAGCATATACTAACATGTTTTCTATCATAAGTGGAACCCAAGACTATAGATGATGCAATCCAAGATGATGATTGGATTACATCCATTCAAGAAGAACTAAATGAATTTGAAAGAAATGAAGTGCGGGAACTTGTTGATGAGACAGATACGACCAACATCATTGGAACAAAATGGGTGTTCAGAAACAAGATGGATGAGCAAGGAACAGTTGTCAGAAACAAAGCAATGCTAGTTGCAAAAGGTTATTCTCAAGTAGAAGGAATAGATTATGATGAAACATTTGCACCAGTGGCAAGACTGGAAGCATTCAGACTCTTTCTAGCTTTTGCTGCACACAAAGACTTCAAAGTCTATCAAATGGATGTCAAAAGTGCATTTCTGAATGGACTCTTGAAAGAAGAAGTATATGTGGAACAACCTCCTGGTTTTCAACTCAAAGGAAAAGAAGACAAAGTATACAAGCTCAAGAAAGCTCTTTATGGACTCAAACAGGCACCTAGAGCTTGGTATGAAACACTATCACAATTTTTGATCAAGAATGGATTCAACAAGGGAACTATAGACAAGACTCTATTCAAATTAGAGGAAGGAACAAGCACATTGCTAGTACAAATCTATGTTGATGACATCATCTTTGGATCAGAGATGAAAAGCTGTGTGAGAAATTTGCAAACCTGATGAACAAAAAATTTCAGATGAGCATGATGGGAGAATTAAATTACTTTCTTGGTCTTCAAGTAAAGCAAATGAAGGATGGTATTTTCATTAGTCAAGCCAAGTATACAAAAAACTTAATACACAAGTATGGTATGGATACAAGTGGCACAACAGATACACCAATGTGTGCAAGAGTCATTCTTGGAAAAGATGAAGCTGAAAAAGATGTTGATCAGAAAATGTATAGAGGAATCATTGGATCCCTACTTTATCTAACTACAAGCAGACCTAATATAGCATTTGCAGTAGAAGTATGTGCAAGATTTCAAACTCAACCAAAAGAATCACATCTTCTAGCAGCCAAAAGGATAATCAAATACCTGAAAAACACTATTAATGTTGGAATTTGGTATCCAAAAGATGGAGGATTCAAGTTGATGTCATATTCAGACTCTGACTATGCTGGATGCAAGATAGATAGAAAAAGCACCTCTGGAACATGTCAGATGCTAGGCACTAGGCTAGTCACTTGGTTTAGTAAAAAGCAAAACTCCATATCTACATCAACGGTGACCAAGAGAATATATAGCAAAGAAAGCGCTTGTTGTGCATAAGTACTTTGGATCGAGATAACGACTAAGGGACTATAGAGTGGAGGAAAAGACTATCCCAATCATGTGTGACAACACAAGTGCCATATCTATCACTGAAAATCCAGTGTTGCATTCAAGAACAAAGCACATTGATGTGAGACATCATTTTATCAGAGATCATGTTGAAAAAGGGATGTAATCCTAAAATACATTCCCCTTTGAAGATCAATTGGTCGACATCTTTCACTAAACCACTCGATCATGAAAGATTTAGCATGTTAAGAATCGAGTTGGGAATGATTGAAATCGACTAAGTACCAAAGAGCAAATTTAAGCTGGAGTAATCACCGAGTGACCTCATCAATTTGTTTAAACCTTTGCCATTACTGAGGAGATGTAGCAGGTAAGGCATGGTACTCGTGAGTTAACTTCAGCGATTGTTAGGAACGGTTCGTTGAAAATTCACTACATCGGCTAAGTGTGACGACCAAGGCACTCCACCGAAATGAAGATTGGAGTCATGGGCAAATTATATTGTGAACAAAATCAATTTTTATACACGTGGAGAATAAATAAGTTATGGAGGATTAATCTGTGGACGATTACACACGTGGAGATCAAATTACAACCATGGAGGTAACCATATTATTTTCGAATTACAAATGCCTCGATTCCCGGGATTTATCATTATCAATCCACTCCCCCATTACACTCGAATATCGTGATTTATACACATAAAATCATGCCATTATGTCATAAAATCCTTCCACATTTAAACCACATTCACACTACCCAAATTATCCTATATAAACCATACTTAGAGATTTTTTAGAAATCCTTACACTCAATTGCAAGTTACGAACCCTATTGCAAATCAAATCCTTCTCCCAAATCTCAAAGAAATGGCTTCATCTTCTACAATCTCTCCCACTGAAAAATTCTATGAAAAATCAATCATCACCGGATCGTTTTTCAAACCCGAACACTACCTCTCTTTCTGTGACAATGATGCACAAGCTCAACGCTTGGTTGACTGTTCAAATCTGGGGTTAATGACCTTCCTAAACCCTCCAATAAAAGGAATTTGCTATGAAAATCTGATTGCATTCTGGAAAAATGCCAAGTTTGTACCTAGCACAAAGAAAACTGATGTCGACTGCATAAAAAGTTCAATCTTTGGGAAAGAGGTAGTCATTACGTCTGGTCTTCTCAACAAATTCCTACACCTACCCATGATAGGTCTGACTAATGTAAAGTTTGTGACGGTTGACATCAAGAAATTCTGGGCTGAGATAGCCAAAAACCCCCAAGAAAAACAGCAAAGCATACAATCTCCCTAGATCAACACTAAAACTTCCGTTTGCTGAATTTGCACCGGTCATCACCAAAAACATCGAAGGAAGAAAAGGATCGATGGAAAACTTAACTGAGTTACGGATCAAGCTAATGGAAATCATCTACGAAGGTGCTAAATTTGACTGGGCAACATTTGTATTCAATAGGTTGAAAGACCAAATTCAAAAGGAGATTGATCTGTCCATTATGGCACCGAGCAAGGGTTTGCAGAAGAAAGGTGATTTCTGGGAGAGGAAATCATATGGGTTCCCTCTTCAACATTTGTTTGACACATTGAAAGTAAAACCCACAAATCTGCAGGCTCCACACAGGTCTAAGGTAATGTTTACCCACATTAAGGCATCTATGAAACCCAAACCAACTGACGGGAGAAAAAGGAAACAACCTGAAAGCAGCAGATTAGGAGTGAGATGAAGAACCAGATCCCAGAAGGCACAAGGGAGCACCTCTGTGACTGGCACAAGCAACTTGAACGAACCAGTGACAATCAGTGATGATACAACAACGGAGGAAGAAAAACAACAAGAGGACATCACCTATCTGGAAGAAGGTGATGAAGGATATGCTCTCACTTCATCTGAAGAAGAGGAAATGGATGAGGAAAAAGATGAGACAGAGGATGAACACTCAGAAGGCGGCCATTTTGAAGCTAATCTAGAAAACATGGAGATTTCTGATGATGAACTGACTCTTCAAGAAGTGCTTTTCAAGAGCTTCGGCAAAGTTGATTGAATAGCCAAGTGAGCCGGTGATAAAGCTCACTTAGCCGAACTTGTCAACTCCCCACTATTGACCAAGGGGAACAACAAACAGAGGAAGCCCTATCTCCAAAGAGATGAAGAAGCCAAAGACACCCCAAAGAACCCCTACTGACCCTAAGTCCAATGAGGAAGAAAAAGAAGAAAAGGAAGAAAGAGAAGCAAACGCAGAAAGTGAAAAGGAAGAAGAAGAAGTAAAAATGGAGGAGGAGAAAGATCAAGATGATGAGGATGTTGAAGTGGCACGGTGGAAGTTGATCCGAAAGAGTTTTCAAACGGATATTCAACCCCTAATTGTGGACATGGAAAAGCAATACCACAAGAAAGAGAATCCGGAAAGCGGCTTTAAGGAGTGAAGCAACGTTCCTCAACCACAAGATTGAAGCCCTCATCAGTCACATCAAGGTACAAGATGAGGTCATGGAAAAATAGGGAGACTTGCTCTGCAACTTACATCATCTTATTCCCTACCATGTCCAAACCAATCTTGAATTTCATGCTGAAAAGATTGACAGCAGTCTCAAGCCATTGGTGGACACTCTAAATGCTCACACTCATCAAATTCAGCATCTGGATGAGGCATGGAGCACTCTGGCAAGCAACTCAACCTTCTACTCAAGAGTAATTTTTTTAGTTTCTTTTAGGGATTTTAACGTTCGTTAGTTTAGGGACTTAGGGGTTTTAACATTCGTTAGTTTAGGGACTTAGGGGTTTTCGTGGGTTTTCGGCTACTGAGACCCTTGTAGCTTTCCTTGCTTGCTTTGGACCTCTATTCTCAACGGAATTAACGCCCGAAGTCGGCCTTTTTTTCATATTCAAGTAGCTTTTTCTTCGGAAAATTGCCCGAGGCCTATGCTTTTTTGAATCCAATCATAGATGTTATGCCCGTCATACCTGTGCTATTTTTTCTCTAAGATTAGCAGTCGATTCCATAAGCATAAGAGCTTTCTATATCTGCTTAGCTTTCAGGAGTATATTTATGTTCGAATCCTACTTGGGGAGATTTGATTCATTCTGAAGCTTGCTTTCAAAAAAGTCACGGGCGACTCGGCCTGGCCCGGTGGTCGCCCGGCGCTTCAAACGGCGAAACTCTCGTCGTAGTTTGGCGACCGCATTTCGCTCAAAGGGTTGAAGGGAGATAGTGCATCAAGCTGTTCGCAAGGGCTACTTACTTCCTTCCCTAAGCCGGATGGATTGAATTGCACTAGCTTCTTCGACCCTTCTTCCGACACGAAGAACTCCTCAAAAAATTTGGAGCCTAATCGTTTCATTTTCAAAAAAGCACAATCAGGATTCTTGAAGAACAGTTTGGTTATACCAAAAAGGGGGAAGGAAGCTCAAAGCCTGAAACTGAAAGCTCCAATGGAAAGAAGGAAAGCCCAACAGATAAGGGCAAAGGCATCAAAGGCAAATGCATCAGGTTTGAAGAATGAAGAAGTAGACTTTATGCCTTATGCAAATTGAATTATTATTGAATTATTTCTATTGGCCTTTTGTTTTTGAACAAACAGCATGCAATATCTTATTGCCTTTGAATGGATGAATAAAATTCTTGAGGTCCATTCTGCTTATTATTATGAAAAATTTGTTACACTTATGTTCAGGCTTATGAGGGTTTTGGCATCATCAAAAAGGGGGAAATTGTTAGGAACATTTAATTATGTTTTGATGATGGCCATACTAGCTGTTATAGCAAGCCTAAAATAAGTTAGAATTCTTTGTATAAGTCTTTGCTTAGAGTCTGACATGTTGTATAAGTTGAGTCAGACAAGTATTGTACTAGTTGGTAGGACGGAAAAGTAAAAACAGATTTTCGGCAGAGTGAAGCCAGCCAAGTATCAAAAGAGAAGCAATGAAGGCATATGGTCTGACTTATAACCAAGGAAATCTGTGATGACCTTGGATAAGTCTAAGCTATGTTTCAAGTGATGAAACTAAATGTTTAAATATGGTGTACACCGATTTCACCCCAATCAAGGATCGAGTGAAGAACAAAGATTCTCCTTTAAACTTAAGTAATGAAGGAAACAAGTGAATCGCAGAGTAAAGCGACTTTCGGTGAGTGAAGACAAAACAATGAAGAAAGATCTAAACGGCAAAGTCGGGTGGATCACTTGACCGCTCAAAAACGGTGAGTAAACCTTACTCGATCAGATTATTGAAATATGAAGAAGAAACAGAAGATCAAGCATTAAATGCATAATTAATAGAGGATCAATCAAGGACGGATTTTCTGGTAAACGTTTGAAGAAAAATCCGATCACTAAAATCAAGGAGAATATAATCAAGGGGGAATCAAGGATTATTCCCCTCATTAATATAGCCAACGGACGGAAATTCAAATCAAGAATAATCAAGGCTATAAATAGAAGGCACTGACAGAAAAACAAGAAAACACGATAAAAAATCTGAGCAGAAACTCTGTCAAAGTGAAATCTTCTACCTGTGCTAAAAGGAAATATCCAGTGATCAACTAAAATCTAAGAGCTACAAATCAAACATCAAGCATTGAGATTGATCAACAAGTTGGTGAATTCAATTCACATCAAACAAGCAACTGAATCAGAGGCATCTGAGAAGGAGTTGTGTTTGTGATAGCTGTTGAAGGATTTGATCTCAAAAGCGATGGAAGAGATCGAGTCATCAAAATTTGTTGCAATCAAGGAGTGATAGTTTTGTAGATTGTGAAGCTTGGGAAGTCAGGGACAATCGTACTATTGTATCTGTGAAAACAATAGTGAATTCCTCCAATCATCACAGGAGAAGAGTGGATTAAGGGATTACACCACCCTGAACCACTATAAGCCTTGTGTCAATTTACTTCAAACAATTACCCATACGCATTCATTTAATTGCTTACATTATATTATACATTATTGATTGTTTAAACCACTTTGAAATAATCTAGTAAGAAGGACTTATCCGCGCCTAAAAGCTTTTAATTACAAGAAAAGTTTTGAAACTCCACTATAGTCATTCACCCCCCCTCTCGACTATAGTTGTAACCTTCTCTGGGACCAACTAGAACAAGTTTTATGATACGAATTCGTCGATACAACATCAATTAAGCACTACCCATTCCCAATTTCATCAATTAGAGGCGGATTTCTTCAACTTTCACATGATTTAGCTATGAGATGTTTAGCTACTCAATCTAAAGCTAGAAACAAGAATAAAAACAAAGTTTAGAGCCATAAAAAACAAGAAAAGAGATGATATTAATTGCCAAAATGCAGAAAATGGAGGACCCCAGGCCTGGTAGCGCTAGATGTGTCATAAATGGTCCATTCAACTGCTTAGACCGTTGTCCTCGCTTGGTTTAAAAGGGCTAACACGAGTTGACAAGACCTTTATGTCTCCCACTTATATGGTGGTGATGCGCTTCCCCCACTTCCAATGTGGGATATCACATTCTCCCTCCTTATAAGGGACTGGCGTCCTCGCAAGGACGGCCAAGACTTGTCCCAGTTCATCCCTACCATAGGATTCTAGAGGTAGCCCCCCACCGCCTCTTACGGTGTGGCACGTAGGTCCGTATGGAAGTCGGCTCTGAATACCATTCTGTAACACCCTCAGACCCGGGCCTGGTGGTTGAAATTGTGTCCTAAACGCAATCGGGTTGGACCGGATCCGACCTGGTCGGATCATTTCTACTATTTCTTTATGATTATACATATATAATAAATGGCTTTTATGTTGTCATATATTTGTTCTTTTAAAGAACCAATTATGAATTGTTATATGATAACGTCCTTAGTATTAAACTGTGATAGAGAAACCATGATAGGCGATTATGGTTGATGAGACTATAATCAATTTAATAATTTTGATACATAAATGTCTCTAGACTTATGTACTATCAAACAGGGCATTGATAGTACAAACATGCCAGCACGTATTAGATGTCTTCTGTCTTTAAGGGCAGGGATAGATCTCCTCTATCGAAGTGTGATTGGCCTTTTCTAAGTGTCCAATCTTACCGGCAGTGTACCGGGTCAATTGTAGCCAAGATTTGGTGAGTAAAGGTCGTATCCCATAGGGAATCTGGTCGAGTACCAAAGTCGGTCTCGTTCCTAGTTTAGGCCGACACAAATATTGAACGTTGTCATTTGTCGGATCACCGGTTCTACAAACTAATATACAAAACAAAGAGTTAAAACTATATAAAAGAGATAACCGAGCTATGATCCAATCTAATACTCACAAACCCTTGCTAAGTCCCGAGGTATTCTTGATTCACCTAAACGTTCTCGATGTCATATAGGGTGTCGTTTCCTGGCTCTGAGTATAGACATTATTTCAATAATCTACCCTCCTATGTCAGGTTCAACAGTCCGCTGACCAGATTTAACTGAACTCACACGGTCTACGATTCATGAAACGCTCGACAAGTCGATACAAAACCTCACACACGAAACTGAATCTGAACAACTCAATCGGTTTTACAGGGTGATCCTAGAACCTCGGTTCCCGTATTCTCTCTCAAAATACATCTATAAAGATGATACGTGTGATACGATTATCGAGTGATCAATTCAACAAACGTGATAAGAATAAGTTCTAGAACTACGGTAACATCGAGAATCAACAGTCAAACATTAAGAATACCACAAGAACAATCTAAGGTTCGATTTCAAAGATTTTCACATAACTCGACTATATAACGATTACGTACTCATTTTGCTAAGCAACATATAAGGAAACAACAATAAAAGTTAACAAAAGTAAAGATTGAAAGCAAGAACAAGAAAGGAAAACGAAATACCAATTATATTAGGCCATAGAAAATTGATTCACCGAACGAGACCCCGTCAATAACGCATCAAGCTATCACCTAGATCCTCTGGATTACAACAATCTACGACTAAACTAAGCTAATCTATCTACAAACCTAATCTAAGCTAAGAAAAACGCAGAAAATTGATGAAAAACGAGTTGGGGAAGAAGAGGTTAGGTATTAGATCCAAAATGGGGGTTTTTATAGTGTTTTGGCAGATCTGGACGCTAGGCGTGTGCCTAGGAAGTGTGCAGCGCACGCCTAGGAAGCTGAAATCACGTCATCGAAACTTCGGACCAATTTAATCGTCAGCGCAGTGCCTAGCATTTCTCAAGCGCGCCTAGTCGACACACACCTTCAGTAAATCGGTCATAACTTTATGTGTAGACCTCCGATTTGAGTGATTCAAGTTGCATTGGAAAGATCATTCAATTGTCTACAACTTTAATGAAGATTTACAGCCCATAAAATGCCTCTATTGTGTATCAAAATTCTGATCGTTGGAAGGTATGGTTGTAGTACCAACGTGTTTTGATCTGTTTGAACGTTTAAGCTTCGGGCACACGTTCCAATCCTCGTATCTCGCCTTCTGGACATCTCGAACACCTAAGTCCTGTATAAAATCACAACAAATACCACACATAATCCCTAAGGACACTAGGGTGACCGAGAGTATATTAAATACACCGAAAAAGACCGAGAATCCCAGACTTTTCGTCCTAGGTCTCGAAATGAAAACCAAGGTGTAAAATACATCAAAATACAATCAAATGTCTCTGAAAACACATAAAACGAGTTATAAACGGGGTATAATCACATAGTAAATGATAGTTAATTTGACTCCCATCAAAGTGTAGAGACACTTGGACTGTACGTGGACGTGTATTAGAAAATGCGTATGTTACACTGTTAAGTGTCACACTATGTGACGGTTGTGTAATTATCCTTAGGACCGGAGTCTACATGGCATCATGGTGTGGATTGTCATGCTTTGACACTATTGAGGTTTCCCTTTGCCATGGGGCGATCATGCGGTAGTGATTGGGGGTGATACTGAAGCATGTGGAGTATACATGTCTGGTCGTCCGGGAATCGCGTACCCTATCAGTAAGAGTGAATATCCGTAAGGGCCTTCCTATAAGGAATGTCTAGTTCTCGTGAATCTTTGCAAAGTGAGAGTAAATGAGCTATTTTGAGAGAGCTTGATATCTATATTATGGGATACAATCAAGATACGATCGTATGGCTATTATTACAGCGATATGATTCTATTTGCATGCTAACCGAGCACATGAAAGGTAGTAGTCATTGCGTATTGACTTTTCCGATGATTGGTGGTCATGGACGTGTTGCTGGACGCTATCCATGATCTTTAGAGGTGAAGGGAATTTTTGTAATTGCGCCTTATGTCTACGGCCAACATATTCGGAAGCCTATCAGGTCACATACATATGAACATCAAGTTGGATTAAAATGTGGCTATAGTTGATAACCAAATAAGGAAAGAATATATCTCATACTATAAATGTTATAGTGGTAAATTAATATGGTGGTATTTATTTATTATGAACAAATATAATACAAGATATTAATTATGTTGATTAATTAAATATACATATACTAAATATGTAAGTCGAAAATATGTATATATGATATACATGTATTTTGTGAATTAATTAATCATAGTATTATATTAATTGAAAAATATTCCGGATGCCAATAATAGGCGAAAAGGGGCGCAAGTTTTAGTGTATTGTGATACACTTGGATTGTGCAATTTAATTAATGAGATTACCTTAATATTAATATTGGATATTAATTGATTCTGGGAAAACTAGATTTATGGTAATATAATAAGATATATTCAATAAAATATTTTGTCAAAATATATCTTGGGAATATGTATTTGATATAAGATATTAAATATTAATGAGATAAATCAATCAAATGGATTTTTCTTATTTTATTAGGAAAATATTTTCTCTCTCCTCAATCTACTAGAAAGCTTCTCCCAATCAGATTGGGACAATAAAGGGGCGACCCATACTCAATATAAAGGAGGGATTGGCTAGCTCTTTTGTACACCATAATTCCAAGAGCTAATTGTTCTTGTGAAAAATAAGAGCTTCTTAGAGAGAGATTATAGAGAGAGAAAAAGTCGATCTAGCAGTCGAGTTTTTCTAGTAGCAATCCTTGGCGGGATTCCGGCGAGGTGCTCGTGTGGATTACTGGTAAATGCCGGACACGTGGACGGCTCCCGCACATCTACTCCTACCGGACGGTCAAAGCGTCGATCTTTTAGATCAACCAATGTAATATTACCGTCCTCTCTCTTATATGTTTATTGTTGAAACGAAGTCGATCATGGATTGGAAATCAAATTTTGAAATTCTGCTGCCCTACTCGATTGATTTCCTTACACTGGTAGTGCTAAATGAGTCATAAATGATCCGGTTAACTACTTAAATCGTCGTCCTCGCTTGGTCTAAAAGGTCTAACCCGAGTTGACAAGACATTTATGTCTCATACTTATATGGTGGTGATTCCCTTCCCCCACTTCCAATGTGGGACATCACATACATCAAGCTTCATCTTCACCTATGTCAATTGATGAAGAAATAGATACAAAACTCAAAATCCAAGATAGTTGAGCTAAAATCTAAGCTTAATTAACCTCAATCTAAGAAACTATGGTGTAGAAATGAATTTAAGAATCAAAAAGGGGAATTCGACCTAAGAGAGTTTCTATGTAATAGTGTGTGTATGAAGATCTATGTAAAATTCTGTGCAAAAAGGTATTTATATGTGCTCCAAAATGTGCAGAAAAAGTGATTTTAGCCGCAACATCCATTTTTGGCGCGTACTTCACTATCTGGTTGCCCCGAGGATTCGTTCTGCCTTGGTTTTGGCGCACGCTTCATCACTATAGCGCGCTCAAACGTCTTTGTATTATGCTGAGTCTTCTGCTTGGTCCTTTGGCACGCGCACCCATTTCTAAGCGCGTGTTGAAACTGATATGGCACTTGCTGATGCTTCTGGTTGTTGTTTGGCGCGCACTTAACATCCATAGCGCACGCTAAAAACGAAATCCTCAAAATTGGCCATTCTGCTTGCTTTGAAGCGAGCGCAAAAACTGCCAAACCTTCAAAATCTTATTTTTTTTTTCCTTTTTTCTTCATCCTCGAAGCCGGTTTCGCTTTCTAAGCCTCATTCCTTGTCTTCCGGGTTCATGAGTCACCTATTTCCTGCATTTCACATGCCAAACAACATACCAAGCGTAATTCCAAGAGGCAGACGATTGCTCTCGAAAAGGGACAAAACACCGTAAAATGCTGAGGTTTTCCATCTATGTGACGGTTCACCTCAAAGTGAGTGCTCAATGTGATTTTGCCCTATAAAAGGTCTAACACTACCCAAAATAAGCCAAAAGTGTCATAAACCGGGGTCAAAATATGCACCGAAACATAGTAAATTTGGCTCTCATCAATGAACAATGATTTTTCTTTGCTTTATTTGTAGTTTGGAAACTTTGTAAAATGTTTGGCATCACAGTTTATTGAATAAAGCAGATCGTTTTATCAACAAAAAAGAGCTACAATCCTCTCAAGTACTTGAGGAAGTGTTCTCTCACGTAGAAATAATTTAACCACACATTCAAAATGTGAAAATAATCTAACCATAGATTTTTTTCAAAACTACGTCGTTTTGGTAATAATATGTAAAAACAAATATACTTGACACTTAACTACTTGAGAGGATCCTTGCACATTTTTAATCTCAACTATCTAATTAATTGATGCTTTTTAATAAACTAATGAGAAATTCAACTCATCCGTCATTTCATATTTTGGAGTGATAATTGAAAAACATCTGATTGGCTCGAGCTCGAACAATATATTAACGAGAAAAAATTCGAACATAAAATATGGTTCTTTTATTATACAAACAAACACAAACTCGTTCGTGTAGTAAACAAACACAAAATCGAACAACTTATCGATATTTAGTTCGACTCGGCTTGTTCACATCTCTAAGCGAGGTATAACATCTCCCTAGGGGCTCAATCCCCATGCACACAAAACAATGAAAAACACAAAAAAGTTAGTCTATAATAGGAATAGATGTCTTGTCGATTAATGTGTTAGGGTCAGACGATACAATATTAGTTTGCAAGCATAAAATGGGTTGAGGTAAATGTTGTCAAGTGTGACTGTTTTTTACACCTGGTGGAACTAAATCTAGGATCATCTGAAAATAATGGTCTGCTGATCGAGAGTATTCAAGTCTGGAAGTCAGCTGGGTTGAAGTGCAGCTGAGTTCATCTGTCAGCAGGGTCTGCTGAACTTTGTTTAATACTGCTGAGTTCTGCGTCTAGTTACTTGGTTACACAGCTAGTGGAGTCAGCAGTGTCTGGGGCATTTTGGAAATTCCGACGGGAACCAAATGGAGGTTAGGGTTTAGGGATATATGCCTATAAATATCAATGATTGTAATTAATGTAAAGTGTGAAAAACTCATATATTTCTGTGCATAATAAAATCTTCTTTTTTTGTCCGTAGAGTAGTCGACACAACGCCAGAAACCACGTTGAATCGTGTGTTCTTCTTAGTTTTGTTATTTTGTCAGTGTCATTAATCTTGTTCGTTTGAATTTGTTGAGACAGATTGCCAACACTCTTAAATGAATGAAAAAATTGTGTAAGTGTTGGACAGATTGCCAACACTTGAGGGGGGGGGGGTGTTGGGACAGATTGCCCACACTCTTAATGATAAGATATAAAGTAGCACCTTTATTAATACGAATTGGTTTTAGTAGAATGTTAAGCACTTGATCTTAACATGGTATCAGAGCCAGAGGTCATGAGATCGAACCCTGATTGGAACAATATTTAAAATTAAGAAAAAAAATCCTTTATTAATACCAATTTGTTTTAGTAGAATGGTAAGCGTTTGATCTTAACAGAATTCCTTATGTTTGTTTTTTCTTAGACAGCAAGTTAAACACATCTCTTTCAACAGTATAAGGGAAAAAAAAAATCAAATAAAGCGATGTTGCCTGGACAATGATATGGCCGGGTTCATCATGTGCCGAGTTGGGACCATCCAACATGTGGAGGTTACAAATAATAACTACATTGTTTCACCCAGAAAAAAAAAATATATTTTTGACCTGCAAACCCAAAATTTTCTCTGAATATCTTTTCACACACTAATTTTTATATGTAAATATGATGTCGAAAGTGTTTACGTAGTGCCAATAGAACTCATCCTTATATAGTGCGAGCGATAAATCTGTTAAGGCCACATTATTGATATAAAAATGGTCAAGTTACAAATTAGTAGCCATGTTTCAAAGAGGGGTACGTAGCCGGGTAGGAGCAGGTACCCATATATAAGAAAGTAGTGTGTATATATATATATATATATATATATATATATATATATATACTAGTGAGGTCCGGCCCGTCAGAAATGCGGCAATGAGATCTTGCTGGAAAATTATACAAATGATAACATTATGTAGAGGCAAGAACAAAGTAGTTCAGATGCACATAATTATGAAACCTAATATAAATACCTTGATTCATGAAATCGATACATATTGGTATGCATTACAACAGCAGAAGTAGAAGCAAAAAGTAGGAATGTAGGTATCATTACAATAGAATAAGCAGAAGCAAAATAAGTTGTTATGCAGCTAATATAGCATTCATGTTACCAAACATTGCACATAAGAAAATGTGTAATGCTTTGTAGTACCTTACAAAACATGTTGCAAAAGAGGACGCATAATTTTGTTTTCCTACAAGTAAAACAAAACTTTGTGTAGGGTAATTTGATCATGAGTTGGTTAGTTATGTGCTCCAGCTGGTCAGGTGGTTAGTCCACATATGAACAACAATATACATATTAGGCCTACCAAGAAACAGCAACATGAGAAGTCGTAGCAGCATTAAAAATTAATTTTAGGCATTCAGAATGACCATAATAAGCAGCCTAATGCAAACCGGTTCTTTCATTAACAGTATCGAACTTCACAACCGGAAGAAAAAATCGTTGAAATTTGCTTCCGATTTGGACTATTTTTAATTTTCAACATAATAGCTACATAAAACAGAGCAATCTGCTAACATTGACCCCTGCTTCGATTAGCTTTTCTACACAAATGATCTTTCTGTGCATTGCAGCTAGCATCAATGGAGTCTGCACATAAACAAAGCTAATCATAAAAAGAAAGCAAGAAAGTAAAAAAATGAAATCTATAAAGATTAGCTAATTGAACGAAGTATTGTTCCTTCCTCAGTTCCGTGCATTTATTGTTTAGGCTGCAAAGCAAATATTAACTAATTAAAAAGGAAGAAGTGTTTCGAAAACAGAAAATGGAATACAAAGTGAACCATATATCAAAAGAACTAACACAACCGTTCTTCTAAACAGAGAATCAACAAACTCACCCTTCCACAATCTTGAAACGGTTAATAGTGAAATCATTATGTCCATTGATAACTCATCCTTACCCACAAATAACACAGCTACAAGTTTATTCCAACTAAATTTGAGCACTAATCAAAATATAAACAACACAAAAGAGAAGAAATAAAATCAATGTGTAATAGTACCACTGTAAAAGCCTAAAGCTCGAAAACGAACAAATTATGTAGAGAAAGAAAAACATATACAGATCAAATACTCACCGGCGTGACATAGAAAGAGCTCTTTATGATCTGAGGAGGAAAACCATAAGGAAGACAAATAAGTAAACAAATTTGAGCAGAAAATCAAAGGAATTGCTTTGTATATGTCCACAAACAAAGCCATTATTATACAAATGAACAATGGTGAATTGTTGCTTGGAACGGTCATTTTCGGACAAACCCCTAGCTGCAAATCAGAAATGGCGGAGAAGAAAGCTGAAATCGCAACCAAACCTAAGCCTAAGAAGATCAATCTCCTCGATCATCACTCAATCAAACACCTTCTCGATGAATCTGTCACTGAGATCGTGAAAAGTAAAGGTCACATTGAAGATGTGAGGCTGAGTAACATCAGATTGTTGCTTGGAACGGTCATCATCGGTATTGCTCTGTTTACTCGCTTTTTAATAAGAAATTTCACGATAACAGGAATTTTCTCATTGGATGCATAATATTGTATATTTTGGTTAACGGGATTTTGCAGCTTATTCTCTACGTAAAGGAGAAGAATGTGTTTCTGTTCACCTACCCTCCCTCTGGATCATCAACACCACAGGATTGATTATATCTTCTAAGCTGCCGCAGTTTTCAGACAAGTACACTCTTAACATTGCAAGTGCAGATCCTTCATCAATTTCTGCTAAGCCACCTGTAGAATTCACCAAAACTGTTACCAAATGGTTCACTAAGGATGGAGTGTTGGTGGAGGGCCTTTTTTGGAAAGATGTTGAAGCTCTACTAAATGAATACACAAAAGAAGGAAAAAGAGCAAATGAAAGAAGAGCTAGAAAAAAAAAAACTTTGAATCAGTTGTCATTTTCTACATTTCTCTCTTATTGGGATTTGGATTTGAAAATTTGATTTGAGGTGAATTAACTGTTGAGGGATAACAATTTGCTGACCATTTATTTCAAAGCGGTTTATAAATTGATTATGATAGGTTCTATTGACACTATGAAAAAAAAGAAAATAACAAAACAAAAAAACAGTGAATTGTAAAGAGTGAGTACTATTTCAGAAGTTGTGGGATTTCCATTCCCTAATTGCAGAAAAAAGTGCGTAGTTTGGCAACAGATGCTTATGAGGCAAGGTTAAATTCGTCATCGGAGATTTTTAGTTCTTTTCAAGCTATACCTCGATTGCCTTTCATTCATACGTATAACCATCCGCAGCTAAGCAAGGTTCCTCCATTACCTCCTGCAAAAAGAAAAACGAAACCGAATCCTGAACATAAAGAGAACATCTTTCGTTCCGTTTCAACGATTAAAACGTATTCCCTTAACGGTCCGAGCAACAAACAATATATGAATAACTCGACTCATTTACACCTCTAGTAAGAACGTGAAACGACTCGAAAGTGGAAGGTGTAGCATACCTTGATGATGGGGCATATGAAATGGTTTGGAGGTAGAGACACTATCATCGGACCACGATCTCGAGCTCTATCCGCAACATCTTTCAATTTCTCTAACACAGGCAGAATTTCATCCTGCAAATCAGGCCTATCTCGACTTCTAAGTTCACTACATCTTAATCCCAATAACTTGCTTCTTTTTTCTTTTTTCTGTTTTATTTTTAACGAAGGAAGATGTTATTAGTTACATAATAATGGATGCATAATATATTGTTTAGAAAAAAGAGCAGAAAATAAAAATAAGATCAAAAAAATATCCGGAAGAAAATAAATAAAAATAATAAAAATTTAAAAGGTGTCGTCTCCAAACAAATTCGATGATCCTTCAATAGAGAAAGGCAAAAGCAGCACCCGCAAAGGAAGCCACAATTGCAGGTGCAAAGGTGGTGGTGGCGGCAGATCCGGCTGGAGCCGGAGCAGGGGCCTCAGAATGGCCTGTATGGGCGGAGGCCATTTGAACGACGGAAAACGCCACCGTGATAACGGCAACAAACATCTTCATCTTCATTGCTTCCATCTTAGTTAATTAGGAATGCTTGGAGATGATTTAGAATGTAATATTATTGGATGAATATATAACAATTCGTCAAGCAATTTATCCCTTCTCCTGCACCAATTCATCAAGCAACACAACAAAATTCCAGATGACAGCAATTGATGAGCATGAGGTTTCTAACCTGTGAATCGTGTGAAGAAACTTTGACGGCGAGAGCGAGAAGATGAAGAGGAGAGACAAACCCCAAAACGACCTGGAGGCGTGGGGAGAGCGGTGAACGAAAATCGCCGCCGCCGATACACAATACTCCATCTTGAAAGAAAAACCCTGGCAACCCTTCATAATGTTTTGATTTTGTTGCTTTTAGGGTGGATAAGGTGTTAAAGTTGCTGGGCTTAAGGGCTGATAGAAAGAAAAGAAAACTGGGTCGGAAAAAAAAAAGCCCAAACGCGGAAAAATGCTGAAAACCGTCGACGTGGCCAAGAGCTTGAGCTTTTGCTCTCTCTTTATATAAAGAAAGATATATACTAGTAAAATAGGGCAGTCATGCCCAACACAGCTGGTGCTTATGGTGAAATTACAAATAATGGTTAGAAGTAATGTATACAACACTACATTTGTACAAAAAAGTAAATAGCTAACAATCAAAAATAAATGTACGTCATAGTTGTGAATACTAATATTACATTGCAACATAGTAAATACCATACCAACACTTACTCGAGAGATTTTATGGTGCAACGGTTGTAGGAAGATTATATCAAGTGGCATATATTAGAGTTTCTCATTTTACACTGTTTCACATAATACACTTTTATCGTATGTGAAAGATTAGAAATAAATGGTTGTAATGTATGCCGCTTGATAAAACATTCCTACAACGGTTGTATTTTAAAATTTCACCACTTTCAGACATAACACAATATAAAACAATCATACATATGCTACACAATAATGTTAAAAACTGATTGCCACCTCTAATTCATACATGCCTATAAAATTTAGCGCATCCAACATTTCTGAACATTAGTTTTTCATTCTAAAGAATTCTTAAGAACAATGATCTTATCTAAACTTGTGGATACGCTATAATAAAACTAACCTGAAAGGATTTTCCGACAATCACTAAATCTGGCTTTGTACGTTATAACAACTTTCAACAAATCTACGATGAATAAGTTAAAATCACACTAATATTATCACACTAAAAAAATACACTGCTTACTTGATAAAACAATGTGGATACAAGTGTTCGAATAAAGGAAATATTGCATTGTTGAAGCAAAGTTTTTCAAAGATAAAATGATAAATATTGGTTAGAACAAGAACATAATATACATCTTAAGATTTGTGTCCACCAAGTCTGTATTTTGTTGTTCGGTCCGTGTTCCACGTGATGATCTCACACTCATTTTAACTCGTTGATCTATTTACCATATAACATCAAACAAAACAAATTGACATTTTGTGTACATAAAAACAAATTAACATTATTTGCGTTGTTACGAAAGCAAGTTTACGGTGCACAATAAGATTTAACTATTGACTATTATATTAAACAAAACACTAACACAGGGTGAATAAATATGGCTTCTGAATGAAGTTTGTTTTTTTCTATCGTGTCTGAAAAAGATAATAAACAACTTTGTTTTTTTATTGTTTTTGAAAAGTGTTAATAACTTTTAAAGAGGCGTTATTAAGAATCGCGCCATCAGAATGCCGATTTTTTTTTCGTCAATTATTTTTTCGACATTTTTTTTTATGTTTAAAATTCAAATTTAGACGATTTCATCTCAAATCTGAATAAGCCGGTCCAAATTTGGATTTCTTTTCGTCAAAATCCATTAATCGACTAAAAATATTTAATTCCGGCCCAAATTTAGACGGAATTGGCCCAAATTTAGACGAAACCCCAAATTTGAACGGAACTTTTATTCTCGCTTTCATCATCCTCGTTTTTCTTTGGCCATACTTCTTCATCCATCTCGCCGCTTCTTCTTTATCATCTGCCGAAGAAGATAATAGATGATTGCACATGTGATTCACACCCCATCTTTCTCATTAATCCATCATTTCTCTTCCTGTACCTCACCCTTCTTCTTTTATCCTTCTCAATCATTTCCATGTTCAACTTTGCAGCATCCATTACATTTTTTTTTCTTCTTCTTCTTCTTCTTTTTTTTTTTTTTTTCCTTTTAATGTTCTTCTGTCCAAATCAAAATATAAAAACATCAACAAATATTCTCAATAATTATTAAATGAGCAGTAGATATATTGTTATCATCCTATCTCAAAAAAAATCCCAAATTTTATCTCAACATCTGAACTTGTTATCCAACTTCTTGAATGTTATCGAAAAGCTACCATATACCATACCAAAAACTGCAAAAGTATTAAATCTGCCATCAAGACGACATAAACACACTTGTTATCACATGATTACTTAAACTCGCCCATTATCAGCTTTACCTTTAGATTTGTGCTGTACGTGTTTATAGTTACACCTGCAATTACTACAAAATATGATCAGTGAGAAACTGTTTGCAGAAACTCTCAAAACTACCATGGTAGAGAAAGAAATGACAAAGAGGCAAAACAAAAATTGGTAATTAAATTTATAGGGAAGGAAAAAAAGCAACACATTTTTTACACAAAAAATCAGTAATACACCACAATATATTTGAGAGATCGTCTTGAATAACATACATATATTTTGACATTTTTCTGATAAAGAGAGCGAAGGAATAACAATTAACGAAACTCGCATGTAGGAACAGATCAGTAATTGCTGCTAGGTACCACCCAAACAGTTAAGGGGCAACAAATACTCCTACACCAAATAGTTAGAACAGAGCCTAATTAATTCGAGTGATACTCAAGCAATTGCTAAGTGTAATGTGTTTAAATCAAACAAAGTACATACAGAGCGAAAACAAATCCTATCAATAATATTCCCTCTGGTTTTTTTTTTAACTGCCACATTTGATATAATATTTTAGATTAACCCATTACTTTTAATTTTAAGGTTAGTATTTTTGGATGAACACCGGACATCAAATATGATGAGCTTAAAAAACGGAGGGAGTATATACTTAATGGTGAAAAACCTACCCAACCCCCCAATATATGGAAATGCTTGTGTGGATAGTGTATTTTGTAGTGAAGTGAAGTGACGGATTAAACGATCATAACCACACACTTTAAATACAGAATGAAAGTTTTGATAGCATATCTATACTATATATATATTTGAAAGCAAAAATAAAATTGATTACCCGCAAAATTAACCCATACCCGATATTAACCCCAAATGACCCGGAAAATACCATGCAAATCCTCAAAACCACCTTTCCGATGATGGCTCTAGCTAACGCACAATTCACACGCCTTCTCTCCTGATATCTCCTTAATACAGGACTCTATCCATTCAACTTCACACATATAACAAAAAAAAAACAAAAACAAAAAAAAAACAAATAAATCCCGTATCTTCTGCTATTCTTTTTTTTAAGGGGGCGATTCTATCACCTCAACTCTTCAAATTGCGTTAATCTACCCAACTGCTCCCTTATTGTTCGCGTAACGCCTCTTCAAAGAGCCACCCACAATCGAGCGAAATTCCAATAGGCCACCTTATCTCCCTTCATGTAATTTTTGTTTGGGCTTAAGGTTAAAAAGGGTGTTTGACCACAAATCTTGGGGATATAGTCTTTTTGTTGAAATGGTGTAAACATGATCTTTTGAAAGCTCTAAATCTTCGCGTTTTAGTTGTTTTTTGAACCAAACTAAACCCTAATTGGGAAGTGAACCGCATATAGGGATTTGAGGACCTTAAGATCGCGTGGCGTTTCAAAAAAATGAGAAAATCGCGGTCAAAAAAACGGAAAAAAACACAGCCAAGAATTTGTTGAAAAAAGGCTATATAGCCAATTCTCCCTTTTTGTTTTCTCTCTAAACCATTACAACGTTGGTTTTTCACTTATCTTCTTTCTCTCATGGCTTTATCATATAGGTTTTTTTTTTTTTTTTTTGTTTTGTTCTGTTGAATTGTTTGCTTCAGATAGAGTAGGTGTACAGTATTTTCACATTTGCTTTGCTGACTGATAATCTACCTTTGTTCTTCGGTGCCCAGATTTTACGATCTTTATTTTATTGATTTTTGTGGAATCTTTATTTTGTTGATTTTTGTTTGTTTATACTTCTGTTGAATACCACATTAATCAAATTCAGTTATGATAACCTATTCTGAAAAACAGAATGCCGCAGTTGAAACTTTGCATCACAATCTTTCTATGCTTATTCATTTCTCCATTTAAATTTCAGGTCGAAATGTTAGTTTCTTTTGAAACCCGCTGGAAAGGAAGCTAGAGATTGGTTAAGCACTGTTAGATCGATCATTTCAAGGTTAACTAATCTCTAGCTTTCCTCGGGTTAAACGTTCGGAAATCATCGGGTGAAATATTGCATTCTAATCATTTTTTTATTTGTTTTATGGCGAATCATTGTATAAGCACAAGAGTTGGTTGACGGTACATAATTTTATGCTTCTGTTGGCTTATTTTGTTTTTTTTTTTTTTAATGTTAAAATGTGCAGGACATTTTTTGATATCGTATTGCAGGACTTGAATATTAGAATGTTACGGATGTAATGCATCCATTCTAAATCAAAGAAAACTGTGGTTCCCCCCTCGGAATAGGATCCTCTCAAGTACTTGAGGAAATATTCTCTCAAATAGAAGCGATCTAACCACACACCCAAAATGTGAAAAATCATCTAACCGTATATTTATTTTTTCAAAACTACGACGTTTTGATGAGAGTTGGGAATAATTGTGCTGTATTCTTTTTTTTTTTCCTTTCATGTTGAGATCAACCATTTGTTGTTAAAATTTTAATATTTTAAGTTTCGTTTGTCAGGATTATTTTCCTGAAAAATGTGTTTTCGGTGATGCATTGTTCTACTTTCCCTCACGAGCGAGGACATGTTTTGGTAAGTTTCTGGTGCTGATTAGTCTATACCGGAGATTTCTTTTTAAATGTACGTGTTTTTCTTCATGTAGACCGTAGACCGTGAATGTGAGAGGTGATATGTTGTTTGTAAGTTTCATTCATTGATATTAAGGCAAAAAATACATCAAATAATCATCTGTTGTAGGAAGCACAAGAGGGAATCCAAACTGGGAGACGATGGAATATGTTATGACACTCATTCCAATGACAAGAAATTGTTTAAGTCGCTTGATGATGAGACTAATTTTTTTTCCAACTGAAGATAGACTACTTTGATGATGAAGATTATGAGTTTTACTAATTAATGAGGAATAAATCATTGTACTAAATGATTCACCTCACTTAGAGTTACATCATTTGATATTCATGTCAAATTAATTTGTTTTTTATGTTCATTTTTTATAGTATCCTATTTAAAAAAATTGTGTACATAAATAAACTACCCCGTGCATAATGCACGAGAGTTTGAAGGAGTTTTCACATGTTTAGATTTTCCTTTACATATTTTGTCTTTTCCGTGCATTGCACGGGTTTTTGGCTAGTATATTTATATTAGCTATTAGTATTTTAGCCTTAAGGACTTTTTAGTCTTTTTCCTTTTAGTTTTGCTTTGTGCCTGACTATATAAGCATCTCTCTTGTATTCTACTATGTATGCTTTTCACTTTTGATATCACAAGCTTCCAGCATTCATCTTCTCCTTTTCAATTCTTGTTTGGTTGTATGAATGCTAGCATGGTATCAGAGCCTAATCATCTAAAGTCCAACTGTCGTGGATCGTTGCCGCCGTCGCTTTGGTGAGTTTTAGATTCAATTTTGCATCGATTTTGTCTCGATTTTGCATCGATTTGTTTGGCGTTCCGGCCATCGTGTAGTATTGTCCGATTTGCTTGAGTTTCGACTTGTGCCTCTTTTTTTTTGGGTCTTATTCGGTTCACCGATGGCTCCTAGTGATGACTCGTTGCAGTCAATTGGTGTTCGTTTGGATGGTAAAAATTACTCGTATTGGAGCTATGTGATGAAAAAAATTCTTCGAGGGAAAGAAATGTGGAAATATGTCTCTGGGGTTGCTAAAGCTCCCAAAGTAGAGTCTTATTAATTATGTTGATTTGCTTGATAAGTGGGATTGTGCCAATTCAAAATTATTACTTGGATTAATAATTACATCGATGTTAAGATTGGTGTGCAATTGGCTAAGTATGAAACTGCTAAGGAAGTTTGGGACTACTTGGGAAGACTGTTTATGCGCACCAATATATCTGTTCGTTTTCAGTTAGAAGGGGAAATTCGTGTTTTGTCACAGAATGATCGCAGTATTCAGGAATTTTATGCGGAAATCACTGCTCTTTGGGATCAGTTGGCTATGACAGAGTCTGCTGAATTGAAAGCCTTTGAACCTTATATTGTTCATCGGGAGGAATCGCGTCTTGTTCGGCTCTTACACTCGCCGTCTGAATATGAGCCTTTATCGTGGCTTCGATTATGCATCGTAATCCCTTGCCCCCTCGCCGATTCGAGTGGTTCACGAGTTGTTAGTCAAGAAACTTGCTCAAAACACAAAGCGAAAAGGTACCAACCGCCCTTACGCATCCGTTTTAGCGGCACCATCTCAACAGTTTCGGACAAATACTGCTAAAAAGGATGAGTGTCATTATTGTAAGAAGCCTGGACATTGGAAAAGTCAGTGCCCTAAATTAGCCTTGAAGAATTGAAGCCTGGTGATAAGTCTCAAAGAATGTAACGTGGTGGATACCACGCATTACGTGGTACCGGATGGGATGCAGACCGTAGTGGGTCATCTTATATGGCTGCGGCTGCACCTTCGGGTGATTTGGATGTGGCTTCTTCTTAGAATCCTTCTATGGATGCCCTTGCAGAACAGTTTCAGAGATTCCTTGCTACTCAGCCTCCGTCCTCAGGTCAGACAGTCCCGCCGCCTCAGCATTTTGCTATGACTACTCGTTCTCCAACAGGTTTGCCTTCATCAAATCCCTCAGGTAAACCGTCATCCCTATGGGTTTTAGACTCTGGGGCTTCTTTTCATATGTCTCATGATTCATCTAAGTTTACATCTTTGTCTTCGACTCATGTTCCCTACTATTATTATCGATGGCTCACATTTGCCATTAGATGGCATTGGCACTATTCACACTCCCTACGTGTCTCTCTCAAATGTCTATTGTATCCCTAAACTTACTCTCGTCTTGCATCTCGTTGGTCAATTATGTGATTACGGATATTCTGTTCATTTTCTTCCACTTCTTGTTCTCGTGCGGGATCCCGATTCCAAGAGGCCGATTGGGACAGCCGTGACATTGGGGTCTATATGTTTTGAATGAGCTGCGTACTCACGGCTATGCATTTGCCACCTCTGTTGATTTATCTTCTTTTATTTAACCAGTTCATCCTCTAAGTATTTTTATGGCATTCTAGACTTGGTCATGTTTCACACTCTCGTTTGAAATTTTTGTGCAACATCGGGTGTTTAGGGTGATTTGAAATCTCATGATATTTCGATTGTAGTGGATGTAAACTTGGGAAATTTTTCGCTTTGCCTTTTCATAATAGTTCATCAAAATCTTGTGCGCCTTTTGATTTAGTCCACTCGATGTTTGGGGACCCGCCCTATTCTACCAAAGGGGTCTAGATATTGTGTGTCCTTTGTTGATGACTATACTCGTTATGATTGGGTGTTTTTGATGAAACATCGCTCGAGTTCACTAAGATTTATACTTGATTTTCAAGCCTATGTTAAAACCCAACATTCCACTTTGTTGTTAAGTGTTTCCGTTACGATTTGGGTGGGGAATACACTAGTGGAACCCTTCTCGATCTTTTTTCTTTCGAAGGTACTGCGTGCATCGTCTTCATGCAATCGATACCCCTTCAAAGAGAATGGTGTTGCTGAGAGAAAACACCGACATATTGTTGAAACTGCTAGGTCTATGTTACTATCCGCTAGTGTTCCAAATGAGTTTTAGGGAGAAGCTGTCCTCACCTCCGCTTACATTATTAATCGTATCCCGGATGCTCATAACTCTGGCCTTTCTCCTTATGAACAATTATTTGGTCAAACACCTAATTATTCTCTCTTAAGAGTCTTCGGTTCCACTTGCTTTGTTCTTCGTCTGCGTGTAGAACTGTCCAAACTTTCTTCTCGTGTTGCTATATGTGTTTTTCTTGGGTATGGTATAGGTCAAAAAGGTTATCGTTGTTATGATCCCTCATCTCGAAAACTATACGTGTCTCGCCATGTCTCCCTTCTCGAGCATATCCCTTTCTTCACCATTCCCGCCAAAGACCCACAACTTGACTAAATCTGATCTTATTCACATTAATCCTTTCTCGTCGACTCTTCACCTCCCTCTGCACCTATTATTGATGATTCTCCGACCCACGACACGGCTACCCAATCACCGCTTGTGATGATGGATCTTCTTGAGCCCCGCTTATCCAAAGACGCAGCATCGTAAGTCTACCTCGATTACCCGATTTTGCCTATTTTTGTTATTCTAAGTCTTTTGCTTCCTTTCTTGTTTTTATTGATCCTATCTCTGAGCCTTCCTCTTATAAGGAGGATGTTCATTCCCGTGATTGGCAAAATGCTATGGCTGAGGAACTGTCAGCCTTAGACAAGACTGGTACTTGGGACCTTGTTTATCTTCCTGCGGGTAAAAAGACTATTGGTTCTAGATGGGTGTACAAAGTTAAGATGAAATCCGATGGTTCTATTGAGCGATACAAGGCCCGCTTAGTTGCTAAGGGGTTTGCTCAAGAGTATGGTTTAGATTATAAGGAGACTTTTGCTCCTGTTGCCAAGATGACTTCAGTCCGTGTCCTCATTGTTGTTGCATCTGCTCGTTAGTGGCATATATCTCAGATGGATGTTAAAAATGCCTTTTTGAATGGCGACTTGAAGGAAGAAGTGTAATTGGTTACCCCACCAGGTGTTTCTCATGCTCCAGGACAGGTTTGCCGCCTTAAAAAGGCACTGTATGGCCTTAAACAAGCCTTTCGGGCTTGGTATGATAGATTTTCTCGGGTTGTGATCTCCCATGGATTTGTCTCTAGCCCTTATGACTCTACTTTATTTGTTCGATCGACTTCTGCTGGTCGTGTTCTCCTTTTGTTATATGTTGATGATATGATTATTACGGGTGATGATGTTGACGGTATTGTGGATTTGAAAGCAACCTTGTCCCGTTGCTTTTAGATGAAAGATTTGGGCCCTATACGATATTTTTTGGGAATTGAAGTTGCCTCCTCACCACGAGGTTACCTCCTCTCTCAGTCCAAGTATGCTGTTGATATATTCACCGTGCACGGCTCACTGATACTCGCACCTCTGACACTCCTCTCGAGCTGAACGCAAAGTATACTCCAGATGATGGCAGAAGAAATTTGTGCTTTGAAAGAACATCGCACTTGGGTACTACAAGAATTACCCACTGGAAAGAAGGTCCTGGGAAGCAAATGGGTATACACCGAGAAATATGATGAGATGAGTAATCTTCATCGTTTAAAAGCTCGGTTGGTTGCATTTGGTAATCACCAAGTTGAGGGAATTGACTATAATGAGACTTTTGCTCCGGTGGCAAAAATGGTGATTGTTCGGGCATTTTTGGCAGTTGCAGCCGTTAAAAAGTGGGCGATCCATTAGATGGATGTTCATAATGCTTTTTTACATGGGGATCTCGATGAAGAAATTTATATGCGCATTCCGCCAGGATTTGAGCGTCAGAGCGCAACAGTGCGTCGGATGCGAAAATCTTTATATGGGCTGAAGCAGGCACCGCGGTGTTAGTTTGTGAAATTGGTTGCGGCGTTGAAAGATTACGGTTTTCAGAAATCCTATTCAGATTACGCACTATTCACCCTTGTTCGTGGGGCTATCCGGATAAGTGTCTCGGTATATGTCGATGATATAATTATTGCCGGTAATGAGGCCCTACAACTTTTCAAAAATTATTTGGGCACTTGTTTAAAGATTTGGGCCGTTTGAAGTATTTTCTTGGATTGGAAGTCGTGAGAAATTCCCAAGGAATTTTTTATCTCAACTAAAGTACGCATTGGATATTATCGAAGAAACGGGGCTCTTAGGGGCTCATCCCGCCGAGTTTCCTATGGAGCAGAATCACCGCTTGGCGGTTGCTGATGGTGTGATATTAGATGACCCTGGCAAATACAGACGTTTAGTGGGTCGGCTCATTAACTTGGGTGTTACGCGGCCTGATTTGGCATACTCTGTCATATCCTATCTCAGTTTATGCAAGATCCGCGCGTTGAACATTGGGATGCTGCGCTACGGGTTGTACGCTACTTGAAGAAAAATCCAGGTCAGGGAATTCTCTTGCGGGCCGATAGCCCATTACGTTTGGAGGGGTGGTGTGACTCGGATTGGGCTAGTTGCCCAGTCACACGTTGTTCCTTGAGCGGGTGGTTTGTCTTGATTGGGACCTCTCCGGTCTCGTGGAAAACTAAGAAACAACAGACGGTGTCCCGCTCTTCTGCTGAAGCGGAATATCGGTCCATGGCTGCTGTTACGGGTGAATTAAAATGGCTTCGGCAACTTTTTGGTGATCTTGGGGTCACGATTCCTATGGGCATCCCACTGCATTGCGATAGTCAAGCTGCGTTGCATATTGCTCAGAATCCAGTTTTCCATGAACGGACCAAACATATTGAAGCAGATTGTCACTTTGTACGTGATGCGATTACTGACGGACTCATTGCCCCTACGTATGTGTCAACCCGTGAACAACTGGCGGATATATTGTCCAAAGCGTTAGGGAAGCAACAGTTTGAATTTTTACTCCTCAAGTTGGGCGTTCGCGATCTTCACGCTCCAACTTGAGGGGGGTATTGCGAGAATAAGTTATATTTAATTTTAAATGTAATAATTATTAAGTGGGGGCGTAGTTGGTATTTTATAGGCGTAGTAGGTCTTCTTTCATGATGTATAAATACCCAATGTAATAATGAATCTAAAGTAAATTTATTCGCCTATTGTATTTTGACAATAACATACCCATTAATTCACTCCAAGCAGGGTTCGAAGACTAGTCTCTTCACTGAGTAGCCAGGTAAGATCCTAATGTAAACCATTAGGGCAATGTATCAAGTGCCCATAAAACTACTGTAGCATGAGACCTACTCGAGGCATTTGATGTCTAAGTGTATATAGTTTGAGCCCTTTGAGACTTGTTTGAGTGATGCATCAAGACATCCAGTTTTAACTCATATATATCATTAATTGTGTGTAAGGACTAAGGACACATTTAGTTTCTTTTTCTTTTTCTATAAAATTTTGAATATGACATCATATATTATTATTTATAGAATATATAAATACAATGTGACAGATTAAAAAAAAACATGTACATATTTTGTAATGGATATTGAGAATTGAAATTTGTAACCTATGAAAGACTACATAATTAACTTATGTGGTAAGCCTAGGATATGTATACTATATGTGATGAAAATGTCTGTATATATAATATATATAGAGGATATATAAGATATATAAATGTTCGATAGACGTACCAATACCTATAGGGGAGGGGGTGAAGTATGATGAATATACAATTAATTAATATTCGCGCGATTAAATACAAATAATTGCCGTCTCTGCATAGGAAAAAAAGGAAGGGCAGTCGTATCGTATCTGCTTTAGATTTCTTTCCACAAGAGAGAAGACTTTGATTATATATACTACGTACTTCACTGTCTACAGTTACAATATAAATGTTTAAAATATATTTACTGCTGCTTCATTGTTTTTGTAAGTTTGTGGCATACTTACTTGTAGATATATAAGCTTCTCGATCAGCCGGCATAATTATAATTATTTTTTTTTTTTTTTTTTTTTTTTGCCATACAATATAGAGAATACCAATTGCGTTTGAAAACCAACAAAATAACTCTATGTATATATAGTGTATAAGTTATATTTATGGCTTTTACAATAATAAATTTCATTAAATGTTGTACACATTTCATTAATCTATTTATCTGTTTATGGTATTCTTCGGCTGATATGAGTAATTAGCCATGCATATAGACATCCCTAGCAACGTGCCTGATTACACAACGCGCCATGTTTATGGTATTCTTATACCCCCTCCGCTCTTTCTTATCTGTCGTAGAAAGAGAATCACACAGATTAAAAAAATAATTAATATGTCTAAAATATATTATAAAATGACTAAGTTGTTTTTTGATTTTTTGAATATATATATGCATGGATAATAGTTAGTCAAATTGACTTTTGAAACTTTTTGTATTGGAAATGTATTTTCTTTATAGAAAATGCAAATGCTTTGTTGGTAAAGGAGGAAAAAAATAATAAATTATGCATTGAAAATGTAAAATGACAGATAAATAATAGCATGTGAAATTCTAAAACAGATAAACAAAACGGAGGGAGTATATTTTTTTAGTGTAATGATAGAATTCTTTCACTCAATTCTACACCACGTGTTGACACCTAAGATAATACTCGTGGTTGTGATTGTTTCAAGTTTTTGTAATTTATTTTACGAGTGAAAAATATGTGATGAGATGAATTTATTTTCTTTGGTTCAAAGGGGATATTTATATTAAATGAAAACAACTATACAGCTGTTCAGTCGTAAAGCAAAAATTTACATCAATCTCAAACAATGTTACGAAGCTAAAAGTGCTGCGCTACATGTATTTCAGCTTGCTTTCCGGATAGCTTGTGAAATAAAAACCGACTTAGGTGGCCTGTGGTGGTATTCATGATGAAACTCTTCGTTGTGCCAATACCAAATACTTGAAATTAATTCCCGAAACAAGAATCTCCAGAAGATTTTATTGTCTTTCTTGTACATATCTTTCTGGAGACATGTGTCAAGCCAAGCTGGGACATCATGGATGTTAAAAAACTCGTGTCAGTGTTGGTGGTGCACAACATCCGTCCACATCCCACGCACCCAAGTACAATCTCTAAAGGCATGTAGTATAGATTCACTATGGTTTCCACAATAGTTGCACATATCATCGTCAATAATATTCCGTGTAGTAAGTGTACCGGCCGGTCCGGCCGTCGGAAGGGACTTTTTGCGTATGAGCCAGAGAAGATGATTACCTCGAAGCGGTCCTTTGATGCTTCAGATGCGTTTCCAGTTTGTTGTCTCGTGAGCACAAGGGTCACGGGTTTACAGGCTTCGTGATATGCCGAACTAACTGAAAATTTACCGGAAGGGTGAGCTGCCCAAAGCGGAGCTCCCGAAGCATCTACTGTGAAAGCATGGTGCAGTTCATTCGCAGAAAAACATATATGGCGCCAAATAAAAGAAGAAGTGGGCCTCGGCTTATCAAATGGCGAGCCATACTTTTGCGTATGTGATGAGATGATAATTGTATAGACTTAAAGGCGGATCCACGTGCCGGGAGGGGAAATCACGTGACCCCACTGAATTTAAAATAAAAAAAAATTAGTATTAAAACTATGTAGTTTTGTTGTTAAAAAGTGTCATTTTGTCGATAAAAAATGATGTTTTAGACCTTGGTGACCCCACTGGAATTTTTTTTGGATAAAAGATGTAGTTTTAGATTCTCAGAATAACCACCTGGAATAAATTCTGGATCCATGGTGTAAAGAAGTAAACTTATCTCTCCCCATTTTCTTATAGTTATATATTCTTGATTAATTACTGTGGAATTAATGAGTCAAGATAAACAATCATGCATGGTTACCTAATTAATTAATGTTGATTAAATTATAATAAAATGACAATCTGGCAAGTCAAATTCCTTTGATGATGGACAGATTTTGTGCTTTAGTTATTCAGTTTGAATATCAACTTCATTTAGAAGATGTTAAAACCTCAAAACAGCTACAGACAAACATTTACAATTCTTATGTACACATTACTATTTAATTAACCTGAATTGATTCCTTCTAATTTATTGAATTTGATCTTTTTTAAACACTAATTGTTTATGGAAGAAAACAAAAATATATAAATAAATAACTAAATGGTTTATGAAAGGATTCAGATAAGATTGAAGTCGAAAAATTCCCATATGTTTAGTAAAATTTTAATATTGAAATGTAAAAGCTTACTTATTAAAAGAAGGTTAATTAGAGTTTAGAGAGAAACCCGGCCATGAAATGAGTATGTGAAATTATGGTGAGCCGTCAAAACTTCTAAAAGCATGTCATATATATAATACTCCTTCGTTTTATTATTATCATCACATTTTAAATTTCTTTGTTTTTATTTATACGTCATTATCATTTCCAAATGAATCATTTATTATTTTTTCCTCTTTACCAATAAAGTACTTACATCTCCAATAAAAAAAATACATTTCCAAAACAAAAGACTCATTTATCAACAAAGTTTTTACATCTCCAATAAAAAAATATATTTTCAATACTATATTTTAGACATATTAATTATTTTCTTAATCTGTGTAATTTTTCTCTCTTTGACTGATAAAAAAACCGGAAGGAGTATATTACAGTGTTGATTAAGTATATACATATCTCATGTTAATTTTTTTAATTTGGAAGCCATTTAATGCACGAGAATAGCTAAAATGTTTTTACCCAGGGGTGCTGCAATACCGTAGCAAGTTAACAGCCCCAACTATGTGCACATTGACAGCCGAGGGGGAGGTAGTTCGTTGCCAACAATGAGTGAATCAAATGATGTGGAAATGGTATGCCATGACACATCAAATCAAATGTGGAATAGGTGGAGAATCATGGAGCCTATTTTAAAGCAAACCCACCAGATGGAAGCACCATAACAACCCAGTCTTCGTATGGGAACGCAATAAATAATGCAATGGGAACTCTGCCTCTAGGCGCCAATTGACAACTTCGACTCGCGTAAGTGATGAGGATTGTCTCATGGAATTGTAGAGGGCCGGTTCCTCTACTTTTTTGGACATGTTAATGATTTAATTAATGAATACCCGGCCCGACATCCTTTTTCCGATGGAAACACATGTGTCAAAGTGTAAATGCAAACCGTATCTGAGACGATTCCACTTTACTGAGCTAGTGGTTGGGTAAGCAAGTGGCTTTAGTGGTGGCATGTGATGTTTTTGGAATGTCTCTGTTACAAACTCGAGATTGCTCTCAAGAACGAAGTAGTGTATTATGTGTTAGACCCGTGCGCGCAATTAAAATAAATAAACGAAAATTAAATCAACAATTTTATTTAATATATTTAAATGACTATATTACAATAGTAATTGAAATAAAATACAATGCACTACAAAACCGAGACGCAGTCGAAACTACATTCTTTAAGACAATTTTGGCCCGGTATGTACCCGGTTGTTACCAATTGTCTCTCGGGATAACTCGGTTATACCTGTTCAAGTAGAGGTACTTGAGACTTGAACCACAAATAACTTTGACAATGCCTGAATCTCTTCGACTCGTGAATGGACTCGAAATGAACAGCAGCTCATATACATGCTCATAAACGAGCTGAACACCACGAACTGAACAGAGCTCGAAAATGCTGCAAAACTACAGGACTCGAAGTACTAAGTTGTATGTGTATGATGCAATTTCTGAACTCTCTATTTTCTCCATTCATTTGAGGATGTTTATATAGTGGACCATATTGTGAAACTCATGCCTTTCCATTTCCTGAATTAATGCTCAAGCATCCATGGCATTAAATTAGGCATTCATGGTTGAATATTAACTGAAAATGATTCAGCTCCTTGTTCGGTAAAAACGAGTTTTACAATTTATAACCGAAACACCCCAAGTATAAGGTTCGTAGTATAGGATGTTAACGGGTCGTCCTAAGGGAGTGGAACGTCTATCGAATTCAAGTATAAACCTATATCGATTATGTCACAATTATCTATCTAAACTAAGGTTGAAACTAACTAAAACCTAAACCTAAGAATTGAAACTAAAACAGGAATAAAGACAAGCAGAAATTAAGAAAACAGAAAGACGGACGAACGTTCACTTTGATGAACGAGCGTCGGGAAACTAAATCTACTGGACGAGCGTCTGCTATTGCGGACGAACGTCTAACTACTCTGGCCCGAAGCGAGTAAAAGTGCAGAAAAACAGCAGGAAACTAGGGTTTATAAAACTAGAACTTAAACTAAACTTAATCTAAACGATTTGATTAAAACAATTAAAGGAAAACACAGCAAGGCGACTAGGTTCCACCTATCAACCAACAATCCAACTAGACGGTGATTAAAAAGACATAGTTTTTAGTAGTGATTTATTCACGAATTCAATTAAATTTCTTCAACCAAATTCTAGGGTTTCGTTTATCTTTTCAAACAAACTAAACATGCAATCAAAACGAAATCACGAGATTGTTTCCAAACTCTTACTCAACTAAACATGCCTAATCTCTTATAACATGAATAATTGCATTACTTTGAATAAAAGAGAACTTAAATAATATATTTTCATATATTAATCCAAGCATCAAATATAAATAGATCGTTTCATCAAATTCATAATCCAATAAAACATAACAATGCAAAACAGATCCAAAGTAATGAAAAACTATGAATTAACTCACTACTCATCTAGTATCGAACTCCTCTAGTTGGTTGTGTTGTTGATAAGCTTCCTCCGTCGACTCACTGCAAGGCTTTTAGCCAACAATCATGTTGAAGATGATTGTTGGATTGGAGAAGTTCATCTCTGTGGAATTAGGGTTTTTGGCCGCAGCTTTTTGGTGTGAAAGTGCGATCTCAATGATGTGTAAAAAGTATGAAATTAGGGTTGGGGCTGCTGCTGTATTTATAGAGTGCTAAGTCGGTTAGGGTTTAAGTCGGCACCGGACGCTCGTTCACTTATATGGACGCCCGTTCAAGATGCCTTAGACGCTATAAAGACGCTCGTTCGATTCCGTCTAAACTCTCTGTTCAACTTTTCTTATTTGGACGCCGTCCGAATTACCAAACGCCCGTTCACACTGGGGCTTTGCATGGGCCTTTCGTCGTGATTGATGCGAAACGGATTTTTGATATTTCCATCTTTATCTTCATTGATTTCTTTCCTTATCTCTTTTATTTTCCCATATCTTTGATTGATCCTCTCTCATCTCAAATTAAGCCTCCTAAAAGATAAATAAACATTGCAAAATGTAATGAAATCCAAATAATCATAATTAAATCAATTAAACACTTAAAATAACCAATTTTGCAAATAACCATATTAAAATGACATTTACTTAATAATTACACTTAAACCCTTAATTCTTATATAAATTATGCAAATGTGGAGAAAATAATAATGAAATAAACCCTTAATAATCATATAAATATGGCCTTAACAACACCCCCACACTTAGCTTTTTGTACGTCCTCGGACAAAACAATCAAAACTATAGCTCAACTTTCATGTAATCCACATAGATCTCTAACTCACGTAACAAAAGATACAACAACTATAGCAAACAATACCATCACAGAGATAGATTCAGTGTATGTGTGACAAGCCCTTTTTCAAATTTAACAAGCCTTTCAAAGAAGTATCCTCTCAAAAATCCAATGATTATCCTAGACATAGGCAGTAATAGCTCCACTCAAAGCCTTCCCACGCACTCAGTAGGATAATCCCTACAGCATATCATGCGGTTCTACTAGGTATAAGATCCATGATAACAAAGACTTCACTCTATTTTTACTCATCATTTTCAAAAATTTTCAAATTTGACGCATATCAGAATGAGCTCTTACCCATCATAGTAGAATAGGATGTTTCGTGATAACACCCTACCTTACTCAAATCATAAGGTAGCTTCTCCTGACTGTCGTGAGCTTTTGGTCATCATAGTGGAATAGGACATTTCGAGATAATGCCCTACCTCACTCCAATCATCGACCAGCTTTCGACAAACGTATTTATTATGATTGCTTATTCATTCTTTTCTTCAAGACATAAGTTACATCTCACTTATCACATTCGAACTTTATGATATTCACAGCACACAGTCTAACTACGGTGTTACTATACTGACCTTCCTAAGGTAAATCACTAAAACAATGAAAGGATATAGTTCAAAAAGACTTGCTTCAATATCAAAGGCTCTCGTGAGTGAAAAATGAATACTAGCTCCATGAAAGTAAAGACATGCTATAATTATCTCACTAAGTCACATACTATCATAAATCGAGAAAACTACAACTAGCAAGCATTGGTTTCAATCATATGCTCGAGACGCACAAAAATTTAAATTTAGTGGAAAATTTAACATTCACTATTCACTCATATTTCAAAGGATATAGCATGAAAACATACCCAATTTACCCCCCCACACTTAAATCACATTATGTCCTCAGAATGTGCAGAATAAAATAAAAATAAAAAAAAACTTAGCTGGTTTCAACAGTGGTTGTCGGATGAAAGTTGGCAGAGGTCAGGCCGGAGCATGAATGTACCGCGACAACTCGAATAGACAACACTGGACATAAAAGCTTGTGAACCTGCTCAAAAGTATCTGCCATACTCGACATACCATATAATCTCGGGGTACACGGGGTATATGAGCAACACATAACACAAAACACTTACAATGAATGTTGGAGGAATAACCATCAACACAAAATCAACTAAAGTATTATTTCTAAAACAATAAAACAAAACAACCTAAGCAAAGAAAACGAACAAAGAAAACTAGGTTGCCTCCTAGGAGCGCTCTTTTAATGTCAATAGCTTGACACAGATTTCAAAAATCAACCCGGATCGGGCCACTTTGGTTTGACTACCGCCACCTCGAAGATCGTAATCGGGAGCCTTTGGGCGGAAATGATTTTCACCACAACAACAAGTCAAGTGCGCAATAAGATCATTAAACTTTTCTCTCCAAACTACACCGACTCTCTTCTTCTTCGTGTTCTTGCGGATGATATGCATAGGTGTGCTAACATGCTTAGGAGTCTCGTGAGAAGGTTCCTCACAGTAGAGGTAGGAATGTCATCATCGACTCAAAGAAATAAGATGGAATCTCTTCACAAATCAGGACATCTCAGACTCTCATCTCTTCTTTGGAAATAAAGAGTCTCGGGCTTTTCCTTTGGTTGCCCAAAATATTTCTTAAGGCGATGACCATTCACTTTAAAAGCTTGATTACCATACCCGTTCAAAGTAATTACTCCACTTGGATTAACCTCGAGAATCTCAAAGGACTGGACCATCTAGACTTGAGTTTACCGAAACGGTGAAGTCTAGTATTATAGAGTAAAGCCATCTCACCAACTTTGAATTCTCGGTCCTTGATCTTAGCGTCATGGAGCATCTTCGTTCTTTCCTTGCTAAGCTTAGCATTCTCGTATGCTCTGAGTCCGAATTCGTCGAGCTCGTTCAATCAGAATAACCGCTTTTTCCCCACGAGTTGGCTATCGAAATTTAAGAATTTAATTGCCCGTAAAGCTCGTGTTCAAGTTCGATGTAAATGACAAGCTTTGCCATAGACCATTTGGAAGGGTGACGTGCCCATCGGGGTTTTAAATGCGATGACGATAAGCCCACAATCGTCATCCAACTTAAGACTCAATTAGATCGATTATTGTTCACGGTCTCCTCTAAAATTCTTTTCAAGCTCTGGTTGCTTACCTCAACTTGGCCACTGGTTTGGGGATGATATGGTGTACCAACTTTGTGTTTGACACCATATTTTTCAAGGATTTTATCAAGCGGCGCATTGTAAAAATGGGTACCTTCATCACTAATGAGTGCTCTCGGACAGCCGAATCTGGTAAAGATATTCTTTTGCAAGAATTTCTTCACGACTTTATGATCATTAGTTTGGGTGGCTATTGCTTCAACCCACTTGGAAACATAGTCGACACAGACGATGATATATTTATTACCGCACGAAGATGGAAAGGGTCCCATAAAATCTATGCCCCAAACGTCGAAAACTTCGCATTCAAGAATGGGCTTAAGTGGCATTTCCATCCTACTACTCTCTGCCGTCAATTCTCGGCACCTATCACAACCTTTACAAAAGGCTTCGCATCTTTAAACAGAGTCGGCCAAGTAGAATCCGGCTTGAAGGATCTTTGCAACCGTCTTCGGTGTTCCATAGTGACCTCCGGTAGGACCATTTATGGCATTGGTCTAGGATATCCCATCGATCATGCTCCGAACACACCGTCGAAGCAATCCGTCTTCTGGACTACGAACAAATAAGGATCTTCCCATACGAGATATTTAAGATCGAAAAGAACTTTTCTTCTCCTGATACGTCATATCCTCTAAATGACCACTCGCTAAATAGTTGACGTAGTCAGCATACCACGGCCTAACCGTTTCAAGCTTCATCAATTGCTCAGTCGGAAAATCAATGCCTATATCATTGTGATTCTCTGCACCCTCATTTACTAAGCGAGATAAATGATCAGCCACAATATTCTCACTACCTTTCTTATCTTTAATCACAAGGTCAAACTCTTGTAAAATCAGAATCCATCGAAGTAACCTTGGTTTTGCATCTGCTTTGTCCATAAGGTAGCGCAAGGCTGCATGGTCGGTCCAAACAACAACTTGAGACCCTGAAGATAACTCTAAACTTGTCAATGGCAAAACAACAACTAAGAATTCCTTCTCGGTTGTGGTATAATTGCATTGAGCCGGGTTCAAAGTGCGGCTCGCATAATAAATGGGCTGAACCTTTATCAACTCTTTGACCTAAAGCTGCGCTTTCACGGCGTAATTAGAGGCATCGCTCATCAACTTGAAAGGCTTGGTCCGGTAAAAGTGCAACTAAAATAGGGGCATCGATAAGCTTGTCTTTTAGACAATTGAAAGCTTCTTTGCACTTCAGATCGAACAAGAAATCTACATCATCTTTCAAAAGATTTGATAAAGGCTTGGCGATGGTAGAAAAATCTTTAATGAAACGCTTTGTAGAAGCCAACATGACCTAGAAAACCTCGTACCTCTTTCACTTTGTCTTAGGTACGTCATCCTTTCAATGGCTTCGACCTTAGCCTTATCAACTTGAATACCAAAGATTGGACACCTTATGTCCCAAAACGATTCCTTAAATCTACTAGAAAATGGCATTTTTCCCGATTAAGCACAGATTTTTCTCAACACACCGTTGGAGTACCATATCTAGATTCCTTAAGATTTCATCAAAGCTATCGCCGTGGATCGAGAAGTCATCCATGAAGACCTCCATGCATTGCTCCACAAGTCCATCAAAAATGGCTAACATGCACCGTTGAAAAGTCGCGGGTGCGTTGCATATAGCCGAATGGCATTCTACAAAAAGCAAAAGTACCGGATGGACACGTAAAAGTTGTCTTCTCTTGGTCATTAGGATCAATGGCTATCCTGGAAGTAGCCGAATAGCCATCAAGGAAACAATAATACTTATGACCACTCGATCGCTCAATAAATTTGGTCAATGAAGGGTAGGGAAAGTGGTCCTTGGCAGTAACCTCGTTAAGTCTCACGATAGTCAATACTGCACTCAGAGTTTGTCACGAGTCGTAAGGCAACTTCCTCCCCTTTTTCATTCTTTTCGACGGTGATTCCACCCTTCTTTGGCACAACTTGAGTAGGGTGGCCCACTCGCTTATCGGCGATTGCATAGATGATGCCCATGTCAAGCCACTTTATCACTTCTTTCTTGACAACCTCCTGCATATGCGGATTCAGCCTTCTCTCGAGGTTGTCTAACCTTTTAGCTCCCTCCTCCGTTCGGATTTTATGCATGCATACATCTGGTGATTCTCGGATATCACCCACTTGCCATCCGAACGCGAGGATATTTTTTTTAAGCACTTCTATCATTTGTGCTTCTTGCTCGTGGTCGAGTTTCAAGAAATGATCAAAGGCAATTTATCTCCATCCTTAAGAAAGATATACTTAAGGTGTTTCGAAGCGGTTTGAGCTCTAAATCGGTGAGGTGGTTGCTCAATACTAGACTTTAACGGGCCACCTTTCTCTTTATGAGCTTGGAGTGGTTGACTAAAGAATAACTCATCTTCCCGAGGCTCAACCCCGGAAAGTCATGGATCAAATCATCCATCGGGATCCTCCGGTCAACACTTGCTTTTTTTTCTTGTGATCGATCATTTTTCTTAACTCTTCATCTTTAAGCTCTTCGCGCGACTCTTTCCAGTCATCTACTTCCCAATGAGTAGCTTCTCTCCAAAATTCTACCTCGTCCCAACTACCCATCAGAGCTTCTTCTTCACCAGGGATGAAGTCTTCCTGACTCAGTTCCTTGAGATCATCGTTTGTTGCTGGGTATCTCCATGCTTCTAACTCAATAACAGGCTCAGTGTGAGCGAGTGAAGATGACTCGGCAATGCTTACGGCTTGAAATGAATTAGAAGATGGTCCGCAGTCAGCTTGATCTTCAATGTCCATGACTTCAAAAACACCTATCTCTGTCAACTCCTCTGCTTCTTCAGAGTAGGCATCTTTTTCGTCCTCATAGATAGCTTCGACAAACGATATTTCATCAATTACGGCTCTTTCAGGATATGTCCCTCGGGTGAAGGTAACGGATGTGTCATCGACTCTAAGAGTAATCTGTCCTTTGCAGAAGTCGATGAGAGCGTTAGAAGTGTCTAAAAAGGTTCGGCCTAGAATTAGAGGCATCTCCTTATCAGGTGGATAGTCTAGAATAACCCAGTCGGTAGGGAAGACTAAATGTTCAACTTGAAGGAGAACATTAGCTACACAACCGGCTGCAGTCCGGCTAGATTTATCTACCATCTGAAGAGAAATCGGGCGTTTCGCATCCTTTATCTAACCCGAGCTTTTTGCATACGTTTAATGGCATCACATTAATAGAGGCCCCGAGTCGCATAAGACATTTTGAATAAATGGCCTTCGATCTCACAGAGATTGAAGGTGCGCAGGTCACCTCGCTTAACAAATGACTTCTCAGTGAAACCATCGCGCAATCTTCGCAGTAGCACTTCTTGACCATCCCTCAAGTTTTCTCTTACTCCCACGTAATTCTTTTAGATACTTAGAGCATTTAGGCATTTTGGTTAATACCTCGGCTAAGGGCATACTAACTTGAGTGTCTCTAAGCATCCTCTCTCACTCCAAAGATACCGCTTGTCATTAGTGAGGGCTTTTCTTTCCTTTTGGTGGATAAGGAAGGGCTTTATCATTCCTCGTAGCTTGATTCTTTATCGCCTCATCCTCCTTATCCTTCCATCTTACAAACTTTTCTTCCTTTTTCTTAGTGGTACCGCCACTGATCATTATCCTTTCTTTCCTCATCATCGAATTATTTTCGTCCTCCAGAAGAATTGTCACCGAGCTCCTCATCTTTGTTTTCTTCGGCATGTGGTTTCGATTTCCTCTCCGAACTCATGGCGTCGGGAGGGGCTACTCGCTTTCCGACATCTTTGCGGATTCAGACCTTCTTACCACTTCTCAACGTTACTTCATTCAACTCCTCTTCTTGTCCATACTCCCATTGAGGTGTAATGGCGGTGCAAACATTCACATCAGCTTTCGGATTTCTCTCGGTATAACTCGGAAGTTTACCGTGAGGTCCGCCGCTTGTTTGGTGCGCTATCCGACCAACTTGTCTCTCAATAGCTTTAACACTAGTAGACAGAGTCTTCACCATGTCTACCAGCTCATCAAATTTGTGTTGAGGGACACATGAGGTGGTATGATTTTGAGTTTGGTTCCATCCTCCTTGAGGCCTTTGGGAGTTAGGAGTTGTCCTTTGATAGTTTGAGTTGAAAGAATTCGAATATGAAGGGCCAGGTGGTAACTTGGCTTGATTGAAGTTTTGTCATTTGAAATCTGAGTAGTTCGGCTTTGATTGAAGTTTGAATGGTTGGTTTTGATTGTCCATTAGATTTACTTCTTCCGTCGTCTCCGTTCCTACCTGCATTCCCGGATCGTAAGGTCGTCAAGATTAGCCACCGCTTGCTTATCAATTCCATCTGAGCAACCAATAGCTTTGTATCAGGACTGCTTGCAATATCTTCTTTCTTAAACAACATTGGTCTTCTTGGGAGTCGACCACATATTGTTCTTGGCGATGGTCTCAGCCACTCTGAAAGCGATCTCATCACCTCCCCTAAGAAGGATCCATGAGTGTGGAGTCAAGATAGTCTCTATTAGGTTGAGAGACACACTCTATAAAACAGTTCCAAAGAACTCATATACATCATATCCGTGATTGGGGCACTTCCTCATCAATGATTTAATCTCTCCCAAGCTTTGCCAACAGCCTCATCCTCCATTTGCTAAAACGTAGCTATTTCCGTTTCATCTCCATAATCTTGCCTGGTGAAACCCACTTGAGAGCGAAGGCTCTTTTGACATCATTCCATGTATGGAGAGAATGATGTGCCAACGATTTAAACCACCGACTTGCTTCACCTTTCAAAGCAAAAGGAAATAGCTTTAACTTGACTATCTCGTAATCAACACCAGGATAATGGCACGCTTCATGATTTTACGAATGTGGATAAGAAGTCGTGTGGATCTTCCCGAGCGATACCATGGAAAGAGCTATTCGAACTAGAGCAACTACTCCGTTCTTTAGATCAAAGTTCACTCCTCCCATGTCGGGAGGGCGAACAGTCTATGCCCCTCGAGAAAATCTTGATTAAGATATGGGGTGTAGGGTCCTGGTTCAACTGATTGAGTGGTTTTGTCTAAATTGTTGAAGTTGTTGATTTATGCCGACTTGTTGATTCTTGTTGTTGCAGAGCTTGCATCTCTTGAAGGATTAAATTTAAGCGAGCTTGGGGATCGGGAATTGGATTTGGTGGATTTGGAATTGGATCTTGATCTCGCCATGGCGTCAAGATCGGAAGAAGCCTCCTTCTTAGAATGGATCGTTCGAGTTAGGATCGAAGATCGAAGTCCTTCTTACTTTCGTTTGCATAAACCGTAAAGAAAAGAAAAGGAAAACAATCAACCTTAGGGTTGATGAGAACGAAGTTTAGAAGATTGGAGGATTTAGTAGTGTAGAAAGATAGAAAAGCGAGAAAAGAAAAGTGGAATTTTTCGGGGTTGTCACGTGGACGCTAGTTCAGAGAGGATTCGTGAAGTGAACGCTCGTTGAGCAGCGAATTGGCGAATTGGCGTTCGAGAAGACAAAATGGGGCAAATGGGCGTTCGGTATGGGTGAACGCCGTTCGTAAGGCTTTTAGTATTTTTTTTTAAATTTTTTTATTTTAGAAAATATATAGAAACCAAATCGGAAAAGGAACCTACCTACTAAAAGTTTAAAAACAAGAAAAACACTAAAGACGGTAAAAAAACGTGTTGAAATCTTCTAGGGCCAAAATGGAGGGAAAATAGTGGATTTTGACTCGAAAACGCACTGAACGGCCTATGGCCGTTCACCACGTCGTCGGCGTCGGAACGAGCTTTCGAATTGGGGTCCTGCGTTCCAAAGCGGACACACTCGAGCCGAAATTTATGATCAAAAAATACTACGCGTGCCCTAACGACCCTTTTGACACTGAAAATTGTCTAAATAGAATCCGACAACCGTTAACGACTCCCCGGCAACGGTGCCAAAAACTTGTTCGGTAAAAACGAGTTTTACAATTTATAACCGAAACACCCCAAGTATAAGGTTCGTAGTATAGGATGTTAACGGGTCGTCCTAAGGGAGTGGAACGTCTATCGAATTCAAGTATAAACCTATATCGATTATGTCACAATTATCTATCTAAACTAAGGTTGAAACTAACTAAAACCTAAACCTAAGAATTGAAACTAAAACAGGAATAAAGACAAGCAGAAATTAAGAAAACAGAAAGACGGACGAACGTTCACTTTGATGAACGAGCGTCGGGAAACTAAATCTACTGGACGAGCGTCTGCTATTGCGGACGAACGTCTAACTACGAACTGAAGCAGAAAAGTGCAGGAAAACAGCAGGAAACTAGGGTTTATAAAACTAGAACTTAAACTAAACTTAATCTAAACGATTTGATTAAAACAATTAAAGGAAAACACAGCAAGGCGACTAGGTTCCACCTATCAACCAACAATCCAACTAGACGGTGATTAAAAAGACATAGTTTTTAGTAGTGATTTATTCACGAATTCAATTAAATTTCTTCAACCAAATTCTAGGGTTTCGTTTATCTTTTCAAACAAACTAAACATGCAATCAAAACGAAATCACGAGATTGTTTCCAAACTCTTACTCAACTAAACATGCCTAATCTCTTATAACATGAATAATTGCATTACTTTGAATAAAAGAGAACTTAAATAATATATTTTCATATATTAATCCAAGCATCAAATATAAATAGATCGTTTCATCAAATTCATAATCCAATAAAACATAACAATGCAAAACAGATCCAAAGTAATGAAAAACTATGAATTAACTCACTACTCATCTAGTATCGAACTCCTCTAGTTGGTTGTGTTGTTGATAAGCTTCCTCCGTCGACTCACTGCAAGGCTTTTAGCCAACAATCATGTTGAAGATGATTGTTGGATTGGAGAAGTTCATCTCTGTGGAATTTAGGTTTTTGGCATGCAGCTTTTTGGTGTGAAAGTGCGATCTCAATGATCCGTAAAAAGTATGAAATTAGGGTTAAATTTCTTCTTTGTATTTATAGAGTGCTAAGTCGGTTAGGGTTTAAGTCGGCACCGGACGCTCGTTCACTTATATGGACGCCCGTTCAAGATGCCTTAGACGCTATAAAAACGCGCTCGTTCGATTCCGTCCAAACTCTCTGCTCAACTTTTCTTCATTTGGGACGCCGTCCGAATTACCAAACGCCCGTTCACACTGGGCCTTTGCATGGACGCTCGTCCAGATTGATGCAGAACGGATTTCTTGATATTTCCATCTTTATCTTCAAAGATTTCTTTCCTTATCTCTTTTATTTTCCCATATCTTTGATTGATCCTCTCTCATCTCGAAATTAAGCCTCCTAAAAGATAAATAAACATTGCAAAATGTAATGAAATCCAAATAATCATAATTAAATCAATTAAACACTTAAAATAACCAATTTTGCAAATAACCATATTAAAATGACATTTACTTAATAATTACACTTAAACCCTTAATTCTTATATAAATTATGCAAATGTGGAGAAAATAATAATGAAATAAACCCTTAATAATCATATAAATATGGCCTTAACACTCCTCCACTCATTAATTCGATTTGCTTCAATTCTCAGCATTGAAGCTGCTTTCTAGAATTCGAGCTACTGAGCTGAGCTTGTGTTGGACAACCGATCTGACTGAGCTTATTCGAATATAGCTCATTCTGAATGTGTATTGATATGGGTACTCTTCAACTTTCACTAGGATTACTTGTAAACCTGCACAGTTTATTCACAACATGTACATTAGACAATATGTGAATATTTTAACTGAGACACAGGCTCACCATTGGTTTTGACTAAGTGGATACTTAAGTCAATGTGTGCTTTAGGACTTTCATCAAACATATTTAATTCCTCAGGACGAATTCAATATAATGAGACTGTGATAACACTAGTCCCTCAGATATTCTAGAATTTTTTATTTTTTTTTAAATTCCCAGAATTACATCTATAAGTCCCATATCATGAGTAATCCTCGTTATTAGCATATATTCTTCTAATTCACTATTTAAGACAACAGTCTTAATATCCATTTGGTGGATTTCAAGCTTACATACCACAACATCTGCGATAAGTACTCATATCGACGAAAGTCGAGTTTCTAGTGAATTTGTATGAAGAAATCAAGACCCTCTTTTGGTGATAACCTCTGGCTACCATCATGGCCTTACATTGTTTAGTTTTAGGTATTCTCACCTTTGCTAAACACCCCCACATTTCCCAAGTATTCGTAGATAAGCTCTCAGCTTTCCCTCAACTCATATGGGATTCTTATCCATCTGTTCGATGTAAACCTATAAAGAATGAAATCGGTGGAAACTATTGCTTCCCCCCACAAGTTCGGAGATTAACTCAAACTATTCACCATGCTTTAACCAACTCAGCATTTCTCAGATAACATCTGAAAACAATCAACACCGGCTGTAAAACTAGCAGAAATAGCATTTTTCTGAAAATCAGCAGCTTTTGTTAAAGACAATGACCTTTCTTGAAACCAATGGCTTTTGTTAAAAACAAATGTTTTTTTGCGAAAATCAGTGAACAAAAGAAAGAGAGTGGCCAGCACTTTTTTCCACTACGATTCTGCTAGGTTTATTCGCTTAGTTGTTTTTCCAACTTGCATTCTTATAGGTTTATAACTCATTTGTTGTCTTATCTTTGCTATTTTAGCAAAATTAGACACAACTTTATTTTATACAATGATCGATAAATAATCTTTACCGACTCTCGATTGGCATAAATATTTAAATCACACGTCTATGTTTTTTTTCCCACGAATGAAACCGTGCCTAAGTCATATTTGCTTTGACACATCTATGGCATGTTTAATAAATCATTCGACATAATGATTTATATTCATCCATTTTTAGATTAGGAAATAAATAATTTCCACTCCTAATCGTTATGCCATAGGCTTGTGACACCACATTGTATCACCAACCATTTCAATTTTAGTCATATTTCAACTCACGGTATAAAAAAAACTATTATTGATTCAACAACTTGTACCACCACTGGTACGCATTTCAAATCAAAACACCTCGGTGTTCATTTCATTTTTATTCAACGAATAAAAGTTCTACGAGTCGTCACCAAAATGAGAATTTTATCATGAAGATAATTTCCCCAACTTACACGGCACGTCAAAATAATGTTTTCACTAAACATTTTGGCATATTTTTCTTATGATTAATCTGCCAATTAAATAATTTTTAGGTACACTCGTCATACGAAATGTATTAATCATATATGCCTCAACTGGCAACAACGGTTCAAAACATAATAAGAAAATTATTTGAACCAATACACATTAAGACCTATTGGGCCAGGTCATTTCGGGTCAAGCGGATCATTTATGATGAAGAGGATGAGCTTCAAGAGAATGATTCGGGTTCTTCTGAGAATGGAACCGTGCGAGATTGCACAAGAGCTATTTATTATTCCATACATTAAAATAGAAATTACATTTTCTACTTTATGTAACAACACGGAGATCCATCATCATCCATAAACCTCCATCTATCGTTCCTTCAGCAATTACCTCGCCTTCATCTATTAGTCTGAATTTGTATGTATCAAATACCAACACGGACACTAGGTAGTAAGTGGCTTCCGTAAAACCACATTCATCAGTAAGTCCGGCACATGTAGGACATCTCGAAGAATCAATGCTCTCCCATACGTCAAATTCAACTGAACATGACCGCATCCAATGATATCGGAAGTAGTTGAATTTGACATTACTATTTTCTCACCTTTGAGATGTTGGTAACTAAAAACGATGATCTGTTTCACACACATATGTCGGGTAGCCCGATGTCTACAACCCAAGCATATTCCTCTTCCTCGAGGTCTCGTCAGCTCAATTTTGACCTGTTTTAAAACCACTTCACTTCCCGCAACCTGGAGCTTTCTCCTCGAATTGGCGCACCAATAAGAGTCATCGATTATAAAATTCCATTTCTGTTTACAAACAGAAGATAAACAATTTTAAGGCTCATTTTTAAACGACCATTTTCTCAAAAGGATAATTTAAATACCAAAAAAATGATATTTAACACATTTTATATCAACTCGATATCAAACCAAGTAAAGTTTGTTTTCAACTCGTAAAACACAAACTCAAACTTGTTTCAGCTTGATAGAACAGACTAGGGCCTGTTTTCAACTCATAAAACATACTTAAAATTGTTTTTAAATTCGTAAAACAAATTGAAGATTGTTTTGACTCGTCAAAACAAGCTCGAGTTTATTTCAACTCGATTCTCCAACCGTTTATCAAATCGTAACAATATCAACAAGTTTGAACTTGTTATTCCAAATATCAGCTCTTTAAATTTGTTTATTTCAATTTAGTTTGTCCAACTTATAATCAAAACACCAAAGCGGATAGTAGTTTTTACCAGAAAACCCCAAAAGGAGATGGACCGATTTTACCAGAAATCGATACCAAAAAAGAAGTGGACCGATTTTACCAGAAATCGATACCAAAAAGGAAGTGGTAGTTTTTAAAACGAGCTGGACTAGAATCGAAATAAACGAGCTGTGCTTGCATTTTATTTTTTTTTTTTTTTTTTTATTTTTTTCCAAACGAGTTGAACTTGTTCAACATAAAATTCAACTCGAATCAACCTCGTCCAAATAAAATTGAAGAAATATTCGTCAAATATTTTGATTACTCACGGGTTCGAATTAGAACAACAGTTCTTCAACAAAATTGTCTTAAGCTGTTAGACCCCGTGCGCAATTAAAATAAATAAACGAAAATTAAATCAACAATTTTATTTAATATATTTAAATGACTATATTACAATGGTAATTGAAATAAAATACGATGCACTACAAAACCGAGACGAGTCGAAACTCTGTCCTTAAGACAATTTAGGCCCGGTATGTACCCCGGTTGTTACCAATTGTCTCCCAGGATAACTCGGTTATACCTATTCAAGTAGAGGTACTTCAGACTTGAACCACAGCGAACTTTGACAATGCCCAGAATCTCTTCGACTCGTGAATGGAATCGAAATGAACAGCAGCTCGTATACATGCTCAAAAACGAATTTGAACACCATTTAATCGAACAGAGCTCGAAAATGCTGCAAAACTACAGGACTCGAAGTACTAAGCTGTATGTGTATGATGCAATTTCTGAACTCTCTATTTTCTCCATTCATTTGAGGATGTTTATATAGTGGACCATATTGTGAAACTCATGCCTTTCCATTTCCTGAATTAATGCTCAAGCATCCATGGCATTAAATTAGGCATTCATGGTTGAATATTAACTGAAAATGATTCAGCTCCTCCACTCATTAATTCGATTTGCTTCAATTCTCAAAGATTGAAGCCGCTTTCTAGAATTCGAAGCTCGAAATGAGCTTGTGTTGGACAACCGATCTGACTGAGCTTATTCAAATATAGCTCATTCTGAATGTGTATTGATATGGGTACTCTTCAACTTTCACTTCCAACATTAGCTCTTTCAACCACCCGACTTTAAGTGTTAATTTCTCATTCACTCGTTATCCGAATTGAATGATTCCAAATCCTGAATTCATCAAGAATATATCCGAATTACGCTTACAAAGTCACAGAATAAAATGATTATAAAATCATTTTTAATTCAATTCCTCTATATCTCCAACATTATGATGGGTATGACTCAAAATGGACAGGTTTATTGCGTTCTCACTTTTATCTATGCCTCCCCGACCCCTTCCATTCGTGAAGAACTTTGGGATTTTCTGTCACATGCTAGTACATTTATCACAATTCCGTGGTGCCTTGTTGGGGACCTAAATCAAGTTATTCATGCCGAAGATAAACGAGGAGGTAGTGATGTTGGGGCGGCGGCCAGAAATGATGCGGAATTTTTTTGAGAGGGCAGGACTCTCTAAAATGAGTTTTCAAGGGCCAAGATTTACGGGATTTTTTCTGGACTACCACCACTTTTTGGGTGAATTTGTGGATATACCACCCAAGGCAAAAAAAAAAAACAAATTTTGGAACGCGATTTTCTCCCATTTTTTTCACAAATGTGCACGATCTTAAGGTACACCCTTCCCCTATTGGGTTCCCCCTTCCCAATTAGGGTTTAGTTTGGTTCCAAAAACACCTAAAACGCGAAAATGGGAGTGGTATATCGACAATGAAATGGTATGGCTTGAAATTGGGCTTGTCAATAGTGGTATATTGACAAAGCTCCCTAAGATTTACTTGGTCGAGCTCGGTTTTTAACCCGAATGCCATTGAGCAACATTTGGATCAGGGTCTTTGTAACGATCCTTGGTGTCGGCTTTTCCCGGAGTCCACCATGGTTCATTTACCGTGCATTCTGACTATCATCCAATTATGATTAATAGTGAGGGGGCCGAACTACAGGTACGTAGGGAGAAAATATTTCGCTTTCAGGCATGCTGGATGGAACATGATGCTTTTAAGGAATTTATGCAACAGAGTTGGGAGATTACTGACAACGATATGGCTCGGGGGATTAAACAGTTCCAAGAGAAAGCAACTAGTTGGAATAAGCATGTATTTGGAAATATTTTCTATCGCAAGAAAAAATGTAAGGATCAATTGGTTGGTATCCAAAAATCATTGTCCTACGCACCGTCCTCCTTCCTGACTAAATTAGCGGCAACACTCCTCAAAGAATATGATGAAATCCTTAAGCTAGAGAAGATTTACTAGTTCCAGAAAGCTAGACTTAATTGGATAGCAGATGGCGAGCGGAATACTCACTACTTCCATTTGTCTACAGTTCGAAAACACCAGTGGAATAAAATTAATTATCTTCAGGAAACAAACAGAGTGTGGATAGCGGATTAGAATGATCTCCTTAGAATGGTACGTCAATTTTATGTTGATTTTATTCAGTAGAACCAGTCATCCCCCTCCCCGTGCATATTCGTCTCCCGAGCTTTTCTCAGGAAGATCAAAGAATATTGAATCGCCCAGTCACGGTGACTGAAAATACAAAGGCAAAGTTTCATATGGGAGCGTATAAGGCACCGGTCCCAGACGGATTACCACCAATGTGTTTCCAAAAAAACTGGGGGACGGTGAGGGAATCTGTTGTAAACTTTATTCTGCGATCCTTTCATGACAGGAGATTTCCAGCTAAATTAAATCGTGATCCCCAAAGTATCACCGCCGGAATCCATCAATCAGAGACCAATTGCGTTAGCGAATATGTTTATTAAAATAATCACCAAAACTATTTCGGACAGCTTAAAGACTCCCATTGGCAATCTTATGCCAAGAAGTCAGGGTGCTTTCATCCGAGGGCGACAAACGTCGGATAATGTGATTGTGGCTCAAGAGGCATTGCATTCGATGAATAAGAAAAAGGGGAAGAAATGGTATATGGTATAGTAAAGATCGATCTTGAAAAGGCATATGATAGAGTGAATTGGCATTTTCTTCGTACATTATTGGGCAGGATGGGGTTTTCGGAGCAAATGACAGACTTGATTATGTTTTGCATATCCTCGGTGTCCTTATCCATTCTTTGGAATGGCATATCACTTGAGGATTTTAATCCACAACGAGGGATTAGGTAGGGGATCCGGTGGCACCATACTTGTTTGTCTTGGTAATGCAGGTTTTGAGTACTCTGATTGAGGATTCGGTTAGGGAAGGAAACTGGAATTCGTTTCGCATTTTGAGAGGGGGACCTGAGGTGTCACATCTCTTCTTTGCAGATGACTTACTACTTTTTGCAGAAGCCTCGGTGGGCCAGGCCGAGGTTATGGAGGATGTGTTACATACTTTTTGTGCATTTTTAGGGCAAAAGGTTTGTGTGAGTAAATCAAAATTTAGTGTGTCGCCTAATGTAGAGAACTCTGTGGCGGACTCGGTATCTCAAAGATTAGGAATGGCTCGAACGTACAATCTGGGAAAGTATTTGGGTATACCGCTGAGCAGTAAAGGAAAAAAGGTTAATTATGGATTTATCGTTGATAAAGTCCGTACGAAAGTACAAACATGGATGGCGAAAGTGTTATCGATAGCGGGACGCAACATTCTCATCCAGTCTGCCTTAATGACTATCTTCTATTACTTTATGAAAACGGAAATCATCCCGAATAATATCCTTGAGGAAATAAAAAAGGTGGCACGTTCGCTTTCTGAAGACAGGGATGAAAGAAAGATAGGAATGCATTATGTGTCTTGGCGCGATGTTTGCCTACCTAAATCCATGGGCGGCCTTGAGGTTCGACGACTCCGTAACATGAACGTCACCCTCTTGGCTAAGGTGGCGTGGCACATATTGGCAAATAAATATGTCCTTTAGGTGCGGGTACTGAAGGCCAAATATGGCAGTCCTCTGGACAAGCCCAAAGCAAATTGTTCCCTACTTTGGCAAAATATATGTGTGGCTGTGAATTGTTTGAGAGAGGTGTACAATGTTACTATGGAGGGAAGGGTCGAGTGGCTTGCTACGCCTTCGAAAAAATTTGATGTCTCAAGCGCATACCTTGCACAGTTGACCGAGGCGAGCTCGAAGGAGGAAGATAAAAAGTGGAAGAATGTGTGGGCTATTAAAGGTCCACAACGGGTAATATGTTACTTTGGCTATTCCGTCGTAAGGCACTGGCCACGGAAGAACTATTGGTACATAGACACATTCTACATGATGAGACCTGTATAGGATGTCAGATTCATACCGAATCTCTATTGCATGCTTTTCGAGATTGCAGGTGGATCTTTGATGTGTGGAAAAAAGTGGTCACACCGGCTAACCATCACCGGTTCTTTGGAAATATGGATAACCGAGACTGGGTGGATGATTGTCTAAGCCATGATATGCACGGGAAGGATGATATTTCTCAATGGAGGTTCATGTACCGAGAGATCACGATGGGAGCTTGTATTGGCGAAACCAAGTGATGCACCAAATGGGCGCTCCACGCCCCCCGGTGGATGTGTTTATCGCGCAAGCTGTTCGCAGAGCTATGGAACTGAAAATAGCCTGGCATAGCTAGGATTTCATATTGCAATTTACTATGTATGATTTTATAAGTGTATGAACTGGCGGGCGTGCGTTGTGCATATGGTTTTACATTTAATGAAGATCCGGTTTATAACAAAAAAAATACATGAATTCATTTGTATTCCATTATATTCCAAACCATCAAAATAAAAAAACATTAACACAACCTAATCATGGAAATAGTGGTCTACTTCTAACTTAAATAATAATTTTCTTCATTTGTTATAGGCTTACAGCAAACATGTCAAATTTCTTCATATGATATTTCAAGATCCTCATATTTATGTGTCTTAATATTATTTGACGGTGAATATTCATTCATCCTCGGACGATAGTATTTCTTTTGCAAATGGTCTCTAAAGAGAAAGAACGTACTAAAGATAGCTTGAGACAACTAGAGGTTCTTTGTTAGAGTTTTTGATTTGCTTTTTTGTTTGAATGATTTGTATAGGCGTTGGTTTTCTGAGGGGTGTGTTGTACATACTGTATTTTTTATGTTCCTAATAAAAAACCAGTTTACAAAAAAAAGACATATATGCACTGTCTTTAATTTCTTGGCTCCTCCTTTATCCATACATACATGATTTTAAATAAATTTGTCACATCTACGTGTTAAAATCAGTGATAAACACTGAAAAATAACCAAAGAACATCAACAAACTCAATTCAATTGAGTACATAATCAAGAACTAAAAAAGATCATTGAAACAATTTAAACATACATTTTGGCGGGAAATTCATTGGAGAAGAAGAAGGAGAATCAATGTTGAATTACAAGTAAATTGGAACTTCTGATCCTCATACTAGTTGTTTGGGAGGTTTATATACAACATGGAACAACTCAACTACTAAATAACTAAATCCTAACAAACTAACTAACTTCCCTAAGTAGATTGTTCGACCTATTTACTGAATGAGCAATCCAACTTCATTGTGCTATCTATCTATACTTTCAACACCCCCCCTCAAGCTGGAATAGAGGATCCAATGCAACATGCAATCCAACTTCATTGTGCTACCTTTGCATCTTGATCTGCATAGATATTCTTGATAGGAAACCTGGGTAAAAACATGTACAATATGCTTTTGTCAACTGGCTTAGTTAGGATATCAGCTAGGTTATCTTCAGTCTTAACTGGCATAGGTTTTAAGGATTTGGCCTGATACTTTTCCCGTATAAAGTGACAGCCAATCTCTATGTGTTTAGTAAGCTCATGAAGTATTCTCAATTATGTACATGGCACTATTGTTGACATAAAAAAGTGGAACTACTTGTGGACGCAGAACCTGAAAGTCCAATAGGAGGTATAGCAGCCACTGGATTTCACAAGCAGTGATTGTCATGGCTCTATACTCAGCCTCTGATGAGCTTCTGCTGACCACTTCTTGCTACTTACACTTCTATGACACTAAAGCATCTCCCAAAAGCAAAGTTTATCAGGTTACAAAACTTCTAGTGATGTTACTGTTAGGTGTGATGCCCGAAAGACAATTTTGTAATTGTTTTATTTAATAAATGAAATGATATTATTATTCATATTTATTATTCTCATAATCACCGATGTGACAATAGTATTTACACTACAGAAAACCCTAAGTATATCGTTTATGTAATCACTTAACTCAGTGTATGGTATATACACGGGAGGATTGAGTTAGTGAAGATGTACTTAAAATACAATTAGCCCGTAGTAAAGTTAATCGAGAGTATCGGTCTCTCCTTTAACGTGCTATTAATGCGCCTGAACACAATAGGTGTGATTGTCTTATCCGGACTTTCGGTTAAGAGAACCTAATGGGACATTTATATATGATAGATATATCATATAGAAATTTGGACCGATTTGATTAGAGTTCACGATATAATTCCGTAATCGAGAAGTCTTATCAAATCAATGGATGATCATATTTATGGATATATCTTAATCCTGGGTGATCACGATCCAACCGCTTGAATCAAGTATGAGGTTTGACTTGACGGTTAAGGATTACACCGAGTCTGTGATCCGAATTACCCCATCTTGGCATTGTATCTTTGGATTGAGTGAGTAGTCCGTGTTATCACAGATACGGAATCCATTCCTTCCATTTATGGAAGCAGATAGACGATTCCACTTATTTGTTAATCCTAGAAACCGATCGATCGCGCGAGTTCATATTGCATCGATTAGCTACCAAAGTGAGTTGGATGAATTAATTGATCACTAGGGGTTAATGGTAAATAAGGATAAGAGGTTCTAAAAAGGTTAACGGTAACTTCCCGATTAGAAGAATGAGCGATCTATGGAGGATTAATCCATATGTAATGATTATATCAATGGACGCTTATTATTATTCTCGTGAGGAGATAAATATAATCTCATAATCGGAGGAGTGCGGCCACGGGATTATGGTGGCATATTCTCGTGATTGATTTATCGAATATAATTATTCGTTCGTAAGATAATTATTTATTTGATTTATCGGAGTCACGATTATTAGTCCATGGTCCCCGACATGCCTCCTAATATAAGCATAGCTATTCTCGGACGTCGAATCCTAATAATATTGATTTAGTTCTTGTTGGACTTTATTAAAACGATATGTGAATTAATTGTTTAGTGGACTATTAAATTAGTTGGGCTAAATAATTAAATATGTGGAAAAGACATTTTTCATAATCTTGGCCCAAAATTAGTGTGTTGGTCGAATTTTGTGACTAGGTCACAAGAATGATAATTTCGACCCAAGCATATATTAGTCTACAAGAAATTAGTTTTCTTGTGATTAATAAGACATGTGCATAAAATATTTATTGGATAAATATTTATGGTAAGAAATAAAGATAAAGATTATTCTAGATTTGTTCTAGAATATTTTGGGATTATCTTTTATTTAATAGGATTATCATAATTGATTTTGTATTAATTATAAAATCCTTGGGGCTTAAGTTTTACTCTCCTATATAAAAAGAGAGTTCTCCAAGCCAAATAACACACTACAATTTTCGACTTTCACCTCTTAGAGAGAGAAAGAAAAATTTCGCAGGGGAGACAAGGGAAAATCTTGGAGATTTTTCCGGAAAGCATATCGGAAGGGTTCGAGTCGAGAATTCCTTCCACCGGGAATTGCTTGGATCACACGTGCGGAAGATCGTGGTGCTCTTCACATCTACTTGCAATCTTTCTCTTGCGGTTCTTCAACTTGGATTTAGAGATCCAAGAGGTATGATCTACAACCCCCTTGTAGATATAGATTTAATGTTTTATTGCGTATATTCATAGATCTAGATCCTTAAATCGCTTCCGTTGCGGATGGTATTACTAACAGTGGTATCAGTCGCCTGGTGATCTATATTTATACGTATAAAATATTAGATCTAGGAGTGGTAAAACATGTAGATTTTTTGTCCCAAATTTTTTTTTTAAAAGGGGCCGACGCATGCATGATTTTTTTTATGTTATGAATGTCTTGGTTGAAGAGATGGATTGTGGTTGGTATTGTTTACCCGTAGATCTATTTTGTAGCTCTTTTGATTAGTATCAATTGAGCATAGGATGTGTAATTTATTTTATGTCATGCGAAAAATTGTAAAAGGTAGTACCTTTTGTATTTTTATTTTTGATCCGGGTTCGAGGCAGCGAAGATGATGTGTTGAAGATCACAGATTGAAAATCATCGAAGGAAAAAGGAGGAGGAGGCGAAATTGTTTTTTTTTTTTAATAATACGGCTCGGCTGAATTTTTTATTAACAACATGCGGCAATTTTGTTTTGTTTGAATTGCATGTTGCTAGGGTTTTTGTTTTCTTTTCTTGATCATGCGGCAGTACATTTTTTTTTATAACTAATAGATTTGCATGCGGCAATTAGGTAAACCTTTTTTTTTTGGGTAAACTATCTCATTAGCCGTAAGGCATATCAATCCAAAAAAAAATAAAAAATTAAAAAAGGGTTTCTGCCGTGAAAAAAAAAAAAAAAGTTTTTTTAAAAACAATTATTAATATAGATATATTTTAAATATATTGGTATATTACGGTCTCCTCTCCTCGTCGTTCGTGGTTCGTGTCAAGATCGAAGAATCGAGATCCGGAAGTTTCAAGATCAAGATCGAAGATCGAGATTTGAAGACTTAGAATTAGTTTTACTTTTTCCTTAGAAAATAGGTTAGTCGGGGGTACCAACAATCCATCTCGGTGTTTAAATTTTCCGCAATTTATTTTTTATGTGTTTGATCATAAAATAGATATAAAATCGGAATTGCCATGACATGCATCATATCATAAATCCACTCCATGCATACATGTAGAATTTTAATTTTGGTAATTAAAATAGGCATGTATACAAACTCGTGTAATTAGTTGAAATTTAATTAATACGTGGTAATTAATTAATTTAGTAACTAATTAAAGATCCGAGGACGGGTTATGAAATCGTTAAGTTTTCGTGTGTGTTCTCGGTGAACCGCCTTAAAGCCCAAACGAAATCACGTTTTCGATTCGTAGTGTCTACGAGATTGAATGATGGTAAAAGAACAATAAATCTTGGATAAAAACGGTTCGCTTTATAGGTTGGGTGGTCAATCGAGCTAGGCTCGATCGACTTAACCTCCTAGTGTGATGTATGCACGGGGTCCGGCAAGACTAAGCTACACCGGAGAATGGAGGGGTGATTCCTTCTTATCTCAATGGGGCTCTCTTGACCCGACTTCGTCCGACTGTCACATATGTTCCAACGAATAGGGACGGGTAGGCTTGCCTACGTTACCGACACCATTCGAATCCTTGATTTGATGTGCTTTTATGTTAACATAAAAAAGACGTGGTTAGTTAACCCACCACCACTTCCAAAATATTGAGTGGGAGCGGGAGGCGACGACCAACCCCACGGCCTCTACTATGATACAAGTAAGTGAGAGAAGGGTGACGCTCGCGGCGCTTTGATTTCGGCCCCCTACGGATGGTGTTCACCCCTATCAACATTCATGGCTTGGTCTCCGAAAGGATAGGATTTACGGGTACTCGTCGGGTCACCGACCTATCCTACGACGGCACACTCGGGCGTATCTAAGAGATCCGATATAGTAGGTCACACTCATAAATGATATTTTTGGTAATATCTAGGCTAAAAAAGGAAGGTAGTCAATGAATAAAGGGATGTTCGATTCTCGTGGGATGTTTGACTCTCACAAGTTATTCATTGATGAGATTGTCTCGATTTAACCGTCATCTCTTTGACCTACTCCTACGGGCACATCGAGATGCGAGGTTAAAACCTTGGAATGGTAGAGTAGACTTAATTTTAGTTTACAATTCCTAAAATAAACTTATATAGTAGTGTTAAACTTGAATTAATATATGTCATTTTATTTACAGCATTATCCCTTACTAAATTGCTTAAATTTTATAATTGACTAGTATTGACTTCGTTAAAAAGTGGAAAGTAACTAGGACGTTGAACTAGTTAATCGATAATGCAATTAATTTTCGAAAGAGATATTTTCTCTTAAGCCTTTTAAAAATCGAGTGACATATAGGTATGTCACCAAGTGTCACTCGTGTCAAACGGGAGACAAACTTAGGTGATTTCGGACTTTAAAATTCTTCTAGTGAATTTTGAGTGTGTAGTAATTACACAAGTAATTTTCTAATTGAAAAATCAGAAAATCATGAAGTATTACTAGTTGGACGATATTTGGAATCGATGAACTAGTGGGAGTTTTATGATTTGTTATTTTTCTAGAACATTAGAAAAGTGTAACTGACTACACATGTAACCGTTCTAATTGAAAAACCGAAAGTCATGAAATGTCGCTAGTTGGACGATATTTGGAATTGATGAACTAGTGGGAGTTCTATGATTTGTTTTTCTGGAAACATTGGAACTATGTACGATAGATTTTCTAATCGAAAAAATCGGAAAATCATAAAAAATAAAGCATTGCTCGTTAGACGGTATTTGGAACCGATAAACTAGTGGGAGCTTTAATGTTATGATTTATTGTTTTTTTTCTGGTATATTAGAAAATCCGAGAAGTCCCGACGAGTAACACTCGAAATAGACACCCACGGATCAAGAGTAGTGTCTACTCAAACGAACATTTGGTTCAAGATCGTTTCCATTCACGGAAAGTCAAGAATGGGAGAATCTGTCTAAAAGTGTTAGTCATCTAAACTGAGAAAACTTTAAGGCTGAACCGAAAAATTAATTAACTGAAAATCATAGGATAAGGACAGTGATTTTGGATCACCAACCTATGAATCCTTGGAGATTTTCTCGAGCTAAGTTCTTTGGAAGAACAAGGTAGCAGTGCATTTAACGATTAAAAGAGTAAACAACGGGCAGTTAATTTTAGCTAGAATAGTGGGAGTGATATAAGGAAATGAATCTCGGATTCAATCCTTGGATATCACGGAAAATTTATTTTCAGTTTAAGATTTGTTGGAACGAATGGATTTACCTTCTATTCGATAATTTGTTTGTCGATAGAAAGTGAATATACCATTTGTAGTATTTAATCCAAGACTCGGACTTTTGTTTGATAAAGTCAAAACCACTTAGAATCGCTTTGAAATATGTATATAAAACACATCTTAAGAATCGTTAAAAGCAATTGGTTTCTATATTTAGATAAACGCTTCTTCATATTCCATAGTTAGTGCATAGTCCCTAAAAGACAAGACTCAAGATCGGCTCAGGGTGATTCCTTTTCTCCGGCCTGGTTATATTGTCTCAAAGGTTCCATGACTAAGTTTCTTTTCAATCGGGAAAGGATAATGGTTATAAAGAAGTAACATAGCTTGTTCATGACGACCTTCGGGTCTCGATGAAAGATGCAAGCTAGTAGAGCTTCCGAGTAGTGACTTTTGTCTCGACAACTATTCAAACACTCCGGTAAGTTTATCCAAAATATTCAAAGGTGTCTCTCGATTTTGTCAAAGATAGAGTATTCTATACTGGAAATGGGCCATCACATAGTCCTAGTGGACTCGATGCTCGGCTCGCCTCATAGTGAAATGTTTTCACTAAGTGAGAAACCGTTAAATTGCCTTATATAGTTTTTTAAACGTGCTACAATACAATCGCTTAACTCAATAAAGATATTGAAGCTTTAAATAACGGTTTACATTGAAATGTAAGACCGAGAAGTCTACATAGAATATGCTTTGGAATTTACGGATAAGGTGTGGATTCGGTTCACCCCACTTCCATAAATACAAGCATTTAGCACACGGTGCTTGAAGGTATGACCGGGAATTTCGTGCATACGTTCGGTCAATGACCATTCGTGCTATATCTTTTAAACTATTGAGTATAAAGGTTAGATATAGGATTCTTGAAATCGGGAAGGACGATTATATCGTTGCATCCTTTCTCGATAGAGTCCATGAACAAAAAAAACCTTGAACCTTGAAGCACGTTTACTCAAGGTAGTTACTAATCGATTAAAATCGAGACCACATCCAACATCGGTTGTTGGTGATAACACTAAATACTACTAAACTAGATCGTAATTTGATCCACCCAAAGAAGTATTGGGAGTATGGTTTATCCATTACCCATTACGGTTTTCGCGGACTTGGTAGTCCGAGGATCGATTGATGACCTATGGCTCTTTTGAGAGCAAAGATAGATTCGATAATAGAGGTTGGTTTAATGTACCATAACCCCGTGAATGGAGTTCGGTACTCAGGTTCTGTTCATGCTCTTGTAGAACCACCTGAGCGCCTCAGCCCAAAGTGGGAGTAATTGGATCTACACGGAAAATAGTAGAATGAATAGGAAAGTTTATCTTTTATAGCAAAGCTCGAGTGGTCTAGGGGTAATTCCCTGAGTAGTAGAGAGTTAATCAGATCTTGAACTCTCTTACCACTTAGTATTGCATGATTTCGTTCAAAAGCAGAAAATAGGGGTGATTCCCTGAGACTTTCTTGCCAAACAAACGGAGTCTGGATTCATTCAGAACAGAAGGGTATTGCCTTATGAACTTATGACAGGATGACTGTCAAGGCTTATGTCCTTTGTGGATAAAAAGAAAACCTCTTGGTCATTAGAAGTCACCTGTTTCTAAGAATATGTGGATTTGACCAGCATATTGATAAGTCTTTTTGTAGACTGGATATCAATATTAGTAAAGTAGTGAATATATATAAATATATATTAGTGTTTGTGAAGGATAACACTGCACCAGTTGGAATCAACATGGGTGTGTTATCTGAAGTCGACCGACAATGCCACAATTCTGCAATGAGATTTGGACAACATTCTTAAGAGTTTGACTCGGTCGAATTCATTAGAATCAGTCACTGGTTTCCCATCCATCTTATTGGTTAAGACGATGCATCTGTGTATGCAACATTCAACGAGGGAGTTCTACCCTATGCCTCAGGAATGACTCTCTAAATCTTCGGATCAAGAGAAATGGGATAGATTCTCTTTCTAGTAAGAGATGGTCAGGTTATTGAACGTCAATTTTGATCGAATCTTAGATTCGGCGGTTAACAAAGCAAGTTTAGTATGTCCTTTAGTATCTTGAAGAGAACGAGGAATAATATGCGGACATATTCATGTGTGAACTTGGATATGTGTGATACACTGATTTTGACATTAAGTCAGATTGAGGATGGTCGTCAAGTCGATCTCGGGCTCGATGTTTACTAAGTACCACATGATTAGATGGACCGTAACGCTTCGATTCTACGGATCGCCCTCGAGCCGACAACCCGACTAATCATTAAGACCCATGACATTTAGATGTAGGTGCTCCCGAGTCACCGACCTATCCTACGACGGCATACTCGGAGTGTACTTTGGAATCTAAATGGTTATGATATGCTTAGTGGGTACTAGCATACGGGATGAGTCTCCATTGCTTTAGAGCAAGTGGGAGATGTAGTTTGTTGTATTTTAAATAATAGGGTGTGCTCTAAAACAATTAATCACATGCTTTCGTGCAAGTGGGAGATTGTTAGGTGTGATGCCCGAAAGACAATTTTATAATTGTTTTATTTAATAAATGAAATGATATTATTATTCATATTTATTATTCTCATAATCACCGATGTGACAATAGTATTTACACTACTGTAAAACCCTAAGTATATCGTTTATGTAATCACTTAACTTCGGTGTATGGTATATACACGGGAGGATTGAGTTAGTGAAGATGTACTTAAAATACAATTAGCCCGTAGTAAAGTTAATCGAGAGTATCGGGTCTCTCCTTTAACGTGCTATTAATGCGCCTGAACACAATAGGTGTGATTGTCTTATCCGGACTTTCGTTAAGAGAACCTAATGGGGCATTTATATATGATAGATATATCATATAGAAATTTGGACCGATTTGATTAGAGTTCACTTATATAATTCCGTAATCGAGAAGTCTTATCAAATCAATGGATGATCATATTTATGGATATATCTTAATCCGAGGTGATCACGACCAACCGCTTGAATCAAGATGAGGTTTGACTTGACGGTTAAGGATTACACCGAGTCTGTGATCCGAATTACCCCATCTTGGCATTGTCTTTGGATTGAGTGAGTAGTTTGTGTTATCACAGATACGGAATCCATTCCTTCCATTTATGGAAGCAGATAGACGATTCCCCTTATTTGTTAATCCTAGAAAATGATCGATCGCGAGTTCATATTGCATCGATTAGCTACCAAAGTGAGTTGTATGAATTAATTGATCACTAGGGGTTAATGGTAAATAAGGATAAGAGGTTCTAAAAAAGGGTTAACGGTAACTTCCCGATTTAGAATGAATAAATTATGGAGGATTAATCCATATGTAATGATTATATCAATGGACGCTTATTATTATTCTCGTGAGGAGATAAATATAATCTCATAATCGGAGGAGTGCAATCACGGGATTATGGTGGCATATTCTGTGATTGATTTATCGAATATAATTATTCTCGCTCGTAAGATAATTATTTATTTGATTTATCGGAGTCACTGATTATTAGTCCATGGTCCCCGACATGCCTCCTAATATAGCATAGCTATTCTCGGACGTCGAATCCTAATAATATTGATTTAGTTCTTGTTGGACTTTATTAAAACGATATGTGAATTAATTGTTTAGTGGACTATTAAATTAGTTGGGCTAAATAATTAAATATGTGGAAAAGACATTTTTCATAATCTTGGCCCAAAATTAGTGTGTTGGTGAATTTTGTGACTAGGTCACAAGAATGATAATTTCGACCCAAGCATATATTAGTCTACAAGAAATTAGTTTTCTTGTGATTAATAAGACATGTGCATAAAATATTTATTGGATAAATATTTATGGTAAGAAATAAAGATAAAGATTATTCTAGATTTGTTCTAGAATATTTTGGGATTATCTTTTATTTAATAGGATTATCATAATTGATTTTGTATTAATTATAAAATCCTTGGGGCTTAAGTTTTACTCTCCTATATAAAGAGAGTTCTCCCAAGCCAAATAACACACTACAATTTTCGACTTTCACCTCTTAGAGAGGAGAAAGAAAATTTCGGCCAAGGGGAGACAAGGGGAAAATCTTGGAGATTTTTCCGGTAGCATATCGGAAGGGTTTAAAGTCGAGAATTCCTTCCACCGGGAATTGCTTGGATCACACGTGCGGAAGATCGTGGTGCTCTTCACATCTACTTGCAATCTTTCTCTTGCGGTTCTTCAACTTGGATTTAGAGATCCAAGAGGTATGATCTACAACCCCCTTGTAGATATAGATTTAATGTTTTATTGCGTATATTCATAGATCTAGATCCTTAAATCGCTTCCGTTGCGGATGGTATTACTAACGCTACACCCACCCCAATCGTAATCGAAAAATAGGTCAAAATAGGTGATCCGCAGTTAGAAATAGGAGTCCTTAACTGTGTGCCTTTTAGGTACCTAATTAAGGAGTTTATGTGATGTTGCAATATGCTTTTTGTGGGATGATCCAAGAACTGACTCAACTATTGGATGGCATATGCTATGTCTGGTCTAGTGTTGCCTAGATAAATGAGTTTTCCCACTAGACTTCTGTAGTAGGTGTTGTTTGCAAGTGGTGGAGAATCTTTATTTCAAGTGTTATTGTAGGATCCATTGGTACATATGAGGGTTTTGCTCCTAGGTATCCAAATTCTGTGAGCAAATCTAGACAATACTTTCTTTGATTCATAACAATACCCTGTTTTGATCTTGCAATTTCAAAACCTAGGAAATAATTGAGTTCTCCTAAGTCTTTTATTGTGAAAGCCTTGTGTAATCTAGTTTTAAGGTCTTGTATGGTTTGCAAATTCAGACTTCCCACTATGATGTCATCCACATATACTAAAAGTGTCATAATGTCAGCTATTGTTCCCTTGGTAAATAGACTGTGGTCATTCTTTCACTGAGTATAACCAACTTGAATCAATGTTTGAGTAAGTTTTGCATTCCATTGTCTGCTAGCATGTCGTAGGCCATATAAGGACTTATTGAACTTGCAAACTGATGAAAGATCTTGTACCTACAGTCCAGGTGGTGGTAACATATACACCTCCTCATCTAGATCCCCATGTAAGAAGGCTGTGTATACATAAAGTTGATGTAAATGCCGTTTTTCATTGCTGCTAAGCTCATAAATAACTTGACTGTGGACATCTTTGCTATTGGTGAGAAAGTCTCAATGAAATCAATGCATTTAGTTTGAGTATAACCTTTTGCAACTAACCTAGCTTTATATCTCTCAATAGATCCATATGAGTTTCTTTTGATCTTAAAAACCCACTTACACCCTATTCGAACCATGCCTTTAGGTAAGGATACTATTGTTCATGTGTTAGTGTTGTGTAAAGCATCTAATTCACTCTTCATTTCATGTTGCCATTCGTAAATTTTCCCGCTTTTTGTAGGTATCGTGTTCTTTATCTTTGTCTAATGCAAGCAAAGAAAAGTCTTGTATACTTCGGACACATGATTATAAGATACTACATTCTAAATCGATGAGGAGTGGAATGATTAGCAACCTGATTATGTTGGTAATCATTCAAATATATAGATGCGATTCTAGTTCGGATGATCTTCTTTGGTTCTATAGTAAAAGCAGATCTTGTTGTTGCTCATTTTGGATGAGATGGTTGTGTATCCTCAATGAATGCATCATAAACTAGATTTTGCCCCTCAATGATATCTCAGATAGGGTTCTTGACAAGTAGCAGTAGGTATTCTAGGGTTGGATCCGTGTAGAATGCTTAGTGAAAGAGAACTCAAATTCATGGAACACCACATCCCACAGAGATAAGTATCTATCTGGTGTCCACATCAAGCACTATGTATCCTTTTGTATGAGCAAAGCATTCCCTAAGTATACACATTTCCTACTTCTTGCTTCAAACTTGCCTCTGCCTTGCATATTAGTGCCAACAAATACTATACAACCAAAAACTTTCAAAGTATGATAAAGAGGGGGATGATTGTGAAACACAGAATAAGGAGATTTGTTCTTTAAAAGGGGTGTAGGAGTGATATTTACTAAATATGCTACATGTTGCAAAAAAACCCCAATAAATCATTCAGTATATTGGCATGAAACTTAAGAGCCCTAGCACTAGCAATCAAATGTTGATGTTTCCTCTCAATAACCCCATTTTGTTGAGGGGTGTGCGCACAAGAGGTCTCATGTATGATGCCTCTTTCAGATAATATCTTGTGTTAATTGAAACCCAAGGCCATTATCGACCTTATGGTTTTGATATGCCTATTGAACTGAGTATGAACCCATTCACAAATTTTTTAAAGCAAAGTCCTAGTTTTTCGCTTTGGTTTTCACAAGAAACACCCACAAGTATCTACTATAATCATCCACAATAGTCATGAAATAAAACTCACCATTATGTGTACAATGTCTATTTGGACTCATATATCAACATGAATTAGATCAAACACATCTGTATTTAGTAGAAATATTGGTAGGAAAACTCAATTTATTTTGTTTTGCAAAAGGGCATACATGACATTCATGGTCTCAAGGTAAAACAACATTAGGTACATCTAACTGCTTTATGGTTTTTAGCATTTGAGTTGACAAATGACATAGTCTATAATGCCATAACAAATAATTAGACATAGTATTGCAAACTAAAGAATCAAAGAACATGTGAAGATGGTTTAGCTTTCAAAATATACAAATCCTCTCGATAAGATCAATTTGAACCAATCATCTTCGTGGTGATTGTATCCTGTATCACACACCCAGCATCATTAAACAACAGAAAACAAGAAGTTCCAGCAACGAGCCTTCTATTAGATAATAAATTGTAAGCAAATGCAGGCACACATAATACATTTTTGAGTGTCAAGTGATCATTCAGAATACTTCACCAATATGTGAAACTACAGCATCAACACCATTTGGTAAAATAACATTTAGATTCTTCACGTGTACAAACTTACTCATCATTTTAATATTAGAAACCACATGATCCGTGGCACCACGAGTCAATTATCCGGTCATAACAAATACATGTCTTGTCATCATTAAGAAATTTGAACATTAGTAGTCATGATGGTGGGATGTTGAGGCCGGGAAGATACAGGATGTGCATCTTGAATCTGAACATTTTCAACATGCTCATGATGTGTTCAAACTAAGATTTGGTCATGATGTTAGCACTCGGATGTATTGGATGTTTCCATGCATCGATGCATTAGGTGGCGTAATCCACCACATCTGCAGGATAATCAAGATCTTGATAATACTTAGGCACAAAACCATATTCAAATCCAACATTTTTGCCATGATTTCACCCCTACCTCTACCCCTGCCTCTACCATTAGGGTAGCCATACTTCTGATAACATCTTTCTACTATGTGACCTTCTTTCCCACAGTAGGAACACTGCATATTCTTGCCATTATTATTGAAATTTCCTCCTGACATGCCTCTGCCAAGACCAATGTTATTAGCTTGTCCTATGTATTGTCCATTTCTTTGATATTCTTGATTAGCCCTCTGCAAATTTGCATTTATATTCAAAGCCACACTTTCACCTGTTGTTGAAGAATATGTAATCTGAGTTTCATGTTGTATGGCCATAGAAAAGGCAGTAGCTACATCAGGAAGGGCCTTGGACATGAGAATTTGTGACTTGACATTACTATAGCTATCATTTAAACCCTTTACAAACATTATCACATAATCGGTTTCGTTATAACCACTGTAAATCTCTAATGCATGACAGGTACATGGGAGGAAATGGCCTAACCACCAAGAACTGATCCCATAGTTCCTTCAACATGGTGAAATACTCTGTGACAGTCAAGGCACCTTGTTTGGTGTTGTATACCTCTTCTTCAAGATTAGAAAGCTTGTAAACACTATCAGATCCAAATCTTTTATTCAAATCATCCCAAACTTCTTTTGCAGTTTGCAACCAAAAAAACGCTTTGATAGATTGCAGGATCTATAGAATTTAATATCCAAGGAGTGACAAGTTCATTACACTGGCACCACGCCTCAAAATTCGCATCATCTTCGGGTGGCTTTGGCAACGTACCATCAACTAATTTTACCTTACCTTTTGTAGAAAGCACCATTCCAATTGCCCGCTTCCATCGATGATAATTTCGTGTTCTTCAAGACAAAGTTGCACCAACATCATAGAAGTGTTCTTTGCTGGATGATTATAGTATGGATCCCTAACACCTTGTCCAGCCATTGCTGAAACCAAAAACAAAGAAGAAAATAGAAAGAAAAAAAAAACTTCGAAGTACAGAGTATGCAAATTTAGGAAATTAGAAGCGAAATCAGCTCTGATACCATGTTAAAATCAGTAATAAACACTAAATAACCAAAGAACATCAACAAACTCAATTCAATTGAGTACAGAATCAAGAACTAAACAAGATCACTGAAAAAATTCAAACATACATTTTGGCGGGAAATTCATTGGAGAAGAAGAAGGAGAATCAATGTTGAATTACAAGTAAATTGGAACTTCTGAACCTCCTACTAGTTGTTTAGGATGTTTATATACAACATGAAACAACTCAACTATTAAATAACTGAATCTTAACAAACTAACTAACTTCCATAGGTAGAGTGTTCGACTGAATGAGCAATCCAACTTCATTGTGATATCTTAAAATACTTTCAACACTACACTATATATATATATATATATATATATATATATATATATATATATATATAGGGTTGGGTTCCCCTACATACCATACTATCCATGCTTATCAGACATACTACTAAAATAAAGTGCATCGATCACTATTTTAGTGCAGCACCTGCTATTGTTTGGTCAACTACAAATTGAGGAGAGGAGGTTTCTAGTTAGGTTTCTAGTATTACCTAATAGCAGATTTCCCCGCTTCATTAACCAGGTGCACTCAAACAATAACAGTGTGCACTAAAATAGTGATCGATGCATTATTTTAGTAGTAGTATGTATGAAGCATTTTGATCAATATGTGATGTATATTAACTCATTTCTATATATATATATATATATATATATATATATATATATATATATTCTGGCTCAATATTCATTTTTTATGCTTTACAATTTTTACTCGATCCTCCAACTTCTTTCTCTTCTGAGTATCCAATGAAAAGTTTTATCAAGTTACTTAATTTGTACTTTAGCTATAGGGCGGCAAAACTAATGAAAAAAAAGTATATTAAGTAACTTAACGAAAAGTTGAAAGGCCAAAATAACAAATAACATAGTGATTATCGATCGTGAACATGTATTCTACAAATTAAATCCTGGCAGCTCATTATTAACCACCTGGCATTATTAGATTGTTAATGACCAAAACATATCTGCATAAATATACTCTCTTATTATTTAATTCTCCTCATTTTTTAAATTATTCTATAATGTGAACAAAAAATTATTCTATAATGTGAACAAAGTTTCATTATATATCTTATTCTACTACTATACATTACATCCGTTCCAAAATATAAGTCCATTTGAGTGTTTTCACACAGATTAAGAAAATTGGTTAAATTGATTATGTGTCATTACTTTTAATGTAAAAGACTAAAATGATATTTGCCCGTTATTAATGCAAAGTAGTGAAAAGTGAGTGGGAATAATAAATGAGGGGTAAAATAGAAAAATATAATAATTTTTTATTTGTTATCTAAATGGATTTATATCATATGACAAAATTAAAAACCTAAATACACTTACATTTTAAGATGTAGGTAGTATATACTAGTATTAATTTATTTATTTTTGAGAACTAGTATTATTTTCTTAAACATGAAATTATTATCATAATAACAGCTAGCAATCATTAATTGAACTGATGTAAAGGTCAAAATAAAAGCTAGTACGATACATTCTTCTTCTTTTTTTCCAACAGCCAAAAGAGAAAAATATATTAAGATCAAAACAAAACCAACGGAAAGTTCTGAAAATATTCAGGAAAGGTATAAAGAGTTACAAACAAACATGAAACCAATCACAAAACTCAAAATGCCCCTGACTATAGATATAAGGGAGAAAAAAATCTGCAAATCTACCAAAAGAGAAAAGAAAAGAAAATGAATGAGAAGAGTACGAACGGACGCAACAAATGACTACCAAATCGGACCAAATACCTTTCCTCTCATTGCATTGCGCCGCCAACGGGTTTGATTTCCAAGTTTTCCAGTTGATATCTTCAAACCTTTAGATTCAACCCACCAAGAAAAAAGATAACATCCGAATTTTCGTGAAAAATTGTCTCGGGTCCACGACAAAAGATTTAAAAATCACCTTGTTCCTATTGATCCAGATAACCCTTGCCTTCCACAAAAGGTGTACATCCGAACTAGAGAAAGAAGTAGGCTTCAAACTGCAAATGTCAACAAAAGATGGCGGAAATGGATAGCTAAATAAGATAATCTATCTTAATTTTTACATTTCTATGAAGTAAAACATGATAGTTAAATTAAGTGACCAATCCATAAAAGCGTATCACTAAGGGGGTAGATTCGTCGTTTTGTTTCTTTGATAAATGTTAAAAAGGACAAGATAGAGATGGAAATAAGCACTTAGTCCTAGGGCTAGCTTGGGTTGGTTTGGATTGGTTTTGAAAGACTCGGGTCGGTTTGGGGCGTCATAATTCGTTCTCCAAACCAAACCAAAACGAATTAACCCCAATGGTTTGGTATGAATTGGTTTCGGTTTGGATTGGGTTGGTTTCGGTTTAGGGTTTAGGGTTTAGGCTAATCTTTAAAAACAAATATGACCAAACCAACCTTTTTTACATAAACTCTAAATAGCTACATCCAAACTAAAATACATTACAAACCAAAATGATAAAAAAAAATATAAAAAAAACAACTAACAAGTAACAACACATTACAGTATAATTCAACTACAATCAATCCTCCATAGTTGCATACTTACATATATGCATTTACCGATTTACATATTTACATCAAAAGAGCAAAAGGCTGATTGTGGACACAACCAAATGATCAAAACACAATGAGTATCTTCCAACCAAAACAACATAGCAAATGATCAAAAAAAATTGGGTTATATTGGGTCGGTTGGGTAATGAGTACAATATATATAATTAATGTATGAAAATTTTGGTTTGGTTTGGATTGATTGATTGGGTATAATTAATAATATCCAAACCAACTCAATGCAATTGGGTTTGTTCCAAACCAAACCAATTCATTTGGTTTGTTATTGGATTGGTTTATTCGTATTGGTTTGGATCGGTTTACGGTTTGGATTGGTTTATTTGGTTATTTTGCACAAACTTCTACTTAGTCCAAATGGAATATTTTCGTGGCAAAGAAGACCATTTCTATTTCATCGAATCTTGCATTCTCTCTCAGACTTAATTCTAAAACGAATATATATTTTGATATAAACGCCAAAATATCGTAATTTTTCATCATATTATGCCTTTTTTTCGTGCTTTCATATTCTCGATATCTCATTTGAGATTTTCCGATGTAATTTTCGATGTCATTTTCGTTAAAAACACCGAAATAGTGGAATAGTGGATTTAGAGGTCTATTCCATCTGTAAACCTTGTAGTGAAAATTGGATTTGGTATAACTAACAAATTGGATTTGTCTCTTATCTCCCAATTTTATTTTCTATTGTCCCGATTCATATTTACCCTTTTTTGTCCTATATTCCCACTTCTCTATTTTTTTACCTCCAAACTTAATATATATATATATATATATATATATATATATATATATATATATATATATATATATATATCGTAAGTAAAAGTATTCATAATCAATAAGTTTTTTATCTGATTTTTCCCAACTGAATTTAATACAAAATAGGAAGGCTACAATGACAAAAAACCATAAATGGGTCTGCAAGGACATTCTTTTTTTTCGGATGTTATAAAGGACAAAAACAAAATATTTGGACAAAAATACCCCTTGTTACTTTTTACCCTCTACAAATAGTAAATGATCAAAAACAAGTAGTAATAAATTTCATAAAATGTCAGAACATCCAATGAAAAAGTAGTAACGGTCTAAAAACAAGTAGTAATAACCATAAAATGTCAGAATAAATGACAAGAAACAAATAAGAATAAATTCATAAAAATCGTGAACATCAAATGGAAAAATAATAAAATACCACTAAACAAGAGTAAAGGGTATTAAAATAGTAACAAAACCACTAAACACTAGATAAAATATAGTAGCAAACCATTTAAAAAACAAGTAGTAACCATTCATAAAATGTCCATAAAAGTCGTGAATAATCACATAAAATGTCAGAACATCCTAAAAACAAGTAGAATGCACTAAAAACAAATAGTAAATGTAATTTCGTAAAATGTAGTAACGGGCAATTAACAAGTAGTAATGTACCATAAAAAAATTAAAAAAAATCTTGCTGCTAGCTTCGTTCTTCTTCAAAGCAGCCACCGGAGGCCAAAATCCGGCGACAACGCAGCGGCGTTGGAAATACAGCAAACAAATTTTATCCAAATTTTAACCGCAGCAAATTCATTTTATCTAGCAGATCGGTGATTCCTATTCCCGAAACCTCCTTCGACTGCAACTCTTTGTCCACAATAATTTATGATCTCAATTCCAAATTTTATCAGTCGAGTGGAGAAAGAGCTTAATATTTGATTTCCAAGACGAAAGCGGCTTGTACCCTAATCACTTGCAAGAATTGGTTGATGTTGATACGAGGTTGCTGGGACGATGCTGGAGGTGGCTTTCCCAGCCTGAAAACTCTTGCGTTGCTCCTCCGCCTGTAATTCAATTGACTGGAACACACCAATCCGGTCGCCGGAACACATCAATCCGGTCAAAAATGGCAGCTTTCTTTCACAGCTTTGAAGCCTTCAATATAGTCGCGCATCCATACTGCTCAAAAAAGAAATGGGAAAAAAGGGAGATGGCTGCAAAAATAGGTTTTAGGGATAGAATTATTAGGTTAAGGGTGTTTTAGGAAATTTACACAGGTTTTGTCCTTCCTAACTATCAGTGTACTTAGATCCTGTTTTATTTATTAATATGTCCTTGCTGACAAAAACCTATACAAAATATTCCCACAAAGAAGAAAAAATTCAGAGGCGAGCGCTTTGGGTCCACTAAGGGTGGTTCCGTCTCTCTATAAATTTTATGTTGGTCCAGGTGCAAATCTTAATTGGTGTACCAAAACTAATAGGAATTCAACATTTTAAAAAGAGCCACTACCTGTGAAAACTTTCCACTAATGTATTTCCTTGAAATCAGCGACTTGGTGCCATTCAATACTGTGACTTGGACCACCCTAAAATTAGTGTCGTCTCTCTCCTAAAGAACACAGAGTTAATTTAAAAAACGGTAGATACATTGTATTTTAGGGATAATTACATTTTAATCCATCATTTTCTTTATTTTCTTAAAACTAACATCTATCTTACATTGTTACGATAAACATCCACATGTATTCGTTTTGTTACAATAAACAACCTCAATGTTTAATGAGTTACAATGCACACTCATATGTATATGTTTTTGTTACAATAAACACCCCTTTGTTGTTCTATAATTGTCATAAGAACACATACAAAGAGATCTTTATCGTAACAATGAAACATAATAGTTGTTTATCGTAACAAAAACGAATACATAAGGATGTTTATCGTAATAATGAAAGATAGATGATAGTGTTGTTGAAAAATAAAGAAATATGAGACTAAAAGTGTAATTATGCTCTATATTTTAATTAGACATTCTGGAGAGAAATGATTTGATATCAACACACATTTATATCCTTAATCATAATGAAACTCATATATGTTACGACCTTAGCTATGCTTGTTACCAATTAATGAAACTCATATATGTTACGACCTTAGCTATGCTTGTTACCAATGCATGTCAAATGTATTCAAATCATTTAAGTCTATAAAAAACCATAAGCAACAAAATCCCTACTCAAATTGGTGAATACAACATCTCTAAGTTATATATTGCTTATACCTGTACAAAATACGAATTCTACATTCAAAATGACGATCATCGTTAGACAGTTGATGAGTAGTTTTATGGTGGTGCGTGGACCAAATAATTTCTGACCACCACGCCATCAATTTATAAATATGATTATGTGTTGATTTTTAAATATCGTGACCACCACAAAACATTAAAATCCTATTGGCTTAACACACCAAGTAGAATTTGGCCCGGGACTATCATCATAAAATTTGTGGACAGTTGATTATCTAACTAGGCAGTACTATGACGGTTATGATGACTCATCGTCAATAAGATAAAATTGTGTTATACAAATCATTATAGTATAATTGTTGTGTCGAATACATTGTCCAAACTAAAATATTGTTTATAAATACAAATACCGTTGTGTCAATTATTATAACAAAATTAATTAATAAATAGTATACTACTTTCGCTCCATAAAAGTGTTTATTTTCAAAACGAATTGCTCCATAAAAGTGTTTATTCGAAACCAATATATCATTTAACGCAATTTTTTCCAAACATAATTTATCATAACATTTAATATTTATATATCAATTTCATATTTCAAAATTAGAGCATTTATTATATAATAGGGGCGTATGTGTCCATTATCACTTAAAATTAATTATTTTTTAATCTATATATACTATAAAAAAAAATAGAATTTTTTATACGACGGATGCAATACAATCGGGGTAAGAGAGAGTATTGTTTACAACGTCAATTGGCCGTCAATACCGTATCCCCCTATGTAAATTATTTTATTTATTTATAAGAAGAAGCCCTTGAAGAAAATTCACACACAGATGCACACACACTGCCTTAACCCCAATCCCCAATGTCCAGATTCTTGCTCTTACACCTCCCATATCCTAAATCTTGAGCAAAACAAGGGTCCAATCTCAAATACCAAGCACCATAAAGCTATCAAACACAGTGAAAAAGATAACAAAATGAAAAGGGACCAGCAAAATTTGGATACAAAGGAAAAAGAAATGAGCAGTAGCAGCAATAGCAACCCTCATGCTCAAGACAGTTTCTTAAGCGGTGGAAGCGGAAGCGGAAGCGGAAGCTCTATGTCAGCAGCAAGCGGTGGTGGGCCGATAGAGAAAGGGAAGATGTGGGATGTTGTAGCTGAAACCCATCTTCAAGATGCTGGAGTTGATGAGCTTCTGTATGCTTTGGGTTACAGAGTCAAGTCCTCTGACATGGCTGAAGTAGCTAACAAAATTGAGCTGCTTGAAGAGTTTATGGGTAATGTTCAAGACAATTACTTTTCAGATACTGATCATTATAACCCTTCAGATCTTTCTTCTTGGCTTGAATCCATGATTTCTGTGGCTAATCCTGATGGCTCTTGTTCTAATTTTGTTGATGTTACCTCTTTGGATAATAATTCTTCCACCACTAATAATACCATCTTAAATTTACCCAATCCAATGCTTTTTGATGATTCAAGTTTTGATTCTGTTGGACCTGGAAGAATTGCTTATCCTCCCCATATGCAGCAGCAGCAGCAGCAGCAGCGGATGACTGCTCTGGCACCACCGTCTCCGGCGGTGGTGGTTGTGCAGCCTCCCAATAAAAGAATGAAGCCCAATTCACAAATGGGCATGTGGGGTATCACCAATGGCAATGATTCAATTAGTACCACTTGTCGTGGGGTTGAATCAACTAGGCCTATTGTTCTTGTTGACTCACAGGAAAATGGGATTAAGCTTGTGCACGCTTTAATGGCTTGTGCAGAAGCTATTCAACAAGAAAATATCAAACTTGCTGAAGCTTTAGTGAAACAGATCGGGATTTTAGCTCTTTCTCAGGCAGGTGCAATGCGTAAAGTTGCTACTTATTATGCGGAAGCATTAGCGAGAAGGATATACAGGTTGTTTCCCACCACTCCAAATGATTGTGCATTTACTGATTTGCTAGAAATGCATTACTACGAGACTTGTCCGTACCTTAAATTCACAAGACTTTACAGCCAATCAAGCCATTCTGGAGGCTTTTTGGGAAAACCCATGTTCATGTGATTGATTTTAGTATGAAACAGGGTATGCAGTGGCCTGCTTTGCTTCAGGCATTGACCTTAAGGCCTGGTGGTCCACCGAGTTTCAGATTAACTGGGATCGGACCGCCTTCTGATGATAATACCGATCACTTGCAAGAAGTTGGTTGGAAATTGGCTCAATTAGCCGAGTCAATCAATGTTGCGTTCGAGTACAGAGGTTTTGTTGCTACCTCTCTTGCTGACCTGAATGCATCTATGTTTGATATCCGTGAAAACGAAACGGTTGCTGTGAATTCAATATTTGAATTGCATCAATTATTAGCTAGACCGGGGCTATTGAGAAAGTGTTAAGTGTTGTTAGTGAATTGAAGCCTGAAATCTTGACTGTAGTTGAGCAAGAGGGTAATCATAATGGTCCGGTGTTCCATGAGCGGTTCACAGAATCATTGCAATATTACTCGACCATGTTCGATTCGTTGGAAGGGTCAAACTGCTGTAACGGGGCGTTGATGGTGGTGGTGGTGGTATGGGTGATCAAGAAAAGGTGATGTCAGAGGTATATTTGGGGAGACAGATATGTAATCTGGTTGCCTGTGAGGGGATGGAGCGGGTTGAAAGGCATGAAACATTAGTTCAGTGGAGAAAGCGGTTGAATACATGTGGTTTTGCGGCGGTTCATTTGGGTTCAAATGCATTTAAGCAAGCTAGTATGTTGTTGGCCTTGTTTGCTGGAGGGGATGGTTATAAGGTAGAGGAAAATGATGGTTGTCTGATGTTGGGTTGGCATACTAGGCCTCTAATTACTACTTCTGCTTGGAAACTCCTCCCCGAGAGCGAGAACTACTACGCACCCGAGTAGCTCGATTGCTGCCTTTGTTCCATTTTAGCAATACATGTGTTTACACACACTTAGACATTCATTTAACCATATCTATCTCTGTGTGGAATTACAAGATGGTGATGGCATTCATTATGGCACCAAAACCAAAACCAAAACCAAAACCAAAACCAAATGTGTGTTTCCTTTTTTTCATTTTCAATCTTCTCTATTACTAGTTTAACTTCTTTAGTTTGTAATGTTGTTTTTTTTATTATGGAATCCATGTACTATCTATCTATCTATCTATCTATCTTACTTGTGTGAATCTCAAAAGGGTGTGTTTGTGTTTATATGAAGCTTATTATTATCTTATTAATAAAACAAGTGTCTTTTCTTTTAATTTTACCAAAAATCTTGATGATAGTGGGTGGGGCCGTGGGGGGGGATGATGCAAATATATTACCAGGTTTCCTTCATTCGTGTTTGTGGGACTTTTTAGTCAGTGCGCCCGCCCATATAATGAATAAAGCAATACTTACTTGATTGTAACATCCATTACCTTTCTATTTCTATATCATACGCTTTTTCTTTTTTTTATTTATCAATATAACATATAGAGAGAAAGAGATATATTGTATGTATATTTATTAGTTGGTGGAAAATGCTATAAGTATGTGATTAGACAAGATATGAATGTTTTTTGTAATAATGAAGTGCTCATTGTTTTAAAAAGGTAGCTTATATTATGTACTACTAATAGACTGGAAAGTGCTTTCAAAGGAAAAGGAAAAGGAAAAGGAAAAGAAAAGGGAATATACAACTATTATATTGGGAAAATCAAAGAAAGTGTTAGTTTTGAAAAGGTACTAGCAACAAAGTTAATTAAGAGACCACAGTTTTTTAATTATCAACTATTGTTATAGTTATAGGTACTAGCAAATCAATAAAATTTGAATTTTCGTTATTTTCCTTGTCCTCACATTGATAAGCTCCAACTCATTAAATTAGTGAATGATGATTAGTCATGATACTATCTTGAATAATTATTAAATTGTGTAATAGAAGAGCACATCGACATCAAAATGCACAATTATTAAGCTAATCTTAGAATACAATTTTGGTAAACGTCATTGAGATTATTTTAAGAAATTCTCACACTTTGGAGCGACAAATTGTGAATTCATTTGGTATTTATTATTGAAATCTCAGACACTTTTTAAATATACCCATCAATTTCATTGGCAAGCAACTTGATTTAAATTTTACATTATTCTTGTTTATAGATAGTATCGACACATTTGTCGACCTTGTTCTTAAAATAAAGGTTTTTATAAATCATAAAACTGTGTACGTGCTAATGAAATGTTCATCAATAAAACAATTAAATGCTTATATTTAGATAGTAGTATAACATATAATTTTAATTGGTATAATTGTTAACTGCTTGCTAATGCTTTAATTACTACCTTTCTAAGCTCAAAGTGCTTTTCCTTTAGATGTAGTTATAATCTGACACAGTACATTTTCAGATATCCAACAAAAGAAAAGGAAAGACGTACGAGTTATAATTGGCAACAATCTTAGTGGAAAAGTAATTAACTTTTAATGGATTAGTGATCAAAATTAAAGCATTTAAAAAGCACTCGTGGCATCATGTAAAAGCAAATTATTAACGTTTACAAAGTGGCAAAGCAAAAGAATGATAAAAAAGCTAATCAATCTTACCTTTTGAGAAACATGTAAGCGACTCCCCATGGACAACTCTAAACTTGTAGCAACAAGTAACCACTATTATCACTTAATAATGAGGATGTGACATATTTGATTTTGGGCGGCCAACATCATTGTAAGAATATGTTGTTGAATCATTGAAATTGTATATATGATCGAATAGCTTAATTCATACGGTGGAAATGTCACTGCTACACGTGACAACATCAGACTCGGTCAATGGCTAGCTAGGTGGGTTTTGTTGAAATGTATAAGAAAATATACTAACACGTTTACTAACATTAATTGATTTTAGTATAATGGTAAGCGATTGTATCAAAGCAGAATGTCTTGGGTTCGATCCCCACAGCAAACATTATTTCCTCCATTTATACTGTGCAAGTGTTGGGTTTGCCTATTTGCTCATTTATATTGTGCAAGTGTTGGGATGGCCTAGGTGCTCGGGCATGTTGTATGTATAGTTGGCATAGCCTTGGTATGGGCCCACCCACATTTGAGGGGGCGTGTTGAAATGTATTACACTACAAAAAAAATACTCTATTGTTATACTAGTTTTTGTCCCACAAACAAAAAAAAGTGGCATTTAATAAGATTTTGGTTGACTATTTTGCCACGCTACGTGTTCAATAAAGAAGCTATAAAAACACTTTTTTGTTGTATGTCAAACAATAAACAGAAGAAAAAACGTTTTCTCAGTAGTGTTAGGGAATATAAGAAGACACGTTGGACCGGGCCTAGTTGGCTCAGGCTTGTTGTGTGTCTAGTTGACATAGTCTTGTTATGAGTTCATCCACACTTCAGGGGCATGTTGAAATGTATAAAGAAATATATTAGCATCTTGGGCTGGACTAGTTTGCTCAAGCTTGTTGTGTGACTTGTTGGCATAGTCATGATATAGGCTCACACCTTGAGGGGACATGTTAAAGTGTATAAAAATGTTAATTAATTATATGTATCCCCATTAACTTAAGCTTTTGGGAAATATGGTAGTTCTACATGGTATCAGAGCCAGAGGTCATGTGATCGAACCTTGTAGTCAACATTATTTTCCCCTATTTATATTGTGCAAGTGTCGGACGAGCCTGGTTGGCCTTTGTCACCTAGTTGGCTCACGCTTGTTGTGTGTCTAGATGACATAGCCTTGTTATATGCCCACATTTGAGAGGGCGTGCGTGCCTACTTGGCCTTTGTGAGCCTAGTTTGCATAGCCAGTTATATGCCCACATTTGAGAGGGTGCGAATGCCTAGTTGGCCTTTGTGAGCCTAGTTTTCATAGCCATGTTATAGGCTCATACTTGAGGACGCGTGTTAAAATGATTAAAATGTTAATTATATGTATCATCATCGGCTTAAGTTTTTGGGAGAGATGGTAGTTCTACAGGTTTCATATTTATCCGATGTCATCTCAACTCTCAAGATAGACCAGACATGCATTCTCATCAGCTTGCTCATCGACATCTCACACGACCTCTGACCTTTAAGAGATTTGCTCGAGACCCGGCACAATGATTCTTTGAAAAACGTTATACATATATATATTTAAAAATCTAGAGATCAATGACGACCTTCAGGTACACGCAGTCTAGAAGGGACCATCTCAAACCTTTGTAACAACACCCATATGAACCCACAAGTTTTATATTAACAAGTATGTTCTTTAGAACATACACCGTACACTCTCGTTACAATTATCAATAAGCATAACTCTTCCTACACTATAAAAAAAACCATAAACTTATAACCTCTTCTACCATAAAAAATATGTAACGCCCCCAAATCTGTGTCTGGTTGCGCCAAATGAATCATAAATTGTCCGGTCAACTGCTTAGACCGTCGTCCTCGCTTAGTCTAAAAGGACTAACCCGAGTTGACAAGTTATTTATATCTCACACTTATATGAGGGTGAGCATTCTACTACTTTACCGATGTGGGACTTTACATTCTCCTCTTATAAGGGACTGCATCCTCGCCAGGACGGCCAAGACTATTCCTAGATCGTCCCTACCAGAGGTAACTAAATGTCATCCTTACCAGAGGTAACTAAAGGCCATCCTTGCACCGTACGGCCATCCTTACACCGTCTTCTTGTACGGTGCATCGCATAGTTTCGTCCGATAGTCTTTGAATACCATTCTGTAACGCCCCCAGGCCTGTGTCTGGTAACGCTAAATGAGTTATAAATGGTCCGGTCAACTGTTTTGTAGGAATCTAGGCCCAAACCATGCAGCGCATAGTTCCGTCCGATAGTCTTTGAATACCATTCTATAACGCCCCCAGACCTGTGTTTGGTAGCGCTTAAATGAGTCGTAAATGGTCCGGTCAATCTGCTTTGTAGAAATTAGGCCCAAACCATGCAACGATAGTTCCGCCTGATAGTCTTTGAATACCATTTTGTAATGCCTCCGGACTTGTGTGCAGTAGCGCTTAAACGAGTCATAAATGATCCGGTCAATCTGCTTTTGTAGAAATTCAGCCCAAACTCATATAAGAGGAGGGCCTCATCCCCAAAACCTAAGGTATGAGGTGAGGGAAGTCCATCTCTTAATATGGTGGGTGATATAACCACAAGTTCCCAATGTGAATCACTTTAACATGCTTAGACCGTCGTCCTCGTTGCAGCCTAAAAGGCTAACCTGAGTTGACAAGATCTTTATAACTGGGTGGAGCCTGGGATTATAGTTTAGGTAAAGTGTAATTTAAAATTAATTGTCGTGGAAAAAGTGTTTAATTATTTTTTCCGTAGATACATATAAGAAATTTGTTGTAGGTTTATACAGATGTGAAAGTTTTTTTTAGTAATATACAAATGTGAAAGTTGTTGTGGGTTTATATTATAAAAAAGATATCGACTATATTGCTTTTCATATTAATAATTGACGATAAAAAAACAATCTAAAGATTAACAAAGTAAATAAGTTTTACAAATTTTCTGATCATCATATCAATTATCTTTTAAAATGTCGTAAATATTGAGAAAATAAGTGTTGAAACTTTGAGTAAAAAAAAGTTAAAAATCTAAAGTTTAATATAGTAAACTTGGGAAAAGAAGTGTTGAAATTTTGAGTAAAAAAATAAAGAATTTGAAATTTAATATAGTAAACTTTGAGTAAAATAAAAAATAAAAATGCTTCCTAAAAATAGGGAGGAAGGAGGATTCGAACCCATAACCTTCCGCCTTCACTATCAACACCGGACCACTACACCAGATACGCAGATTGTGCATTGTAAGGAACATATAATATATATTACATTAATTGCAAAATATTACCGAGTAGGAAGGCTATTTTATTTTAGTAATTTCTGAATTTAATGCAAGACGAGCCCCCTCGCCTCTATAAGTCCGCCCCTATTTATAACTCACAATTATATGGGGTGAGTATTATACTACTTTACCGATATGGGACTTTACAAAATAATAATAATACCAAACTAAAATGGTTAATATAAGGCAGCAGGTATCCACTGTATTGAGTCCTAATTGCAATCCCTACTCATACACAAAAGTTCATGGAATGAATGGAATGAGGTTTAAGTGGGCAATTGAACTAAGCATATATGTATATATAAATTAAATATTGAAGTTCTGAGTTGTAAATGACAAATGAAACTTCAAGTACATGCCCTCTATATTTTGTAGAAATATGTCACAATTGAATATTTTTAAGATGGTGACCTTAGATTTAGTCCAGATCCGAGACTCGTTTTTTTGCTGTTGTAAAGTTAAAAATTAAAGATGAAATCGAATTATTAATTAAAATAGACTGAAAATGAAAGCAAACAAGTTAAGAATGAAATAGATAATAAAATGGAGTTTAACTTAGCTGTCTAGCTAGCTAACGTCATGTTTAAGTAAATTAATACTGTTAAACGTCGAAATAATTGTCTGGACATGCATAACAAAGGGGTTAGGGGTATGGTATTATTTCCTTTTCATTCCTTTGTGTAAGTGGTGGTCCAAAGTTTTTTCATCTACTAGACATGAAAGCGAATAACGAATGCACTATATAATTTATTAAAATTTGATAAATTATACTATACTATACTATATACTATACATGGGCAAGTATAAAACCATAAAATTGAGCAAAGGGATCAAAAGTGAAAGTGATATTTCATTTTAAAAGTAATTGAATGACATAGACCTGCTAGAAGAATTAATGTTTTATGATTTTTAGATGATGCATAATTAATTTTAACTTATGTTTAGCTTCTACTACGACGTTAGTAGTAAAATAATATATATAAAACACACTCACATTACTCTCACCGTATGTTATACCAAATGTACGTAATGTACTCATATGCGGACCTAGGTACATCAAAAGGGCGGGGCAACTATCCCTATTGCAATTCGAAAAAAATATATACTAATATATATGTACTAACTATTTTGTTTGCGCCCCTTAGGTTTTCTATTAATTAGCCTCTTTAAAATTTCCATCGTCATTTACTCAAGATCATGCGTCCGCCACTGAATGTATTATGATCAGTCAATTCTTCGTGAAGCAAGTATAATGTATTATTATAATGACTCATTAATTCATACTTTGAAGGAAATTGATGATGATCCAAAGAAGATGGAAGAAGCGCCATGAAAGTCTTTATTTACGCTTATTCGTACTCGAGAAGAATATTTGAAGTTTATTTATTTATCTTTTATTTATTTTTTGGGAATTAAGAAACGAAATCAAAACAGAAAAACGGAAAGGGATATTTGATTACTTTTAGTCAACCAAGCGCTCGCTACCAAATGATACTTAATCCGAACGAGATTTGCCCTAGGACCTTCTAAAGGAATCAATAGACGAGCTCTAAACAACGAACTTAGATAATCCAATCTAAGAACGTTGGCAAGAACACCACCACTGCCTCGGATTTTATCTAATGAAAATAAACAAGTAATAAATTTATAAATCCGTATACCCTAAGTGCAAGGATCGTAGTATAAAGAACTAATACCGGTCGATCTCACAGGAATCGAGGTTGTTTATCTAGTTTATTAATCTTTCTAAAGATTTGTCACTTAAAAACACAAAACAAAACTCAAACGAATACAATAAACCTGGACAGAGGGTTGTCAATCCAAAGCCGTGGAAATATGATTACGAACCTAAAATAACTAATTCTATTCTATAAACTAAAACGAAAATAAAATTCTAAGCTAGCAACGAAGAACAAGGCACAATGATTCTTTCAATTAAGTTAACGAGGAATTACAAGCAATGATCCACCTATCTCGCAACTCTCAATTTCTACCCTAGATCGTTTAGTGAAGATTTAATAAAGATGTGGTTCACCTATCAAAGGTATGAATTTCTAATATCTTAGAAAATTACTATTAATCTTTCATCTCTCGATCTTAAAGATTAACGCTTCCATAACAAAGGTATAAGATTTCTCAATCTAAGAACCTAGAAATTTAACCTAGCAACTCGTTACTTATAAGTTAAAAATCTCATCTTTACAACGGTGATCTAGTAGTTTAACAACGATTCTCATCAAACGTTAAACATCAAATAGCAACCATCTCTCGATATAAATTGCATAATCAATAAAGCACATAATAAAGATACAAACTTTAAATAAAAACTCACAAAAAAATCCAAGATTCGAAATCAAAACGCTGCTGAGAATTGGCTTCACAAAGCTCGTTCTAGGCTTAGCCTTAGCTCATCGTTGGAATACAAATCATATAAATAAAAAGAAGATAAAAAGATGTCTATGATGGTGGGAAAACGCAGCTAGGGCGCCCCCAAGGGGCCAGGGGCAGCCAGGGATCGAATTGTGTGTTGGAAAGGTGTCATAAACCCAATCGGGTTGGACCGGATCCGACCGGGTCGGGTCATTTACAGTCTATTTAGTTCATGTAATAACTTTATTATGATTAATAAAAGCACTTATGTTATTATATATTGTTTATCTTCATATTATTTGTTGTGTATATATAGTAACGCCCCTAGTATCAATCATGATAGAGAAACCATGATAGTGATTATGGTTGATGAGATCTCTAATCACTATAACAAGGTTGGTACTTAAATGTCTCTAGTCTTATGTATTATCAAATGGGACATTGATAGTATAATCGACTAAGCACGTATTGGATGTCTTCTATATTTTAGAAGGTAGGGATAGATCTCGCTCTATCGAAGTGTGTAGACACTTAGATCGTGACGTGGACGTGTATTAGAGAATGCATACGTTAGATCGACTCCACTTACATTAAGTGTCACACTATGTGGCGGTTGTGTAATTATCCTTTGACCGAGTCTTCATGGCATCACGGTGTGGATTGTCATGCTTTGACACTATTGAGATTTCTCCTAACCACGGGACGATCATGCGGTAGTGATTGTGTATGATATTGAAGCACGCGGAGTATACATGATTGGTCGTCCGGGAATCGCAGTGATCTATTATGGGATCGAATATCCGAAATGGTCTTTTTATAAGGAATGTCTAGCTCTCGAGAATCTTTGCAAAGTGGGAGTAAATGTGTTATTCGAGAGAGCATGATATCCAGATTATAAGATATGATCGTTAATATATTGACACTCGAGATAATGATCGTATGGATATTGTTACAAATGATAGATTGTAAGTTACACGGTAATCGGTTCACATGAAAGGTAGTAGTCATTGCTTTTGACTCTTCCGATGATCGGGGTCACGGTGTGTTGCTAGACGCTATCCCGTGATCGTTAGGTGTGAAGGGCATTTTAGTAAATTGCACTTTGTGTCTACGGCCAACATATTCGGAAGCCTATCGGGTCACACACATATGAACATCGAGTCGGATTAAAATGCGGTTATAGTTGATAACCAAATAAGGAAAGTTTATCTCTAGACTATAAAGGTTATAGTGGTAAATTAATATGGTGGTATTTATTTATTATGATATGAATAAATAAAATACAAGATATTAATTATATATAAATTAGATTAATTAAAGAATATTCCGGAAGCCAATTTATTGGCATATGGGCGCCACTTTGAGTGTATAAGATACACTTGATTTGTGCACTTTAATTAATAAGATTGCCATAATATTAATATAAGATATTAATTGATTTTGAAAAATAGATTTATGGTAATAAGATAATTATAATCAATATATGATATTGGCAAAATAAATTATAATTAACGAGATAAATCAATCTAGTTGATTTTCCTTATTTTATTGGAAAAATGTTTTCTTCTCCTACACACCATTGGGGCGCCACCTTCTACTATATATAGGAGGTGAGTGTCAAGCTCTTTTGTACAACACAATTGCAAGAGTTCATAATTCTTGTGTAAAATAGAGAGCCTTCCAAAGTGAGTTTTCGAGGGAAGAAAAGGTCCGGTCTAGCGACCGGAGTTTTTCCGATAGCAATCCAAGCGAGGATTCCGGCAGGTTCGTGTGGATTAGCGATAGAGGCCGGACGCGTGGACGGCTTGCGCGATTGAACTACTCTCCGTTGGCGGTCAAAGCGACGATCTTATAGATCATCTAAGGTATAACCGTCAAACTACTTAACGTGTTTATTGCATTAAACGAAGAACGATCTAAAAGGAAATCAAATTTTAAATTTTTTGCGTTAAACTAGTGATTTCTAACAAAGTGGTATCGGAGCCGACTTGAGCTTAAGCAATAAGCATAATTTAATTGCGTAGTATTTAATCGATAGATGCAAGATTTAAATCACGAAACGTTAAAATAAAATAAAAATAAAATAAAAATAAAAACTAGGGTTTACTGGTCGGCCGATTGGCGGCGCTTCTTCCTCGGCGGCGGCGGTGGCCCTGGGTCGCCGTCCGTCGATCGCCTTCTTCCATGGGGAGATCAACCTTTTCGCTTTGTGATATTTTATTGTGCATGATATCTCGTTTGTTTAGTTGTTGTATATGGCCAACCAATGGTTCAAATAGTGTGGACCATTGGGAAACCATATGGCATATTGGCCTTTGCAAATTTTGATTTGGAATGCGCCAGCCTTTTCAAATATTTGATTTGGAATGGACAGCTTAGTTCAAGCCACTTCCAAAATTTTGATTTTGGAAAAGTGGCGTGCCTAAACCAAAACTATTGGCCTTTCCAAATATTTGATTTGGAATAAGCTTAGCGCAAGCTACTTCCAAAATTTTGATTTTGGAAAGTGCGCCTGCTAAATTTAGTTTTGAAAGGAAACAAATATGAGACTTTTAATTTTATCTTGAATAGTTCAAATTTAATTAAAATTAAAATCGATTTAAAATTAAATGTTAATTTTAATTTTTGATTAAGTCATATAATTAATTAAAAGTTATTTAATTATTTGACGTGATAAAATAAAGACGCATGAGTAGTTAAAATTAGAATTTAATCTTTTTCATAAGATAAAATTGTATGGATTAGATGTGTAGATATAATGTGATTATATGGGACAGGTTGATGATGATCGATCGATGACTCACTCGATAGGATAGATAAGAATGTTTTCTTTATGTTGGTTTTGAAAAAATTGTCCTAGGCCATTATGAAAAACGTGACCTAGTTTACTTTTTTGCAATTATCCCATTCCGTTAGCTCTCCTCAAAGCAAGGCGGGTGTAATTATTTATTATGTAACAAGAATGGAGCAAGAAGTTGAAGACCAAGGAGAGATAAAGAACCCATTGGCGCAAAGAATAGAGATCCTATTGGCGGTTGCAGATACCCTTAGTTTGTGACCCGCGGTTTCGTCGGGCTTGTATTCAAACCGCACCTCAGAAAAGTCCATGATCATACCGGTTATTTTATGCGCGGAATGTTGTGTATGTTTTACTTTATATGATATAGTAGTAATATGCACATAGTAGATGAGACCATAATTAAACCAAATTAATTAAGTGAATTAATTTAAAATTATTCCCACGCCAAAAATCAAGTCGGAATCGCTTCCCCATATTATAACGACGGTGAAGAGCCCTTGTTCGGACCCAACTCACCACCAAAGCGGGGTTGACTCTACCTCGGTATATCGTCGTTATCGAGATATGATCGAAAGAGATCTCATGAATATTGGGGTTAAGACTCGACTAAGAATTCTCTCGCCACCACCAAAGCGGGTCGTTTGGATTTTAGAGGCAAGTGGTTTGGCTATTTTCATAAGATGAAATATTGTCAAAGAGTTGACTGGTCAAACAACAAGAATCATATAAGATACGATCGACAAATCATTGTCCACCTATTTAATTATTTTCGGCCCATCAGCCAAAGTTGGGGGTCGGGGTAGTTCAATGGGATCTTGCCCACTAAAGGAATTATTTTCTTGAAAGCCAATAGGGAATAATTGGCTAGTGGGAGTAAAAACCTTATAGAATTTTTAAGTGCAAATTTAGGGTTTTTATACATAAGCTTTTACTTATTCTATCTTTAGTTATTGTTGTAGAAAATGTCAAACAAATTGAACCTTCGTTTTATCATCGAAAACAAGCTTGACGAGACAAATTTTCTCGATTGGGAAAGAAACCTCAAAATCGTTTTGAGGCACGAGAAGATTGGCTATGTCTTGGACGAGGTCCTACCGGAAAAGCCCGCTGAGGGTTCGGCTGCAGATGTTGTCGAGAAGTACAACAAGCAATCGCTCGACAAGATCGATGCTACATGTATCATGCTTGCTTCCATGACACTGAACTACCAAAACCAAGATGAGTCTATGGACGCCTACTCTATCATGGTCCACCTGAAGGAACTTTATGCTTCTCGGCCTCGTGACCGAGAGGTACGAGGTCTCAAGGCCCCGTTTAGTTGTAAGATGGCGCCTGGGGGATCGCTGTGGGTCACACGTGCTTAAAATGATCGGGTACATAGAGAGGCTTGGGAAGTCGGGCCACAAGTTGGAACGAGTTGAGTATTGACTTGATTTCAAATCTCTACCGATTCATTCTCGCAGCTCGTGATGAACTATCACATGAACAAGATAGATTGCTCTCATGGAGTTATTAAACATGTTGAAGACCGCCGAGGCACCGTGTGGGAAGGAAAGAAAGCAAGTGTTGAGGTCACTTGAGCAAGGGCAAGGCAAAAGCCCGTAAGAAGTCCAAGAAGGTGAAGGTCGCACCTAAGTCAACGCCTAAGATAGCGAAAGACAAATCCAAGGATGCTTGCTTCCATTGCGGTGAGACGGACATTGGAGGAGAAATCGCAAAGGCTTCTTGAGTACCAAGAAGAAGCATTCTCGATGCTTCGACTTCGTGTATATTTATGATTGAGATCAATATTGCTTCTTCTAAGTCTAACCACCTGGGTATTGATAATCTGGTTGTGGTTCTCATATTTGTCTGAATATGCGCATACTCAAGAAGAACCAGAGATCCGAGGAAAGGAGAGGTGGACCTACGCGTTGGAAATGGAGCAAATGTTGTTGCTACCGGCCGTAGGAGTTTATTTTCTTTTATTGCCCAGGTGGGCTAAGTACTAGAACTCAATAATCGTTATTTTGTTCCTCGCTCTTACTAAGAGCATTATTTCTATTTCTCGCATTAGATGTTGATGGTTTTTCATTTACGCTTGAGAATAAATGTTGTTCTTTTTCACATGATGGAATCTTTTATGGTAATCACATACTTAGCAATGGTCTCTACATATTAGATATGAATGTTGACGCACGTAATATAAATAACAAGAAAGCTAAAACAAATGACTTGAATGAATCCTACTTATGGCATTGTAGACTTGGCCATATAAATAAGAATCGCATCTCCAAACTCCATAAAGATGGAATGTTGGATCAATTCGACACGAATCGCTTGACGATGCGAAGCTTGTTTACTTGGAAAGATGACAAAGTCACCTTTTAGTGGCAAAGTGGATAAGATCCAATGAATTGCTTGAGCTCATACATACCGATGTGTGTGGCCCAATGTCGATTCAAGCCAAAGGAGGATACTCTTATTTTATCACTTTCACCGATGACCATTCTCGCTTATGGTTATATATACTTAATGAAGTATAAGTCCTGAGGCCTTTGAAAAGTTCAAGGAATTCGTAAGTGAAGTGGAGAAACAACTGGGTAAAGAAATCAAAACACTTCGATCCGATCGAGGTGGATAATACCTAGATGGAGAGTTTCAAGACTATTTGAAGGAGAATGGGATTCTACCCGAATGGACCACCACCGGGACGCCACAAATGAATGGCGATTCGAGAGAGGAGGAACCGCACCATATTAGACATGGTGCGATCCATGATGAGCTATGCGATTCTCCCAAAATCATTTCGGGGTATGCTCTGAAACCGCATCCTATACATCGAACCGAGTTCCATCAAAGACGGTTGACTCTACGCCATACGAGGTATGGACCAAGAGAAAACCGAGCCTCAGTCATCTAAAACCTTGGGGTTGTCCGACTTACGTGAAGCGGATGATGTCGACAAGTTAGAGCCTGTGTCCGACAAATGTCTATTTGTGGGATATCCTAGTGGAAACCAAAGGTACCAATTTTACCATCCCGAGGAACAAAGGTGTTTGTTGCCGGGGATCGCCACTTTCTAGAGAAAGAGTTTATTCTGGATAGGGTCAGTGGGAGTAAAATTGATCTTGAAGAAATTCGAGAACCACTTACGGATAACAGTCAGTTGATGGAAGTAGAGGACTTGCCACACGCAGATGTGACACCAGCCTCTACCGTGGACACACTAGCACCTCGCAGATCCACCAGGGAACGCCGTGAACCTGAAAGGTATACTGGCGTGTATCTCATGAAAGATGAGGACCCTAGAACTTATGAGGAAGTGCTATTAAGGCATGACAAAGAGAAATGGCTGGAAGCCATGAATTCTGAAATGGAATCCATGAAAGACAACCAAGTTTGGAACTTAGTTGATCCACCTGAGGGAATAGTTCCCATAGGGTGTAAATGGGTCTTTAAGAGAAAGACCGACATGGACGGTAACGTGACTACCTACAAGGCTAGGTTAGTGGCAAAAGGTTATAAGCAGAGACAAGGAGTTGACTATGACGAAACCTTTTCGCCTGTTGCCATGTTAAAATCCATTAGAATTCTGCTCGCTATTGCAGCATACCATGATTACGAAATCTGGCAGATGGATGTGAAAACAGCTTTCCTTAATGGGAACCTGTCTGAGGAAGTGTATATGACACATACCTGAGGTTTCACAACCAATGACGCCAGGATGGTGTGTAAACTGCAAAGATCCATTTATGGATTAAAGCAAGCTTCTCGGAGTTGGAATCTTCGCTTTGATGAGAAAATCAAACAGTTTGATTTCATCAAGAACGAAGATGAGCCCTGTGTTTACAAGAAGGTTAGTGGGAGTGCCATTGTGTTCTTAGTGCTTTATGTAGATGACATATTGCTCATAGGGAATGATGTGCCTATGTTACAATCAGTCAAAGCTTGGTTATCCAAGAACTTCTCAATGAAGGACTTGGGTGATGCAACTTATATTCTAGGAATAAAGATCTATAGAGATAGATCTAAAAGGTTGCTTGGTCTGTCACACCACCTACACATAGACAAGATGTTGAAGAGATTCAAAGATGGAGCGATCAAGAAAGGATTGCCGCCCATGTCACACGTGGGTCTACTCACAAAGGAATGAGTCCTAAGACAGAGGAGGAAAGGGCACAAATGAGTAAGGTCCCTTATGCTTCGGCAATCGGTCTATCATGTATGTCATGCTATGCACAAGACCAGATGTCTCGTACACTCTTAGTATGACTAGTAGGTACCAGTCCAATCCAGTGAGGTCACCTGGATTCTTTGTCAAGAATATCCTTAAGTACATGAGACGTATTAGAGATATGTTCCTGGTTTTCGGAACGATGATTTAGTATTACGAGGTTACATGATGCCGTTTAAATCGACAAGGACGACTTCAAGTCGCAACTGGATTTGTTTTCACGCTAATGGCGGAGCAAAGTGAGTGGAAGAGTTCCAAGCGCGAGACTATCTGCGGACTCTACAACGGAAGCCGAATACATAGCGACCTCGGAGGCGGCAAAGGAAGTCGTTTGGATGAAGAAGTTCATTCATCGAACTTGGTGTGGTTCCCTCCATTGAAGGTCCAGCACTCAGATTGTGATAATAATGGGAGCGATATCTCGCCTAAGTAACCAAGGTCTCATCGAAGTCCAAACATGTGCTACGGCGCTATCACTTGATTAGAGAGATAGTAGAGATGTGAGATGTAAAGATAGAGAAAGTCCACACGGATGATAACATAGCCTGATCCGTTAACCAATGCATTGTCTCAAGCTAAGCATGAGAAACATGTTCACTTGCACGGGCTTAGGCATATGGGTGATTGGCTTTAGGCCAAGTGGGAGATTGTTGGAAAGGTGTCCTAAACCCAATCGGGTTGGACCGGATCCGACCGGGTCGGGTCACTTACAGTCTATTTAGTTCATGTAATAACTTTATTATAATTAATAAAAGCACTTATGTTATTATATATTGTTTATCTTAATATTATTTGTTGTGTATATATAGTAACGTCCCTAGTATCAATCTATGATAGAGAAACCATGATAGTGATTATGGTTGATGAGATCTCTAATCACTATAACAAGGTTGGTACTTAAATGTCTCTAGTCTTATGTATTATCAAATGAGACATTGATAGTATAATCGACTCAGCACGTATTGGATGTCTTCTATCTTTTAGAAGGTAGGATAGATCTCGCTCTATCGAAGTGTAGACACTTTGGACCGTGATGCGTGGACGTGTATTAGAGAATGCGCGACGTTAGGATCGACCCACTTACATTAAGTGTCACACTATGTGGCGGTTGTGTAATTATCCTTTTGACCGAGTCTTCATGGCATCACGGTGTGGATTGTCATGCTTTGACACTATTGAGATTTCTCCTAACCACGGGCGATCATGCGGTAGTGATTGGGTATGATATTGAAGCACGCGGAGTATACATGATTGGTCGTCCGGGAATCGCGTATCCTATGATTGGGATTGAATATCCGAAATGGCCTTCTTATAAGGAATGTCTAGCTCTCTGAGAATCTTTGCAAAGTGGGAGTAAATGTGTTATTCCGAGAGAGCATGATATCCAGATTATAAGATACGATCGTTAATGTATTGACACTCGAGATACGATCGTATGGATATTGTTACAGCGATAGGATTGTAAGTTACACGGTAACTGGTTCACATGAAAGGTAGTAGTCATTGCTTTTGACTCTTCCGATGATTGGGGGTCACGGTGTGTTGCTAGACGCTATCCCGTGATCGTTAGGTGTGAAGGGCATTTTAGTAAATTGCACTTTGTGTCTACGGCCAACATATTCGGAAGCCTATCGGGTCACACACATATGATCATCGAGTCGGATTAAAATGCGGTTATAGTTGATAACCAAATAAGGAAAGTTTATCTTTAGACTATAAAGGTTATAGTGGTAAATTAATATGGTGGTATTTATTTATTATGAATAAATAAAATACAAGATATTAATTATATATAAATTAGATTAATTAAAGAATATTCGGAAGCCAATTTATTGGCATATGGGCGCCACTTTTGAGTGTATAAGATACACTTTGGATTGTGACTTTAATTAATAAGATTGCCATAATATTAATATAAGATATTAATTGATTTTGAAAAATAGATTTATGGTAATAAGATAATTATAATCAATATATGATATTGGCAAAATAAATTATAATTAAAGAGATAAATCAATCTAGTTGATTTTCCTTATTTTATTGGAAAAAGTTTTTTCTCCTACACACCATCGGGCGCCACCTTCTACTATATATAGGAAGTGGATGTCAAGCTCTTTGTACAACACAATTGCAAGAGTTCATAATTCTTGTGTAAAATAGAGAGCCTTCCATAGTGAGTTTTGTGAGGAAGAAAAGGTCCGGTCTAGCACGGAGTTTTTCCGATAAAGCAATCAAGGAGGATTCCGCGCAGGGTTCGTGTGGATTAGCGATAGAGGCCGGACGCGTGGACGGCTTTGCGATTGAACTACTCTCCGTTGGCGGTCAAAGCGACGATCTTATAGATCATCTAAGGTATAACCGTCAAACTACTTAACGTGTTTATTGCATTAAACGAAGAACGATCTAGAAAAGGAAATCAAATTTTAAATTCATTTGCGTTAAACTAGTGATTTCTAACATTGTGTTGTGTTTAGGGTTGGAAAAACGCGACTATAAATAGGTTTTTAAGTCGGTTTCAACAAAAGCGGTGGCGGGCGCCCGTCTCAAGTACGTGGGTCGACGCCCGTCCATAGTGTCAAAAAGCTTCGAGTCGGGCCGAGTCTTCTCAAACGCCCGCCCTATACATTTTCAAATGCTCGTTCACTAAAAATCTGAACATCCTGATCCAACTTCTCCTCCTGGACGCCAGTCCACTCTTCTGGACGCCCGTCCTATAACTTTTTGGACGGATGACAAACGTGCGTTCAGCAATTCCAAATCTTCATTCCAAGTTCAATATGCATCTTTCTCCTTCTATTTAATCTTCAACAGAACATCGTTTAAGCTCCTTCATTGCCATGCAAGCGTACCTACAAGATAATCAAAGCGTGCAAAATGTAGAACCATATATATTGATGGAAAAATCATCGATAAAAACACGTAATAAGCTCGATTTTGCATTTAAATCAATTTCATATACATTCTCTCAATAAATCCTTTAAACACTTACTTTTCTATAAAAAGTAATAAAACACGAAGAAATTGCTACGTAAATAATATCATATATATCGTAAAAATCACCGTCAACAACCACAACGCTTGCTCAAGGCGCTGATAAGTTCTTAAAGGGTGGAACTCTACAACAAAGAGATCCTCACTCGCAAGTGATAAACAAGTCAATAGACTCAATAATATTTTCACTCAAAATTCAACTGTTTGTAAATGAACCACCCAGTGCGCTTATATATAATTTCTGATTTCAAGTCCAATTGCTAATATAGCAGAATGGGACAAAATACAATAAATAAAAATGATAATAAAAATAAAATACTATTTATCCAATGTGGGATAAGTAATAAAAGATAAATAAATAAACTTCAAATATTCTTCTCGAGCCCAATATCATAAATAAAGACTTTCATGGCGCTTCTTCCATCTTCTTGTAAAATTTGGATCACATCGTAAATTCTTTGATCTACAGCCATTCGCTTTTTTTTTTTTTTTTTTGAATAAACGGTTACTCCGTTTGAAGGGTGAGAATAATGTGGCGTCATTCTGATCATAAAGTGTATTCAATGATTTACGGTTTGAGATGATGGCAATGTCACGTTATGGTCATGACTCCTCAATAGAGGAGTGGAAGAGGTATGTACCCCTCTTCCTCTTTCAAAGAGATTAGGAATCAAAGTGTACTAAGCATGCAATTGTGTGAAGACTACCTAAAGAGTAATTTAGAAAGATAAACAAAAAGTTTTAAAAAAAGATTAGTATATCTATAGATTAGGGGAATTATATGATAGGTAGGTAGGTGTGTCCTTGTATTGTTGGAGAAAGAACGCAAACACGTGATTAGTGAAAATGCAATATCTTAGGGCCTCCTCATATATATAATTAAGGCCCAAAACACACATTTAAGCCTGTTTGTTAAAAAAGGCCGATTAAACGTACATGTGATGAACTAATTTATCCTATTATTTCTATTATTTTTGAATTTAAACGGATGAATAATGAACAGATATAGATAGATATAGTATAACCTCATTTAAATAAATACCCTGTAACCATAAAAAAATTATTCGTTTAAATGAAGTTACTTATTTATTGATAAATGAATATACTATTCATAAAGTTGAGTAGCAGTTTCTTGGCAGTATTGATGTTGTTATGCTTAGGGAGATGCTGCCCCGGATTATCCCAGTTTTTATTTTCTTTTCCTATTTTTTAGATGTTTTGTTTGATGTAATAGGTTTGGTTTGGGTGATTTGTAGATCATCTTTCTTTTAGTTTTCTGGATGGGTTTATTGCCAATGTATAGGGTCTATACTCTTTCCCTAGCACCCGTTTTTTCCCTCCCCGGGTTTTGCGGACTACGGTTTTAAAGAGGTAGAACTATACATTGATGACGTAAAAGGTGTTGAGGAGGCCTTGGTGGCACAAACCTTGTAATCTTTTGCAATGAATAAAATTAAAGGTTTGAAAAAAAAAATGAATATACTATTCATTTATCGTTAAATGAATATTTATTCATTTAGATAGTATTTTTATATTTATTTTTTTCTTATGAATAATATTTTTACATTTAATTTACAAATGTCACTGGAGAGTAATGGTAAAAAAATTTATGAAAAACTTAATTAACTTCCATTTCCTTAGACTCTAGATTAGATATACATGCACTATATATGTGCTCTAAGTAAAATGTATTATGTATTGAAACTACTAATAAAATTGTATGTATGAAATACTTAGAGTCTACGAAAATATATTTAACCTACACTACAAACAATATATAGTTCTAAAATCTTAGTTTGATAAAGAATCCATACTATTGTATATTCTTAATCTTCAATTTAATGACTTCCAATCATAAGTCAAAACCAATAACAAAAACGATTTTAACCGACCAGATAAGGAGAGTCATATGTGAGCATAAGAAGGAACATCTAAGTATTAGCCAAAAAGATATGCAAGCATAGGTGAAACAAAAGTTTGATTTGGTTACTAGCCAAACCACAATATCAAATGTACGCTATATAAATGTGATGGACGTCAAACATCTTTTGAACTATCTTAACGAGAATGATGTTGTTATGGAATTGCTACAGACGAAGAATTATTGAGTCCGTACTAAATGATGAGAATGATCATGAACCAGATGATAGTAACGTCATACCAAATGTGTCATCAAAAGAGGTCTTTCAGCAGGAGTCATCATACAAAATTATTTGCTACAACACAAGTAAAATATTCCAAAATTATGCATGCATTACAAAAAATTAAGGATGTGATGCATTTTGGTGGAAATAAAAAACAACTTTAGATGCATTTTTTGAGAAGAAATGACTTCTTATATGAACCTTGTTGATTGGATGAAATATTTTTGTATGTTTACATAGGGACTTTAATGACTCAAATTTTTTATTCGTTAACGATTTAAGCGAAGTTATTCATTTAACCCTTTGCCAAGTCGGGGATTGGAGAAAATTATTAATTTGGCGAGATTATTCATTTATCGAGGTTATACCGTAGATAGATAGATAAGTTGCAAGAAATTAATCAGATAAGAGCAATCTTAATGGAGCTAATGTAGACAAATTCTTATATACTTTTTGCAAAATAGAGCGAGTATTTTAAAACAAATGAAATAATGATACTAAAACACATATTTTTTTTAGGGGTTGTCTCTCGTTGTCTAGATTTGGATAGACAATAAACCCATATTCTTTGGTAAAAAATGTGCCCCGCCCAACTTATCATGAAAAGAAGTCAAAACCTAAAATAAAAAAAAAAAAAAAGAGTATTTTAATCAATAGCTTTAAATTATATATCATCATTACAACATCTAATCATATACACATTCTCCCTATTGTCATTCTATATTTTTCCTCCACTCATCTTCTTACACATCGCCCATTTCTCAACAAAGAATTCTCCACTTCCCGAACCACCATTAGAGCAGCCCTAATAAAGGTGTTGGGAACAAATTCTCTTCCACTTTTTGTTAGGGTAGAGTATTTCATTTTACAAATAGAAAATAACAAAAGCAAAATAGATCAATTCTTTAGGAGATTATCTCTCCCATTGTCTATTTCTAGAGAATAGAAGAGACAATATACTATCTTGAATAAGAGCCCCAACCCTTGTTCTTCTTGAACTTAAAATAAAAATATATATATATATTTTATCCATAGATTTAAAATATTCTTCACCATTACAACATCTAATCACACATATATTATCTCTACAATCCTTCTATATTTATCCTCCACTCATATTTCTCCACATCAGCCAAGCATCAACAAACAACACTCCTTCTCCCGATCACCATAGTGTAGCTCTAAACATGCTTGCCTTGCTGATAACTCTGTAGCTCGATCGGCCTGAGGATTGATGTCTTTATATAAATAAATATATCCAAGTACGTACCTACTCTAGACATATTATCCGCAGATGCAGACAGAGAGACAATGGTATGCAGTTTAGTTTGTATGCAGTTGTGACCAAATCACTTTAATTAAGCAGTGCCAGTAATGCATGGATTCTCAACTTTCATTGTGCAAGTTTGAATCATGACCTGCTGCTCTCTACATTCATTCAACAATAACCCACATCTGCAATATAAACATCATCCCATCATAGATACATGCCAAATACACCAAAACATTACTTCCCATGGGAACCAACCAACCAACCTGCTATTATTCCCTTATTTCCTCTGCTGCTATCCCGACATTATAATAATATATTCGAATGGGAGAGAGCCATTCACATTTCACAGTCACACAGCATTAAAATATATTTCAAGAGAAAACAACAACAACAGTTAAAAAAGCAATTCAAGGAATCAACCAACAAAAATGGTCTCACAGATAACAACCAATTTATTCCTCACTTATATCTGTTTAACAAAAAAGCAGTCAAGTATAAAAATAAAACAATCATAAACAAAACAAAACAAACATGTAGGTCCTAAACAGCCTTGGAACGCCAAAAGCTGTGATACATTTATTCGCCACTCATACTTCATACTACTGGTTTGGTGGCTTCATCTGAAAGCAGACTCGATGCGAAAAAGAAAAAAAAAAAACACAGAAGATCTCATCTGAAAGCAGACTCAATGCGAAGGAACTTTTAGGTTGAGCGATTTATTGAACCAAGCCTTCCAGTTCCCAGCACTCTTCCTAGGTGGTGTTATGGGTGCATTATCCACAGGCTTCTCTGTCTGTGGCTTCTTGCACAGCATTTAAATTGCGGTATCCAGCTGAACCAATAGTCTCCCATGTACTCAGAACTGCAATTAGACACATTGATTACATTACAACTCGCAAATAACAGTCCACAAACTCCTTCAACATCAAGGCATTATATCAGAAAATTCATCAAACAGGCACCACCACACCACAATGCAAGTATTTACAATTATTAGATGCTACATCAAACTTCGTTTATGGAGGAATTAAGCACACTTAAATGGGAGAAATTCATACTTCAATCAGAACCAACTAACATAAAGTTGCAATTTAAGTACATATGAGGTGTTACAACATCAAAACAAGGGCCATATATGAAGACTACAAGTCATTATCATTATGTACAAAATAGACGATCCAAAACAAGCAATTAAAATACTTAAAATGGAGAGAAGAAACAAAAAAATCATTAGATTATTGCAGTTACAATTTGGCAGCAAGGGACATGGAAATTAAATAACTAAACCACTGTCATATTCAAGAATTTAAAAAAAAAAAAAAAAAAAAAAAAAAGAACTAATTGCTCACAAAGATTCCTAATAATGGCTATCAACATCCAATTCAAACATTAATATTGTGAATTCGCTAAGCTGGTAAAAATTGAACTAAAAAAAAGGGCTGGAATTAACCTTCAGTGCCAGCAGAGGGGCAATAAAACATGAAATCATTAGGATCAGAGCTGAGAATCGGAAGACGGCCTTGTCGAGCATAAGATTTCAAAGCAGTATCCATAACAGCAGCTACCTGATCTTCTTCATTAACAACAAAACGAATAGGACCAGCAGATCCCAAAACCGTAATGGTAATCAAAAACCTATTTCCTTTGGCCGCAGCCTGATTCTTCTTCTTTGAAAGCAACATTTTTTTTTTGTACAATTCTTTTTCTTTTTTTTCTTTTCAAAAAATCAGAAATCAATTAAAGAAAAGCTAAAGGAATTCTTTTTAGAAAGAAGAAAAGCAAAAAAATATGAAGAAGTTCAAGGGTCGACACCAAGGCAGCGATAATACCAGCCTTGTTTGCAGGATCCAAATCCGAAGCAGCAGGTCACCAATGATGAAGAAGAGACCCCCCTTCTGGGCTGTAAAGGGGAGATCATTAACCGATTATAAAAGATTTCCACCATTCACAACAACAGCGAAATCGACCCAAATTGCCCAGAAGGGTTTAAAGCCCTTGATTTTTTTTTACGGAAATCGACAGAAAGAACAAAAAAGATTTGCCTAAAATCAAAAAACTTTTCGTGGGAAAAAGAAAGGTGTATGAAAAAGATTGTTGAGAGGAATATGACGATAATATAGCTGGGGATCAGATTCTGACGACTCGTGGCTTAGGGTTAGGGTTGTTTGTTGTATATCAGCCTCCAGCTTTTTCAATGATACGTTGTCGTCTCGATCAAGTAATGGTTACTTTGTACATTATATTTGGGCCTTAACTTGTAAGCAAGCTCGTGATCAATTCGAACAAGGAGTCGACTTAAATTATCTTAAAACTCAACTCGAATCTTACAAAAACGAGACAACAACAAAGCTTTTCTTCTCCATTATTATCAGTTACTACTACTTTGTATAAAAAAAAAAATCATTCATAGAATAAATATTCGAAACTAGCGTGTGAGAATTTAAATATTTTCAAATGAATTTTCAAGATCTATTAAACTCGATAAGGACACAATCCTCAAACCTGACTCGAGTTTTTAAAACTTGTTCAAATCTAAGCTCGAGCTCAAAACTTCAAAATAACTAAAGGAGGCTGGCTCTACACATCTGAAAGCACAAGTATTTTCTCAAAGGAAAAAATAAAAAGCCCTTAAAAACGAAAAAAATTATGGTGCAATGAGTTGTATGATGAAGGTTGTGATAAAGTAAGATCTTTTACCACCTTTCATTTATAACATCTCACACTTGCCTAAAAGTGTATTATGTGAAAGAGAGTTAAAATGAATTCATTAAAGAAATATCTTGCACAACCCTTCTAAAAATACAGTCAATATTTGACAGAAAATAAGAGAACAATATGAAAGACAATCATTTGCAATTGTTTCTCAAGTGTTAAAATACATGTTTGTTACAAAAAAATTCCCCCATTTTTTTTTTTTTTTGGAAATATACAGAACCATGTAAGGTTGTCTGCATAAGGTAATGAACAGCCGGTCGGTCAGTCGGTCTATTAAATGAAGAGCTCATATCAAAATTTGTATACACATGCACATTATTATATGAAGAATCTCATTTCTTCAGTAAACTACTCGGATCGCCGCCATCATCTCATCATTCTTTGTTGTTTATGCTTTTTGTATCCTTATCACTCGACGTCGAAGAAGACGATAACCCACATAGTTGCACTGCTAAACTTCCACCTACAACAAAAAAAAAAAAAAAAGAGCATTCCTTAAATGCATCAGAATCTCTACGGTCCATAAATTGGATGGAGAATCTGTATTCTTGTTGTTGTTTACACTAGTTTTAGATGTATGTGCATTACATATAATAATATAATATGATGAGTATCATAAAGATTATTATGTCACGTATGGTTTTTGATGTATCTGAATGGTTGGAATCTCTACTTTACGGAATTTAGATTGTATTACAGTACAGTGTCTACTGCAAGTGCTCTTACCTAGCACTAATGCAGCTCCGATCCATCCCTTGGCGCCCCATCTCTCACCGAGAAGAAACCATGCAAATGCAGCACCCCAAACTGGCTCCATTCCATATATCATTGCTGTTTCTGTAGCAGAAACATCACGCATCGCAGACATCTGTATAGTTTCAAGTTTACAACTTCAGAATCCATACCTTACAGCTCATAACAAGTTGTTTTATTTCAAGGAACTCGAGTAGACATACCTCAATCCATAAGCACAGCCCAGTGGAGAAAATGCCGGTGTACAAAGCCGGTATCCAAGGAAACGCCACTATCCAACCCAAAAATGCAGTCCATGTCAAGGGCACTAACGACGATTCTGGTGTGCCGCCAAAGCACCCTTCAACCGTACACCACAAAATCGATGAAAACGCAACAACACAAACCTAGAGGGTACGTAACAATGTTTAAGCATGAGAGGACTCAACCAAAAATTTAAATATTAATAATAAATAAAAAGCTTTGGTTGTACAGAAGAAGAAGAAAACAGACCTCATAACCGAGAAGAGCCAAGAAGTTCTCTTTCTTAACACTTCTTGATATACGCTCTGTTCTTAGCATATGAACCCCAAAAAATACCGCGCTTAAGAAGGTTAATAAGTCTCCAACCTGAATATACACAAGAAACATGCCTTATTAATCTCAACATTACTTATAAACTGTACAAGGTTAAAATAAAAGAAATACAAAAAAGATGCAAGAACCTTACACAAGGAGGCGATCCACTAGATTCCAACATCCCAACACCCACAAGAGAGGTGAGGGCTCCAAACCAAGTATAAATAGGGATTACGGATCCCAATATTCCATCCAGGAACGGTACCACAACGACCTAATATCAATCATCATACATAAGAGGAATGGGAGTGGCAACAAATAATGAAAATACTGTATAAGAATCGTCTTACGGTGAACATGGAAATAAAAGATGCCCTTCCAGCATCAGATGTTAGGAGTCCAAGTGCCTGCATAAGGTAAGCTAAGCTGATCCAGAATCCAAGTTCTAATCCAGCTTTACGGGTTTCACTATCGTCTCTAGCTTTTATTATGAATGGAAGAAACACAAGTGCAGCAAAGACAAATCGAACGGCAGTGAAGACCTCAGGATGCACAGAAACCTCTGCTTCTTTTACTACAGAAATGTTACTTGCTGCAAATTCAAAAGGCAAATTTTACGTAATCTCAGAGCTTTATTAAAACTTTCACATCGTTTTCATTTAGCTAAGCAGCAAAGATTAAGGAAATGTTTGAAGTTTACAAGGAGACATTCAGTGAATGTTCATCGCTTCAAAGATGTTTCAAGCCATAATTCAGGAAACAGAAGTTGATAATCCAGCTAGTTGTCAATTATCTTGCTAACCTCAACCATAAAGAATTCAAATTTCTTCCGATTTCAAGAACTATATCGCAAGTTCACCGAATCAAAATAGAATGTGCAACCAAACAATCTAACCAGGGAAAAATTACACTATATACACATTTTAGAAGCACAAAGATAGTTTCTTTATCTAACAAACAGCTCAATTTGCCTAGAACAAAATGGAAAATGAAAGAAACAAGCAAATAAAATTAAAGGATTGAGCTTACCATAAACTATTGTAATTACATTGAGTAAAATGATGCTCTGGATTTTCTTGTATGGAGCCAAAAGTTTCCCCCAAAAACCGAGCTCTCCTTTAATAACTAAACTCCTATTTTCCAATAATTCTAATACATTGATAGCCGAACACTCATCATCATCATCATCATCATCATCAAGTTCAATTGAATTGCTTTGAACAGGAATAACGATTCCTGATTCTGTTAGCTTATCAAGATTCAATTTTGTTTCCTGGGGCGTCGTGTCTTTACTCGTTGAAGTGGAACTACAGCAACAGAAAGATGAAGAGGGGGAAGAAGAAGAAACGGGTGACGAGGAGAGAAAAATGGAACGACGACGGTGATTGATTTGAAAAGGGCGGTGAGAAGAGGAAATGGGGTGTTTTTAAAGAGGAATTAATAGCTGAATGGAGGTGAAATGGGGAGGAGGAACAGTTTGCAGCCATGGTCGTGGACTGGAGCTCAGCTGCATCACAAGTTTGCAGATGCTTTTTCTTCCGTATATTTTGTAGGAGTATTTAATACAAACTTGTATTATATTAAATAAAATTGCCGAATGACATAATGACACGTAGGCAAAGCTGGATGAGAAAGAAGATGAGGAGGGGGAGGTATTCTTTTCTTTACAAATCCTTCTTTCTTCACAAATACACAAATAAATGCATCTTTATACTCAATGTGTATTGTACTGTCTTTTCAAGTTAATTTGAAAGTCCTTGGAAGTTTGAGCCTCTTTAAAGTTTAAAGTTCCTATAAATACTTGGGAAAATTCTATTACGGAGGCTACGCAATAGGGAGCTATTTATATGCAAGAAGATCCGGACCATGTGCTTTTCGGATATGGAATTGTGTGGTTGAATCGCCACGCGTAGCGATTCCCTCTTAAAAGCCTCCATGATATAACGACCCAAATACTTGCAACGTGAATTTTCTATTTGAAGTTTTTCTTCCTCGTAAATGAAAGCATGTCGGGCCATAAATAACGTCTAAGATAAACGAGGATATTAAAGTATTTTCATCAATCGTAAACCTTTTAAAGGTTTATGCAAATCTCACGTCATCCAACTTATAAACCTTTCTTTTATAAGGTCATCTCCAATAGGGAGGTTTAAAGAAAAACAAAGTTTTGGGAAATGGTTGATACTTATTGGAAGGTGATGAATGTAATATCCCGATTTTTAAAAAAAGCGATTGATGCTTTTAGAAAAAAATCGAGAATATTATGTTATTTAATTAAAAGATTTAAGAAAAGAAAAGGGATAAACAAGGAATTTTCTTTTAAGGAAAATAATTAGATAATTGGGATTATAAAAGGAAAACTAATCTTAATTTTAAGCTCAGTTGTTTTTGTGAAAAAAAAAAAAAGGAGAGGGACTTGAAAAGAGGCGCATGTTTTGAGAAAAAAAGAGAGAAGAGGCTTTCGAATATCGAAGTTTAATCCGTTCTTTCTTTTCAAATGAGACATCTCAGAGAGAAAGGATCACCATGAGAAGAGGATCGTTTTGATATCAACAATTCTAAATCCGTTAACGTAAGTTTTTCCCTCATTGTTCTTGGTATTAAGGTTTATTCACCATCGTGTTAGGCTGCGTTTTTCTGTGTTTAAACATCATAGTGATCATCTTTGGATTGATCGTTTATAGGTTTGGAGTTAAAGGTTTAACCTTTTTCAAGACTTTGGTAGCGTGGATCGTAGTAGCTCGCAAATCAAGGTAACGTGGTGTTCTTATCGTATGACTAGGGTGTCGTAAAGATGTAGGGCAATTTGTATGTTATTTGCATTGTTTTTAGTCTGGTTATGTTGGAGTTTGGGGCGGAATTTGGGTTGGAATCGCGTTCTGCGTTGCATTTACAGGAAAAATCGAGCGACAAGCGTCTGCGTAAAGGCGGACGGGCGTCCGAGGTAGCGGCGGCTTCAGACAGCGTTTGGAATTTTACGGACGGGCGTTTGAGGTCCGTTTAGATCTGAGATGATGGGGTGAATTTCACGGACGGGCGTCGGAGGATGGTGGGACGACGTTCGAAAGTCGGACGGGCGTTCAACTTCAAAGGTCGACGGGCGTCGACCTACTTATTCTCATTTTTCACTTTGTTTTGTGTCGACTTGGTTTGAGGCTTTATAATCATGTTTCTTGCATAACCTTATGTGACAAAGCCTTGAATTAGCTTTTGATGCGTTTAGTTTGGCACCGTATGAATTTCTAAAAGATGAAGTGTGGGACCGTCGAAAGTTTTGGATTTGCCTTGTGCTCGATAAGCTAGGGTTTATCGATGTCTGTGTATGTGCTAGGTTTTTTGTTAGTGTCACAGTGGTCTTAGGAAGAGGAGTAGGCGATAGGTGAGCCTTTTATGTGAACCAACTTAGGTGGCTAGTTAAACATCTAATCAAACATATGTGTTAGATTAATAATCTTAAACATCATGCAATGCTTGGTAAGGCATAGTACAATATCGCGATGTGTTCTCACGACCGAGACAAAGTAGATTGTACTCCACTTGAGTCAATCGATTGGCTAGATAAAGCGTCTGGTACATTACGCGGTTATCACACTATCGGGACTCGAGATATTCCCGGGCTACTTAGAGCGTGTCTACAAGTAGGTTGCACCCAGATTTCTTAGTACATCCTATTACTAGGCGTAGTGCCACTTGTTATTCATGATGTAACATACTTGAGCTAAACTAGATACCTTTGGAACCTCGTGTTATGCTATGAACATAATATGATAGTTAGCTAGGATTAATAACGGAATGAATTAATAAAAAGCGGCGTTGCTTTTATTTCTTTATGAGACCGGCGTTATGCGATCTTACACGTTACTAAGTACTTATGTACTTACCCCGTTACTCTTTGTTTGTCTTTCTCTTTTCCCAAAGAAGATGAGCAGTTCTAATCTTGATGAGTTCTTTGCGAGCGGGCGCGTGTGAGGCGGGCTCGTGAAGATTTAGTTCTTTTAGTTTTAATTCTTTCAATAATGTTGTTGGTTCAAATTCAAACATTGTTGTCTTTCTTTTGGATTAGTTCCGTTTAAGTTCTTTTGGATTTAACATTGGATGTTTAGTATTCTTTATTGGATTTAGTTTTACAGCATTGAAAACCGTGTGTTCGATCTTTCGTTGTCCCGAGTCGTTTTATCTTCCGTGTCGTTTTAGTTCTGATGTATGATGTAATGCTTACATATATTATTGAATTTATTTGATAATATATGTGCCTAGCGCTCTTTCCGGATAAGGACTCGGTGTCCGGGAATGGAGCGTTACAGAGTCACCAAAGGTTTTTTAGAATAGATTTGTCTGCACAATCCTTTTAGTTCTGAAATTTTGTGTTGTTTTTTTTTTGTTTTTTAAGTTTGTGTGTTGTAGGAAAAAAAAAGTTTATGTGTAGTGGGTTCATGTTATAAAGCTTTTCAAAAGGTTTATGCATTGTGGAGAAAAAGTTTATAAAATGATGATGTGGCAATGTGATAAAACTATATCACTGGAGATGCTCTAACCATAAACCTTTTTGCACTGTCACATCATCGTATTATAAATCTTTACATAAACATTTTACAACTTTACAAAAACCTTTTATAACTCTATAACATGGACCCACTTTATAAATATTTTATTATTTCATAAAATGAATTTAATTTTTTCAAAACTATATATAACATTATTACATTATAAATAAAACAAAAATAAGTTTTTTTTAGTTGTATATTTTTTTGATACATGTATGTAATAGAGTCGTGATATATTTATATATGTATCACAAATATAGGTGTATAAAATGAAAAAAAAAAAAAAAAAAAAAAAAAAAAGAACAAACGGCTGGAATTTTCTACCGTTGCTTTGATATGAAATTTTTATTTTATTTTATTTATTATGTGTTCATAAAACAAAAGAATGAGTAATTTAATACTATTTTTTATTGTATCTTTCCAATAGATAAAAGTTAGGGCGGATGTCAGACCGAAAGGAATTTTTTTTTTGTTATTGGAGTGAAACTGACTGTGCAAAGCTTTATCCAAAAATCTCAACTGACACCTTTTGAACCGGTTCATGCAAAAGAAACTTTTGGATAAAAGCTTTTGCTGTGATACCTTCCATTCCAATAACAAAAAACCTTTACATAAAGCTTTACAAAGGAATAAAATAAAAATAAAAAAAACTCATCATTGGTGGACAAGTATGACATGGTGGTCCTGGACCACCATAAAACCACTGTAAGAGTATTTCCATTCGTAAACCTTTTAAAAGGTTTATTACTGTCCTACGTCATCCAACTTATAAACCTTTCTTTTATAAGGTCATCTCCAATAGGGAGATTTAAAGAAAAAACAAAGTTTTGGGAAATGGTTGATACCATTGGAAGGTGATTAGTCACCAAAGGTTTTTTAGAATAGATTTGTCTGCACAAACCTTTTAGTTCTGAAATTTTGTGTTGTTTTTTTTTGTTTTTTAAGTTTGTGTGTAGTAGGAATTAAAAAGTTTATGTGTAGTGGGTTCATGCCATAAAGCTTTTCAAAAGGTTTATGCATTATGGAGAAAATGTTTATAAAATGATGATGTGGCAATGTGATAAAACTTTATCACTGGAGATGCTCTAACCATAAACCTTTTTGCACTGTCATATCATCATATTATAAATCTTTACATAAACTTTTTACAACTTTACAAAAACCTTTTATAAGCTACATATACTTAATCCACTTTATAAATATTTTATTATTTAATAAAATGAATTTAATTTTTTCAAAACTATATATAACATTATTACATTATAAATAAAACAAAAATAAGTTTTTTTTTAGTTGTATATTTTTTTGATACATGTATGTAATAGAGTCGTGATATATTTATATATGTATCACAAATATAGGTGTATAAAATGAAAAAAAAGAAAAAAAGAAAAAAAGAAAAGAACAAACGGCTGGAATTTTCTACCGTTGCTTTGATATGAAATTTTTATTTTATTTTATTTATTATGTGTTCATAAAACAAAAGAATGAGTAATTTAATACTATTTTTTATTGTATCTTTCCAATAGATAAAAGTTAGGGCGGATGTCAGTCCGAAAGGAAAATTTTCTTTGTTATTGGAGCGAAGCTGACTGTGCAAAACTTTATCCAAAAATCTCAACTGACACCTTTTGAACCGGTTCATGCAAAAGAAACTTTTGGATAAAGCTTTGCACAGTCAGCTTCGCTCCAATAACAAAAAAACCTTTACATAAAGTTTTACAAAGGAATAAAATAAAAATAAAAACTCCCCATTGGAGATCCCTTAATGATCGATCGAGGACATAAATATTGCAAATGAGAGAGTATAAACAAGAGTCTGCCTTATGATCCCAACTATAGCGTAAATAAATGCATTGTGTGTAGGTTGGACATTGGAGTAACCGTCTAAAGGCATACGCCTATAATGGCCTTGTGACAGACCATAGTGCATACAAAGTGTAGTACGAGCATAGGACATGATTAAAGTCTCAAGAAAGCCTTGTTATCGAAAACCAAAGCCTATTTCAAGTTTGAGATATGTTTAAGGGGTTATTCTATGGATTGTACGGTTGTTGAGCCATCTTTTAGAGACGAACTGAATCTCAACCCTTTGGAGGCTGCAAACCTAGCTATGGTGATTAACCGCGCGCTTAAACAATACTCCTTCTCTTAATTAGTAGCTTCAATTCAACTTTAATTGGTAGGTGCATGAGATGATCGAGTAACAAATTGTTTAAATTGGGACATGCATGGATATAAACACCTTCTTGCATGTGTTTCAACAAATGCATGCTTCACAAAAGTACATAAATTAAGCTTGCGCGCCCGCAGTTGATACTCATACATTGTTTGTTATTAACAGTGCTTAATTAAATAAGCTATTATAAATATAAAAAAAAAACGCGTTGCATGACAAGATACGTTTATTAAGAAAACAAAGACTTATAACTGTAAATTATAAATCCACAAAGAGATGCCCGGCCAGTGGATACAAGTCTCATCATGCATGCATGGTGACATCAATCCGATTCCATCTCTAAATAGTGTATAGAGGCTCTGGTTCCACTTTTCTATGTATCCTGCAGCAAAATACACATTAAATTTTCGTCTTTTGAATATATTGTACCTTCTTAATTAAATTGAATTCGAATCGTATGGCAATAATAATGTATCATACTAAAAACGAAATATATGTGCATATATATATATAAAAGAAACTAACCAGTTCTCTTGTGGCCAAATGCAACCCTGGGTATCCACAGCATGTATAGTGTAAGCCTGCCTTGACTTAGATGATTTGTTTGCATAACTGTTTCGATCATGCATATATATATATATGCGTTAATTAATTAATTAATTGATTGTTGAGCTCGATCATCAATTCGAATCGTGTTTTTATCATTAATAATAATATACAATTATAATTGGTAAGTATATTTTGAACAAAATTAAGTTGAAGGATGAAAAATAAAGTAGAGGCTAGGATGGGATACGTACGTACCTTTGGTGAACAAGGAGGCCATGAATCAAAACCAAGGAACCAGCTTTGACTTCAATAGGAACAAAATCATTTTGATCATAAGCTGCTGGTGATGCCTTGTCAAAATGTACTCCATTTTCATCTCTAAAGAATCTCCTTCCCAGCCCATCTGATCGAATTATTATTATTAACATTAATTAATTAATTATATAAACACATTAATGTAATCTCTAATCTCTAATTAAGGCCTATTTATTCACAATTTTTTATTATTAATTAATTATTACTTTTATGGGAGCCAGGAATTGCGGAGGCAACCATTTGCGATGTTAGCGTCTTCCAATCTTAGCCAAAGACCCGTGCAAAGCGTAGGCTCGGTATACAGAAATGAGCTATCTTGGTGTGGCGCTACTTCACCTCCGATGCCCGGTTGCTGTTAATTAATTACATGGAAAAAATTAAATATTTGTACCGAAAACATTTAATATTTATTGTGAATATATAGACTCTGTAGTACTGTGTACGTACCTTGAAAACGTAGACAGATTGGATGATAACAGGCCTCTTGTAACCCAACGAAGACAATATAGTTTCCACCTTCTCTGATCTTGTATATTTCTTAAATGTTGGATCAACCTCATGTAAACCTGCAAATATATATATATAACTATATTAAACCCAAAATCAAAGGTCGAGTTGTAATTATTATTATTTAGAAACGCGCGTACGTACTATAAGCTTCATATATAATAATTACAAGTTGAATTTAATGAATATTATGAATTACCATGGGCAACTTTGCTGAGTGAGAGCTCCTTTGGCTGCTGTAAATTACCTTCCTTATCACATACTTTTTCTGTCAAAATAAAGACAATTAGTATACTGATTTGAGTATCCATGTATTGCGTATATGTATCAGATACGACACACACGTACGGACGGGAGTTAATTAATTAAAGTAGTTTCAAAAATTTAATGTACCTTCAAAGAAGAAGGAAGCCTTCTCAACACTTTGAAACAAGTAATTGTTTGTTGCTTGTTGCTGTTTTTTCAAAAGTTAAGCAGATGATTGAGCATGATCATAAATTACGTATAAAAATTTATTTAAAAAAAAAAAAAAAGAACATGTATAAAATAAAAATGCTGTTATAAATCAAGAAATTGAAAAAGAATTATATAAAAGTGTATGTATATATGTCTCACAGAGAAAATGTCTGAAATGGTGAGAGGGTCTAACTCATCAACCATTTGAATCATCCTGTTCCTCAAGGACTCTATTTCTTCTTGGCTTGCAAATGATTCTATCACCAAGTACCCTGCATTAATTAATTATGACACCATTACATATATTAAGCTTTGATTTTTTTATTTTATTTTTTATATATTTGGAGTATGATACATTATGTATGTATGTATGCATGTGATGATATTTACATGCATGGCCCTCTATATCTGATAAATAATGATAGACACATCCTGTGCACGTTTCTGACACGACATTGCATATATATATATATATATATATATATATATATATATATATATATATATATATACATGTTTCAATTAAATGTTGTCAATATACGAAACAAAGGAAGTAGCATAGCCGGACTATCTTAAGGCATGACCGTCTCTAAAGTTTCAGCGGTGTCGGAGGATTCAAGCTATATGATGCGTGTTTATTCGCTAAAAAAAATATCGTGTAGATTTAATGATAAAGGCCCAAAAAAATTTAACTCTAATTGATAAAGGCCCAATAAAAATTTTACCCAAAAAAATAGACATACAAACAAATTATATTAATTTTGCATTTACGGATGTTAAAAACGCGATAAGTGTTGGAAAAAATGTAATCTTGATTTGTGAGAGAATTAGAAACTCCAAAGCGACGTTAATAACGTTGTCTTTTAAGATTTTTTTTTCCATTACGATTTGTCACTAAGGGATCAAATGAAAATCTCTTTCGAGGATACATCGAGAGTGTTTGATTCAAAGCGGTGACATTTGAATCAAACCCGAAGACACTCAAAGTTTTTACGATAATGTTGTCAAACTTATGAATTTTAAATCTGCATACTTACGTCTTTTATAGGTTGCAAGTCACGCCATAACGAATGGATGACTCAGACGAAAGGTAGGGTTGTCATCGTTTCACCGGATGAAGACGCAACCTTACACGAAAAGAGGTAAATACATATTAGTTCGAAAATGCATGTATCGAAAATCCAGAAAATGCATATCCCTTAATGAATCGATATATGCAATGGGACGCCGCCCCTCGACCCCGCGCGACCGAGCAGGCAAGTCGAACCGTTTCGTTCGCGATGCGTTAATTAATTGCACGGCAATCAGATGCAAACGATAACCAAAATATTTATTTATGAAAAAAATATCTTACAATAAATATGTTTTAAAAAAAAAAATTTCAATTAAAAGTTTAAATTCAAGACTTTGATCTTAAAGCTCGATAAAAGCGGTAGGCGACCCTGGTAGCTCTATCATTGTTCATTATTCATGTAAATAACCATAGGATGTAGCAAAGAAATCCCAACTTTTTGGAAAGAAAGATGCTTAGTTTGAAAAGTGATAGCATGCATAAAATGGAAGACTTTCCGGTCCCATACTTTTCAAGCATTACATTTATAGCCTGAACCCCATTCATAATTGGCAGCTTATTGACTATATATTCAATGTGTATGAATTATAACTGTCAAGATCAAGCGCTTATCATTCTATTAAAATTAATTGGTGTTAATAAATGTGCTACTTTATTTTCTTAAATTTGAGATTCCACAAAAAATTTTAAATAATGGTTTAAACTTCAAAAAGCTTCACTTTTCTTACTCATCATATATAAGTTTCTTTCTAAATAAATATAAGAGTCTTGGTACTACTTTCACTGTTTATATGATTACATGATAAAAAAAATTATATCAAATTAGCTGAAAATTAATTATAAAGATATATAGAGGCGTATATAATTTTGTTTGACGAAAAAATACATAATATATATGTATGTATATTGGAGTTTTAATTCTCCGGATGTGAGGGAGACGACCCGGCCTCCCCTTAAAAAGGTATCACCAAAGGTGTCTCAAAGCATATCAACCAATGGTAAATCATAGATAGCAAAGCCTAACAAACAACCTGACCGATTTACTTAGTTGTAGTAGTAATTAGTAAAGTATTGCATTTATTTTTCGCTACCCCTACCAATTTTGAGATAATAATAAATAAATAAATAAATAAATAAATAAAAAAGCAGGGAGGATTAAAGAAGAGAGGAGCATGCCTTGAGAAAGAAAGAGAGAAAGTTGGTCGGAGCTCAGGTTTCCGATGACGCCCATTTTTGCTATGCTTTTTTACAGGCTGTGGAGAATGTTTGATGTGGTGATAGATAGGTGTCTCCGCCAATTTTGGAAAAGTAGGCACAGCAAAATTATTTTTATTTATTTTTCCTGTGATAAGGAGATTTGCATTGCATGTCTATTTATACTAGTAGTTGGCTCTTGTGTGTCGGCCTGTGAATTGTGTTCTTTTTCTTTTCACATTTACTACTAATTTAAAATAATTTAATTTCGTGCAAATTAATTCTGATATTATTGAGGAGGAGGTCAATCATTGACATTAATTAACGTCTTTTATTTTTATTTTTATTTTTGGGAACTCATTAAACAATGATATTGTGTTTTGTTTAATATGATGGACGGGAGAATCAATCAAGAAATCCGATTGATATTGTGTGAATAAGGTAAAGAAATTAAGTTTTATTCCTGTTGTCATTTCTTCATTAATTAATATCAAAACTATTTATGTCCAATTTGTGGAAATTTAAACTTGAATAATATAATGATAATTGTTCTTCATCTTCCTGAAAATATAAAAAATGTTATACATCATTGTTTTCGGTATTTAGAATGTCTCTATGTATATATAGAATTGAGTAGAGACATCCAAAGGTTACCTAAAAAAAAACATCCAAACCAAAATGTAACATTTCTAAAATAATCTGCCAATGTGTTGTATGTCTCTCACATATATTTTTTGTCGATATTGTCTCTCGCATATATTAAAAAGCAATAACATAGATTTTTTATGTCAATAATATAAATGTATATTGTGTCACGCGGTTAGATAAGTTAAAACTGAAAGTGTGTTCCTCTAATAAAAAAATAAAAAAAAAAATTGAAAAAAAAAACTCAAAGTGTGAAAGCATAAACAAAACAATTAGAGGCCACCAAGTAAATGTCATATCTTTGGTCTTTGGAACTAAATGCATTAAAAGGACAGCACCGTTGCCATTTGGGAGCTGTATCATACCACCATTTCAATTTTTTTATATATATATATATATATATATATATATATATATATTATTAACTGTTACCCTTTCCCATTTGATTTGGGACCAAAACAAGAAGAAACAACCTACTACTACAACTGCCTCCTTTTTTGGCCTTTTTTTTTTCGAATGTTCACACCAAAAACATTCCATGTTTTGCTAGCTAGCTTATACCAAAATCTTTTTTTATTTCTTCTTGTCTGTACCATAGGAAAAAAATACTTATATTAATTGTCTCAATCAAAATACCATTTCTTGTCGTAAGTGTTTTCATCTTTGTTCAAATATATATCACACAATACAAAATACTTAGTGGTGGGATGAAAGCTGTAAAGACGTTAAAAGACAATAACTTTTGATTCACCGTATGTATATTAGTCCAACACGTACGTACTACTTTTTATCTATTTACTAAGTGGTATAATTTTCATCGACATTATTATTGGGCCGGTTAATTAGTTCCATTAAACATGGCATTCGTGTCCTTAAACAAACAAATGTGTGAGAATAATGAGGGAACGTGTCCCTCGTAATGATAATTAACGGCGAGTATATATATTGGAGGCCATGCTTCAAACCTAGCTAGTCGAGTTTAGGGCACGGTTAATTGTAGCAATTACTGTCGATCGATGAGCTTGAGGCGTGGTCAGAGCTTGAATGATATATAGTTAATTATGATGAACTTTAATTGTTCATATATAACTCTGATCTTGATCAACCTAGCTAGGAGCTCAACGGGAAAAACACAAAATATAAGACAATAAAATTAAGATGTATGTGTCCTGTATATATGTGATCTAGGTCCTCATCACTACTTTTATTCTAATTATTGAAAACCAAAAAAAAAAAAAAAAAAAAAAAAGAGCATAACACAGATTGTTACTCATTGATCATATCTTTAGTCAGTGTTGGCGCTTACACCAGGGCGGCCCAAACCAAACCCAAGGCGAATCGAATCTGAGTGGGCGCTGCGAGTTAATTTTTTTTTCTCTTGAACACATACTTACAAAATATATCACATTGTATTTATAACATCCAAGAATACAAAATTCGAGTTCATTAATAGCGCTCAAAACATACCTGTAAGTAATAATTCAAATTCATATCATCATATGCATAAACAAAAGTACAAAACATACTTGATACTTGTTGGAGAAAATGTGGAATTGAATTAAAAATGAATTAAAAATGATTTTATAATCATTTTATTCAAACTTTTAGCGTATTTGGATATATTCTTGTATAGAATATATGTAATGTTTTATTAATTGAAAACTACGTGAGTCGTAGATGAATTCAGATTTGGAATCATTCAATTCGGATAACGAGTGAATGAGAAATTAATTTTAAAGTCGGTTTGTTGGAAAATTGATGATATGTCATATTGAAACATTGCTAGGCTTAAGTGTGTGTTATGAAAAGGAAAAATGGGAAGAAACTTTTCTCCCACATTGGTTGGAAGAAGGAAAAAAGAAACAATATTTATATGATATTGTTTTAGTGTAATTGGAATAAGAAACCAACATTATACACCGTTTCTACGCTGCAAGCGCGAGGGGTGCAAATCCAATCAGATTTACCCTTGGGCTTGTGCATGCTCAAGGCATACGAATGCGGCTCGATTTGAAGGTTCACTGATCGAGTTCGGTTTTGCATTGCAAGCTGTTAATTTATCCAAGGGCTTAAAGGTGGTGCTGACACCGCGCTTATGGGTATTTTATAATATTTTAAATTAAGTAGACGGGCTTAGCTAAATAGGCTTATTAGCCTATAAATAGTTGAGTCTCTAGTTGCTTTAGGTTATTATGTAATCTTGAATCTATTTTCTCTTTTGAGAATGAATTATATTTGAGCTTGGATTAGCTTGTTTTATCCGTTATTGTAGATCATCTACATCATTTGGTATCAGAACTAGGGTTTTCCCCTCGCAGAATGATGGCCAAAATGAGTCGGGAAGATAGCCGGATCCGTGACGGTGTTCGGGATTCGAAGATCCATTGGGATATTCCGTCGACGAATTATCAGAAGTTTGATTCTTCCGTATCAAGGCTGAATCGAGGTTCTATCGGGCTGAGACGTCATTCGAACTACAGCACCCACCAAGATGATCGAGATTTCCCTTGTGTCACTATGGTTGAGGTTGGTGGAAACTATTGTGATCGGGTAAGCACCATTGGAGAAATAAAGAAGCTATTATAGATCAATTTTACCAACCTTTGACGGCACTCAAATTATTGAAGATTTTTGGGATTGGATTTATGCAATTGAGGATTACTTTGAAAAAATGTGACTGCCGGATAAATTACGGTGCAAATTAGCATCCTATACTCTCGTCGCAGAAGCTGAGAGATGGTGGCAGCATTTGCAACATGAACGAATTAAAAATGGGAAAGCAAAGGTCTCCTTGTGGCCAAAAATGAAAGACCTCTTGCTAAACCGTTTCATGACCACTGTGTGTTCAACGAAACGTCCACGTGAAATTGACAATAGTAGCCAAAGTAGCGGACATCGTGGGAAGAATTTGATGGTTGAGAGATTCGTACACCAATTGTTGAAGAAATTCCCTTTGATTTCCACAAAGCTATAATGATGGCGAGGTGCAAGATCGGGATCATTCGCACTTTTCTGGAATCAGACATGGTAGCTCTAGAAATGAACATAATGAATCAAAGAAAGTGTATACAACTGAAGTTGTCATTTCGAAAAAACCATATTTAACTATCGATGCCAAGAAGGAAGAAGGGAAGGAAGTGGTGGAGCACTTAAAGGCTGATAGTTTGACACTCACCAAGTGTTTGATGGAAGTTCCACGTGAGTCGGACATCGATAAACAGAATGGGAAACCTCTCATTGAAGGTACAGTAGGGTTCCTGCAACTAGAAGGACAAGTTGAACAAATCATCAGTGATAAAGAAGATAATTCTGGCTTGCTGAAAGGAATAGAAGGACATGAACTTATTGATCAATTACCAACGGAAAAGATGCACTCATGGAAGGGTTTTTTGAAGGCTACGAATGACACATATGTCGAAGACGAAGAAGCACATACGGGTGAAGTTATTGGAGAGGCAAAAAACATTAAAGAGCCTAAAAATAGTGTGGAGAATATCGAGGAAGATGGTTTTCTAACCACAACCCCAAAGACCTCACCAAATTTACCTATTGGCACGAGGCTTCACGGTTGGGAAACTAGAATGTCATGTTTTGAAATACTTTATGAACTCTTATGGTTAGTAAGGCATATCCACTTGGGCTTGCACAATACCCCTATCTTCAAAAGGTTTTGAGTATTATCTACGTGTATAAAATCCACTTGGAGCACATCATGTTTGAAAGAACAGGTAACTCACTTCTCATTGTTACAGCTACTGTTCAAATATTATCACGAAGTGGATGTATTCATATTTGATCCGGGCGGTGGCATACATTTATCTAGCTTTGGGGGCTTCAATAATAATTTATCTTATTCCAACATATTGACCAGAGGCAATGCGTATTTTTCTCGTAAGAATGCACGGAAATTGGTACTGTATGATGTCGATATCCTTGTTGATGAAATGTTGACAATCGGTTTTGATCATTGTGGTGTTTCTTGTAAAGCAAACACACTTGTTTCTTTGATTCCCAAGGCTGATGTAGAGTTGAGGGATCTAAATGTATTACTCGACAGATATGAAAGCTTTGTAGAATGCCATATCAGTAAGGAGTTTGCTCACGAGCTTAAGTTGACGCCTCATCCGAAGGATACGAATCCATAATTGATGAAGGCTATTGTGGCAGAATATTGTGTAAAATGGAGCTGTAGGAATTTGGAACTGATTTCGTTAAAACATCTAATCTATGCAACTGGTGTGCATCGGTTGGTTGGTCAAGGAGTTCATATTGATTTCCGAGGCTTGTGTTTTCTCTCTAGAATCATGGTTGAAGGCTTTGCGGTAGGATTCGGTATTGGAGATATTGCTAGAATGAAGTATGATCCTTTTGGACCAGTTGCAGAATCATCATGTTCTTGTCTTGTCGTGGCTTTTATTTCATAATTCTGGATTGATCATGATTTCACCGGAAAGTGTCGTTCCTTCCTTGTTAGTCTTATGGGAATCATTGGGTGTTTAGTGACAACTATCATTGCCAATAACTTTTTCAAGGTTAAGACTATTAAGGAATTTAAGCCAGCATTGAAGAGACAACTTGGAGATGGCTTGCATAAGGATAATGAAAGCATGGAAAGATCAATACATTTAACCCACACTGCTACAGAATCTCACAACTTTCAAGTGTTAAGAATTGGGCATGTGTCAAAAACATGCTCCAGTACCATCGGAGGCTTGCTGCGACTGAGGTTAAAGGCTCATGTGTAGTTGAACATAATCGTACCGGATCGATAGTGGTTGGGAAGTCATTCTAGGGAGCTATGGAAACATATAAAAGGTTGAAGTTCCAAGGTGTTGGAAGACTTGAAAATGAGAGTGAAGCTGCGAGTTCCACAACATTAGAGAAAACTTCTAGTGCCAATATTGGTGCAGCGTCGGTTGCATTTTGGAAATCGTTTGTAGGGTCGTCAACAATTGATGATCATAGTGAAAAGGGGTCAGAACGCTTGGTTGATAACGAGGACGGCATTTCGGTGTCCAGTAATCTTGGACAACGCCCACTTCTTACCCCCGATACTAATTTATGTTTACCCTTCTCAGTTGGACCAATCTTGATAGACCTATATGTTGACGATTACCAGAGAATTGGCACCATGACTATTCTACCAACGTTGTTGCACTTCCAGAACTTGGAACTGTTGTTATTGCCGAACATTGGAAGCCATCTTGATTATTTACCATGAATTCTGCCCATGTTCAAAGTCACAGCATGATTGTAAAGACTTTACTAGAGATGTTTGTCCAAGCAAGAGGTTTTGGGACAATCGAGAAATTCTGCCACATCGATAAATGGAAAGAAAAATTAGGGGATTATGGTACAGACATGATGGTTTATGTGGATCTTTTTAATAGAGATGGATAAGGAAGCCGTTACATGTTGTGAAGAATTGCCAAAATGGTATTTAGGATGGAAGGAAGTTATCTTTGCTAAACTTTAGAGAAATGAACAAATTCCATACAGACTCAATCTTGAATGTGAGCTGATGCACCAAGATATTGGGGGCGTTCAAGTTGCACAATCTGGTATTAAAGAGGCAATGGACTGCTATAAGAAGTGGTTAAAATTAATGTTTTTTTAAAATGGTGAATGGACTTGACCCACCAATGGATATTGACGGGGTTCGATGTGGATTCCGACGAGTTCGCTCAAGGACGTCATAGTACTTAATAGTATTGTATAATGTTTTAAATTAAGTAGATGGGCTTAGCTAAATGGGCTTATTAGCCTATAAATAGTTGAGTCTCCTAGTTGCTAAACCGTTTCATGACCACTGTGTGTTCGACGAAATGTCCACATGAAATTGACAATAGTAGCCAAGTAACTGGACATCGTGGGAAGGATTCGATGGTTGAGAAATTCTCGTACACGAATTGTTCGACAAAATTCCCCTTTGACTTCAACAGCTATAACAGTGGCAAGAAAGATCAGGATCATTCGCACTTTTCTGGAATCGGACATGGCAGCTCCAGAAATGAACATAATGAATCAAAGAAAGTGTATACAACTGAAGTTGCCATTTCGCAAAAACCATATTTAACTATCGATGCCAAGAAGGAAGAAGGGAAGGAAGGACAAGTTGAACAAATCATCAGTGATAAAAAAGATAATTCTGGCTTGCTGAAAGGAATAGAAGGACAAGCACTCATTGATCAACTACCCATGGAAAAGATGCACCCATGGAATGATTTTTTGAAGGCAGCAAATGACACATATGTCGAAGACGAAGAAGCACATATGGGTGAAGTTATAGGAGAGGCAAAACATTAAAGAGCCTAAAAATAGTGTGGAGAATATCGAGGAAGACGGTTTTCTAACCACAACCCCAAAGACCTCACCAAATTTACCTATTGGCACAGGCTTCACGGTTGGGAAACTAGAATGTCATGTTCTAGAAATACTTCATGAACCTGCTATGGTTAGTAAGGCATATCCACTTGGGCTTGCACAATACCCCTATCTTCAAGGCTGTTGGAGTATTATCTCTGTGTATAAAATCCACTTGGAGCACATCATGTTTGAAAGAACAGGTAACTCACTTCTCATTGTTACAGCTACTGTTCAAAGATTATCATGAAGTGGATGTATTCTTATTTGATTCGGGCGGTGGCATACATTTATCTAGCTTTGAGGGCTTCAATAATAATTTATCTTATTCCAATATATTGACTGGAGGCAATGCGTATTTTGCTCGTAAGAATGCACGGAAATTGGTCCTGTATGATGTCGATCTCCTTGTTGATGAAATGTTGACAATCGGTTTTGATCCTGGTGGTGTTTCTTGTAGAGCAAACACACTTGTTTCTTTGATTCCCAAGGCTGATGTATAGTTGAGGGATCTAAATTTATTACTCGACAGATATGAAAGCTTTGTAGAATGCCATGTCAGTAAGGAATTTGCTCATGAGCTTAAGTTGACGCCTCATCCGAAGGATACGAATCCACAATTGAAGGCTATTATAGCAGCATCTTGTGTAGAATGGAGCTGTAGGAATTAGGAACTGATTTCGTTCAAACATCTAATCTATGCAACTGGTGTGCATCGGTTGGTTGGTCAAGGAGTTCATATTGGTTTATGAGGCCTGTGTTTTCTCTCTAGAATCATGGTTGAAGGCTTTGCGGTAGGATTCGGTATTGGAGATATTGCTAGAATGAAGTATGATCCTTTTGGACCCTTTGCAGAATAATCATGTTCTTGTCTTGTCGTGGCTTTTATTTCATCGTTCCGGATTGATCATGATTTAAATAAAAGGAAAAGAAAAGAAAATGAGGTCATATGGTAATTAAGCCTAATTTACGGGAAGTTAATTGCAATTAACCTTTGGGAGTTATTTTCTACAAATAAACTTCCCATGTTCTGAAGTAAGTTGTCAGAATTTTGACTTCTCCCAAGTTCGAACTTTGCACTCTTAATTGAGAAAGAAAAGAAATATAAAAGCTTAAGAGACTTCTTCATAATTCTCAGTGAGTTCTTGTCGGATTTCAGAAGCAATTAGAGATTTGGAATCAGCAGGATTAGAGCATCATTTTGGTACAAGAAAATTGGGACTTTGAAATGGTAAGTAAAAGCCCTAGTTATGGATTCGTCACGTTTTGATCAAGTTACAAGGCTTTGTTTGGTTTGATTCAGTAGCTTCACATTGTTTAGAGAACTTGATCACAATTAATTGTACTTTAATTGGTTGATCAAATAGGTTTCGGTTGAAGGCTTAGAAAGTGTTGCAAATGTTCTTGAGTGTTGCTTGGTTTTTCTTTTAACAAGTAAGGGGCTCTTCCTAATGTGTAATTAGGCTTATGATGTTTAAGGTTGAGTGATTGTGGTGTTTTAATGTTAGGAATCATGCCTATTTAATGTTAGAAGAGTATGTGATGTTTGGTTGTGTAAAAGTTGTGTATTTCTGTTGTTTTGTTGTGTTCATTGATGTTAAACTTGTTTGGAATCGAGTGGAGATCGTTAAAGTGTAAAGCGAGTTTTTGGGAGTTAAGCGCAGAAAAAGGCTAATGCTGGGCGCACCGAGGAGACATAATGTATGTTTTGAGTTCGATGTCAGTGCATGCGCACCAGAGGCCGGTGCAAGCGCGCGAGAGGCCAGTGCAAGCGCACTGGCTCAACAGAAAGATCTGGGGAGTTTTTGGTTGCTCGAAGGCGGCGACTGATGTTGATGATGGCGCCTGAGACCTGTTTTAGATGTTTAGCTTGTTTTTATCCTTAAATCTAGTGTTGAATGTTGTTCCACGATCTAATAACATTATATGAACATGAACAATTCATGATTAAGCTTAGTGCGTTTAGTTTCGGCACCTAATGAATGCTTCTTAGGAGTTGATGTTCGGGACCGTCGGAAGAGTATGAATGGCTGTGATTTGATGAATTAGAATTTATCAATGTCTGTGTATGTTCTAGGGCTTGTCCGTGTCTCAGGAGTCTAAGTAAGAGAGTAGGAGTTGTGAGGGAGCTTACTTGAAAATACTTAGGTGGCTAGTTAATAACATAATAACAAACATACTTGTGTAGTAAAAAGATTAAACAATATGTCATTCTTGGTAAGTCACAAGGTCATATCGCTATGTGTGGGCTATTCGGATAAAGCAGGTAACTCTGCTGGCCTTTGAAAGGCACCAAGAGTGGAGGGACCTCATGAATGAATAACTTTACTGGCCTCGAAGGGGCATTAGGAGTAGAGGAACTTCACCCGACGTGTATACTATCGGAGTCTACCAGAATAGACTTCCGTGGCTATCGGTGTGATCCACTGATAGGTTGCAAACGATACCTCGTGGTGGGTAGTACCATGCGTAGTGCCCTTGAATGCGGTTGTAACAAAGATAAGCTAAGCTAGAAACGAATAGTCACAACATGTTGATGAGCATGAAGTGAACCCTAGAGTTGAGTCGGTCTCATAAAGATAATTTAATAATAACTAATGAACCTTTCATTGTAGACTTAGTTATACATTAGCTTCTTCCTCTTATCTAAGTACTTTGTACTTACCTCTTTTACATGTTTGTTTGTATGCATTGTAGGGTGAGAAGACGTACATGTTGATCTTGAGCTCGTTGAGGTGTTGGATGATGTTTGATGACGTTGATGCCATGATGATGCTTTCTTTTTTACTTTTCTTTTTAAGGTTGTACTAGATTATGTTGTAGTTTCTTCAAAGAACATGTTGTACTTTCTTTTGAAATCTTTGTAATACAAGTGTTGTATTTTTTTCTTTTGGAACATCGTACGTTATAAGCAATATATCGTTGTTGTAAGCTTTTTCTTTCTATCCCTAGTCGGTTTTAGGCCTGTAAGTGAGCCTTAAAGTTCAATTCGATTCGGCGTGTTCGGGTCGAAAAAGTTCGGTTCGGGGCTCGGCTCGTATCATCAAACGTAGAATAGGGCCTTGGAAATTGGTATTCGGACAAACGAGCTGAACATGTTCGGCCCGTAGAGTTGCAGGGCTTCAATAATTCAATTTAGCCTGGCCCAGTTTAAACCCCAACTCCCCAAGCCCAAAACCATGTAATATTTTGGGACAGTAATTCTTTAATATTTTGGACATGTTATGTTATATTTTGGGACATGTAATGTATTATTTTGGTTTTGAACATGTATTTTTGAACTAGAATTATTTATTGGGTATTTTTGAATTTTCGGACCGAACATGTTCGAACTATTCAAACTGTTCGAGCCGAATAATACCGAATTTTTCCACTTTTTAAGTTCGAACACGAACCGAATCCACGATATTTTAGGCTCGAAATTTTTGATCCGAATCGAGCCATGTATTCGAAAATGTTCGAGCCAAACCGAACTACTCCAGGGTTTGGTAGGGTTCGGCTCGTTTACAAGCCTAGTCGGTTTGTATTCCAATCTTAGAAGCATTTATTGTTTTACCCATGTCTTTTCGGTTTTCATTTGCTTTTGTTTGATACGACGACGTAGAGACTGTCATATGATATTAATTTTTTTTAATGCTATACGCGCCGATCGTTTCTCTCCGGATAAGAACTCGGTATCCGAGGGCGGGGCGTTACATGTGGTGTTTAGATGTTTTAGACTGAGCCTGAGATTATGAAACTCAAGTTGTTTACGTATCCTGTAATTGTTCAGGAATCAAGTCTCATCATAGTTCATGTGATCGTTTATATAGAGGGTTTTTGCCATAGGCATGCATGTGCCGTGTCCATGGTGGACTCTTATTTCCTAACCTCCAAGGATTGGATTTGTACATAGTGATCCCCTCGATTTTGGGAGATAATCACGGTGGTTTAAAGGATAGAATGAGAGTCTGTATGACTGCTGATTCTTTCTGTATTAATCTTATATTATAAACATGTGCATAATTCAGATAAAGGATACTAGGCCGACCTACGTCAAGTCCCTTAGGCCGGCTTGGCTTGAACTGTGCTGGCTTAGCTCAGTTGCGCCCTGACCGACCTCCAGTAGAGTGAGAAGAAAGCCAGATCACCCTCCCCCTAGGGTTTAGGACTGCCCTTAGGCTCAAAGAGGGGCTCATGGCCCTTAATGACCATATTTCTCTGTCTTTATTTATTGTTTGATTAATCGGAGAGATGTTACGTGGCGGAGTTTAGCTCGACCTCCGTCATTGATGTACAAATTTAAAGAATACTACTCTGATGTACGATGATAAATCAGCATTGAGTTTTACTTATCGAATTGATCAATCATAATACTTTAAATGCTACAAATTCAAGTCCTAAAACGACATTGACACAACAAATTAACTTAAACTCAAAATCGATCATAGGTATCTTCAAACCCAAATCCAAATCGAGAGTTTTTTAGTTAAATAATGTATGCTTTCTTTATTTTTAAACACAAATAGTGACAAATGTTTAAAAGGGTGCGCGAGTGATGATTTTGCTTAAAGGGGCTTTGACCGTGAAAAAGGTTTGATTTTGTATATAAAATCAGACCCTTTTAGATGAACAGACCCTCTTAAATAAAAAGAGGGTTGACCAGACCCTTTTAAATGAAGATCCCAAATTTCGTATTGTCCATTTTGAATTATTTAAGGGAAATAATGTAACGCCCCGTTTCCGGATACCGAGTTCTTATCCGGAAAGAGCGCTCGGCACATATATTATCAAATAAAAACTCAATAATACATGCAAGCCTTACGTCATCCATCAAAAATCAAACGACGCGGAAGATAAAACAACTCAACAACTCGGGAAACCAAACGATCGAAACATACGGTAATCAATGCTGTGAAGAAAACTAAATCCAATAAAAGATCTAAACATCCAGAATTCAATCCAAAAGGTCAACAAGATAACTGAACCAAAAGAAAGAACAACATTGTTCAAAACTGGAAATAACTGTTTTAAAAGAGACAGACTAAATGATCTAAGCCTTCAAACTCCAACTCAAACGTCCTCGTCATCAAAGAACTCATCAGCGGTAACCACCTGTTCATCTTCTTTGGGAAAAGGGAAAGACAAAGATAACGTAACGGGGTAAGTACAAAAGTACTCAGTAACGTGTAGAAGATCGTATAACCATGCCCTCATAAAGAAATAAAAGCAATACCGTCTTTTATTAATTCATTTTCCGTTATTAGCCCTAACTACCTATCACATTATGTTCATTGCATAACATGAGGTTCCAAGGGTTTCTATCTTAGCTCAAGTTTGTTACATCATGAATAACAAGGGCACTACGCCTAGTAATAGGATGTACTAGGACAACTGGGTGCAACCTACTTAGAGACTCGCTCTAGTAGCCCCGGGAATATCTGAGTCCCGATAGTGTGATGACCGGCAGAGTGCACCAGACGCTTTATCTAGCCAATCGATTGACCGGCGTGTGGTCTGATCTACTTTGTCTAGTCAGAGAACACATCGCGATATTGTACTATGCCTTACCAAGCATTGCATGATGTTTAAGATTTTAATCTAGCACATACGTTTGATCAGATGTTTAACTAGCCACCTAAGTGTCTTCAGGTAAGCTCCACACACCTCCTACTCTCATACTTAGACCACTAGACACGGACAGGTCCTAGCAGTTACACAGACATCGATAAACTCTAGCTTATCGAAGCACAAGGCAAATCCGAAGCTTCCAGTGGTCCCACACTTCATCTTTTTAGGGAATCCATGTGGTGCCGGAACTAAACGCACCAGAAGCTAGTTCAGAGCTTTGTCACGTAAGGTTATGCAATAAAAATCATGTTATAAAGCCTGAGAAGCAAGCTGACTTCTCAAGACAATAGAAAACGAGAGACACAGACCAAACGCCCGTCCAAAAGACTGAACGCCCGTCCACCTTCAAGCCATCACATCCTGTATGAAAAACGGCCCCTTGGACGCCCGTCCAGGAAGTCCGGACGCCCGTCCAATTTGCAGAGGAAGCAGACGCCCGTCCATTAGGCCAGACGCCCGTTCACCCAAACTCCATTCAATCCTGTATCCAAAACTTCACTCTGAACGCCCGTCAAGAAGGCGGACGTTTCGCCCACACTCGCAGAGAGGACCGGACGCCCGTCTGCATAAAAGTGCACGCCCGTCCACACGGGATTTTTCCAGATTTCGCAACTTTTCTCTCGTGATCTCCATCCCATATACAACCCAAGACTCGATTTTTTTAGCATTAAAAGCAAAGAAAAACCAACAAATTGCCTACAACCTTACGAGAACTTAGCCATACGATAAGAAAACCACGTTACCTTGATTTTGCGAGCTACAACGATCCACGCAACCAAAGCTTTGAAAAAGGTTAAACCTTTAACCTCAAACCTAAAACGATCAAACCCAAAGCTGGTCACTCTGAAGCTTAGACTTAAGCTATTTGTTAAACCATGAAGAACGACCCACAAATCAAAGCGATGAAGAAACTTACGTTAACGGTTCTAGGATTGTTGGTATCCAAAGCGATCCTCCTGTAGCGGTGATCCTTTTTCTCTTGATGAATCTGTTCAAAGCGAGCAGACGGATTAACCTTGGGATTCAAAAGCTTCTCCTCTCTCCTTTTTTGAAACTTGCGGCCTCCTCAAAAAAAATGCCCCTTCTTTTTTTTTGACAAAAGTGATTAGGTTAATTTAGGATTATTTCCTTTTTATACATCCCAAATTTTCCTAATTATTATATAATTCCTTAATTATCCCCCTTTTTCTTTTATAAAACCTTTTAAAAACAAAAGAACATAATATTCCGATTTATTAAAAGACCGAATTGTCCTTTATCCAAAGATCGGGATATTACATTCCTCCCCCCTTAAGAGGAGTTTCGTCCTCGAAACTAGAACATACAGGAGATGAGGGAACTCTGGGAACTCGTCTATCATGTCCGCTTCCACTTCCCAAGTGGCTTCCGTCGGTGCATGGTTGCTCCACTGCACTAACACTAACGGGATCATTCGCCTCTTGATTATTCTTTCCTTTCTGTCCAAAATCTTGATCGGTTCTTCCACGTAAGATAGGTTGTCTTGTAACACCTCCGGATCAATCTCGATTCCACATCCACTTTTGATAAACACTTTTAAGCATTGATACGTGGAAGACATTGTGGACTCAGACATCGATTCGGCAACCGTAGTCTATAAGCCAACTTCCCAACTCTTTCGATGATATCAAAGGTCCTACGTATCTTGGACTTAGCTTTCCTTTCCGACCAAACCTCTTGACACCCTTCATTGGAGACGCTCGAATGTAAACTTTATCCCCGACCTCGAACTCTGGCGGTCTTCTTCTAACATCGGCCCAACTCTTCCGACGGTCTTGCGGCTTTCAGATTTTTCCGTATCAACTCGATCTTCTCCTTGGCTTCTTTGAACCATCTCCGGCCCGGTGATGTGTTTCTCTCCACTTCATCCCAATAAAGTGGAGTCCTGCACTTCCTACCATACAAGGCCTCAAAGGTGGCATTCCCAAACTTGCGTGGTATTTGTTATTGTAAGCAAACTCCGCCAAGTTGAGGTAATCTATCCATGAACCTCCGGCATCTAAAACACAAGCTCTAAGCATATCCTCAAGAGTCTGAATCGTTCTCTCGGACTGCCCATCCGTCACGAGGATGAAAGCATTGTACTCAAATCAGTCTTCGTTCCAAAAGCTTTCTGCAGACCTTTCCAAAAGCGACTGATGAATCTACTATCCCTGTCGGATACAATAGATAAAGGCACGCCATGAAGCTTCACTATATTGTCGATGTACATAGTAGCGAACTTCTTTATAGGCATGTCTACCTTACACGGCAAGAAATGGGCTGATTTGGTAAGTCTATCCACAATCACCCAAATCATGTCATGACCGCCCTTCGTCTTAGGCAAACCGGTGATGAAATCCATCGTGATATTCTCCCATTTCCATTCCGGTAACTCCAAAGGTTTCAGCAAACCTCCTGGCCTCTTATGTTCTGCTTTCACCCTCTGACATGTATCGCATCTCGCCACGAACTCTGCGATCCCTAACTTCATACCAGGCCACCAGTATTTTTCCTTGAGATCTCTATACATCTTAGTGGCTCCGGGGTGAACCGCAAAAGCAATCTTGTGAGCCTCATCCATAACCTTCTCTCTTAGACCATCCATATCCCGGTACACACAAACGGTCTCCATACCAAAGATAACCACTCTTGTCCAAGCGATAACCCATTGTAGGTTTTCTCGGGCCACACGCTTCAAATTAACCATCACGGGTCCTTATCTTGTTTAAACCGTATCTCATCTAGCAGATCTCGACCTCGCCATCAATGGCGCCATAAATTGGTCTTCATCCTTACGCTTCAACCACTTCAATCTGCATTCTATCCAACTGATCCACAACTTCTTGTAAGGTGGTGATAGCATTAACCGCTCTCCGGCTAAGTGCATCAGCTACGACATTCGCCTTACCCGGGTGGTATTGAATGTCCAAGTCGTAGTCTTTCACAAACTCTAACCATCTTCTTTGTCTCATGTTCAGATTCTCCTGAGTAAAGAAGAACTTAAGGCTCTTATGATCCGTGAAGATCCTTGTCTTGACACCATACAAATAGTGTCTCCAAAGCTTGAGCAAACACCACTCGCCGCCAACTCTGAGTCGTGTGTAGGGTAATTCTTCTCATGCACCTTTAGCTGCCTAGATGCATAAGCAATCACCTTTCCTGACTGCATCAATACACAACCCAAACCTTGACCCGATGCATCTGTATACACGTCGTAGTTACCAAAAACTTCCGGTAAAGCCAACACTGGAGCTGTGGTCAACTTTTCTTTCAAAGTCTGAAAGGCCTCCTCACATTCATCGGTCCACTCATACTTAACGTTCTTCTGGGTAAGTCTCGTGAGAGGTGTAGCTATCTTCGAGAAATCCTTTACAAACTTCCGGTAATACCCTGCTAGACCCAAGAAACTCCTTATCTCTGTCACTGATGTCGGTCTAGGCCACTTAGAAACAGCCTTCTATCTTTCTTTGGGTCCACCTTAATACCTTCTCCAGAAACTATATGTCCAAGAAAACTGACTTGATCCAACCAAAACTCGCACTTGGAAAACTTGGCATACAGCTTGTTCTCTTTTAAGGTTTGTAGCACTATCCTTAGGTGTTCTTCGTGCTCTTCCTCGTCTTTAGAGTATACCAAAATGTCGTCTATGAAGACAATCACAAACTTGTCGAGATAAGGCATGAAAACTCTTTGCATTAGGTCCATGAACTTTGATGGAGCATTAGTGAGTCCAAACGGCATGACCAAAAACTCATAATGTCCATACCTGCATCAAAATTTTGTCTTAGGTATATCTGACACCTTGATTTTCAACTGATGGTAACCGGACCTAAGATCAATCTTAGAAAACACCTTCTTACCTTGCAACTGGCTGAACAGATCGTCAATCCTTGGTAAAGGATACTTATTCTTGATTGTCAGTTTATTCAACTCTCTGTAATCGATGCACAAGCGTTGTTGAGAGGATTTTGCATCATTTAAAACAAAAGAAAATTTATAAACCCTAACTTAGATGCAAAACTAACTCCTAAACCGCCAAACACCGGGTAGTTGATAGTATAAGCGAGATAAGTAAAGGGTCGATCCACAGGAATTGGGTTGTTGAATCTAATTTTGTTAATCTTTCCAATTGTTACTACTAGTTATTACTAAAACTAAAACAGACAAGTAAAGCGGACATGAGGACTATTAATCCAAAGCCAGGAAACAATAATTGCGAACCAAAATAAATAAAACTACAACTACGAAAAAAACAAGTAAAATTAACGAACCCATGATAACAACTAAAGCAATATAACATAGAACAAACATGATCCACCATCCCGCAACCCCTTAATTCTTCCCTAGATTATCTTATGATGATTTAATTCAAGTTGTGGTTCACCTCTCTTAAGTAATCTTCTATCTCTCGATTTTAAAGATTAACACATCATAAAACGAGGTGCAAGATCTCTCAATCTAACAAACCTAGAGATTCAACCTATCAACTTTCGTTATGTCAAGGTTAAAAATCTCATCTTTCTATGGTGATCTAAGGTTTACACCGACTTTCATCATACGGTAAACATCAATAGCAATACAACTTTCGTTATCGATTGCATAACACATAATCAAAGGAAAGAAAACAACTTTTAAAATTAAACTCACAAGATCATCCATGGACAAGAAATAGAAGTCTTGAAAAGTATTACATGATCGCTCCAAGTTCAAAGCTTGAGAGATCATCATGGTGATCGAACAAGAAAAGGAAAACAAAAGAAGTAAAACCTAATCTAACCCGGATCACCCAAGCACAAGGCTTGGGTGATCGGCCTTGGAAGCCAAGAAGGAGCGGCTGCTCTGTGTTTTTGGTGTGTGGAAGAAAATCTGATCTATAATGTCTAATAATTCATTCCCTAATGGGTTTGGGATCTGCTGGTATTTATAGGAAATCAGTGGCAGAGATCTTGAACGCTTGATTTTGAGTTTGAACTCGATTCAGGCATGTAGAAACGCCCGATTCGCCGTGGAACGCCGATTCCATGTTTGTTTTAAGCTCTCGGCATTGAATACCTCGCTCCTCGAACATGATTGATTCTGTCTCGCTTGATTCTATCTTCAAAATGCCGATTCGGCTTTTGAACTCCGGGGTTCACTTTGTCTTTGAGCTAATCCGATGATTTTTGTCCTTATCTCTTAACACCCCATCCTTATCCATTGTAACAAACCTTATCTCTTGGATATTCTAGATGATTCATGACTTGTCCTCCTTGATCTTATCCTTTTGCCACTTGTCACATCCAAACTTGAACACTTGTAGGCTCTAAATAATGATCAAATGATACCAAAATGTAATATAATTCCAAAATGATATAAAATCATCATTTATGCACACATAAATAAGCACGTTTTGGAATTAACCCATTAAAAATATCATTTACTCAATATTTCAATATAAAGCTTGATTTCTATGAAAATCATAAGAATATGGGGAAAATTGATATAAAATATATCGTTAAAAATCGTATAATTTGACCCTGAACAAGCGCATACTCCCATCTTTCTTCTTTACAAACAAAACCGGTGCTCCCCATGGTGATGTACTTGGCTGGATGATGTTTTTCTCTAACATATCCTTGTTGAATCTTCAACTCTTTCAACTCATTTGGTGCCATCTGTATGGCGCCTTAGCTAGCTGCTTGGTGAAGCTCCTGCGATCAACTCGATCTCAAACTCTATGGCCCTATCAGGCATGTGTCCTGGCAAATCTTCCGGGAAAACTTCAGGAAAGTCCTTAACTACATGAGTCTCCCCTAACTCGGGTTTGAGCTTTTCCTTATCTAGCGCGTACACCACAAAACCTTGGCAACCCTGCCTCATGGATTTTAAAGCTTTAGCTCTTTGAGATGATCGGATCTTTGTTTCTTGCTAGGCTTGTATACGATACCCTGAAAAGTCTTAGGTGATTTTCCAGAACTTTAAAGATTACTCTCTTGCCTTTACAATCCAAAAGACATGGTTCTTAGACAACGGTCCATGCCTAGGATAACATCAAAGTCGAGAAATCCAACACCGTCAAAGCATCTGGCCTTTGGTGAGTCCCAACTCTAATGTCGATCGAGGTGTGACTTGAGCACATCTGGTGACTCGGCCCAAAAGGGTGGATATACTCAAGGTCTCTCCAACTCCTTAAGCGGTAGGTTTAGCTTCTTGACTATGTTTGAAGAAACAAAAGTTCTGAAGCTCCAGATCAAACAGATTTGAAATCGCTAGATTATCTATGATTATGGTACCTAACAAGTGAATCAATTTACGTACAAATATGTAATATCATATGCGCGCTATATCATATTAAATATTTATAAGAAACACAAACACTGAAAAGTACCTGTCACCACAAAGTCATCTAACTCCTCTGGCTCCGCATCAGTTGCAAAAACACGAATCGGTGCGCTGCACCGTAGGCGATTGCCTCTTTGGTTACCTCGTCCTCCTGTCTGATTTCCTTGAGAGATCTTCTTAGGACACGCCCTCGAGTAATGTCCCACTTCCCCACAGTGGAAACAACTCGTGCTACCTGCCATGCAATCACCCGAGTGTGCCTTGTTGCACTTGACACAAGTTGGTGGTGTTCCACTAGTCGAACTCTTCATTGCTAAATTCCCTGTCTTCTTCACATTCTGCTGTGGCGCCCCTCTATTACCTCCTTGAAAATTTGAGAATGGCCTCTTGTCCCCAACTACAACTGTCGGCCTGTTGGCAAACCTTTCCGTTGTCAATGCTCTATCCATGACGCTTGCCATACTCGTCGGTCTATCTCCAAGCATACCTTTTGCCACCTTATGTGACAACCCTTCCATAAACTTGTCTATCTTCTTTTCTTCACTCTTCATAATCTCGGGTAGAACACCGCCACTCGTGAAACACGTGAGTCTTGTGTCACTTTGTAGTATTTCTTTCCTGCTTTTAAACTCGTAAACTCGTTGGCCTTTGCATTTTGTGCCGTTCTAGGAAGTATTCTCGATAGAACAAATCCTTGAATACCGCCCAATCTGTGATTCTAGGATTAGCTTGCTCATAAGACTCCATCCAACTCTCTGCATTACCTGCCAACAAGGATCCGCCAACCGAGCCCATTCAGATTCGGGGCCCTCATGTTTCTGCATGCCTTTTCAAAGCAGCGAAGCCACAAGTCTGCGCATTTGGCTCAACATTACCGAAAAACTCGGTACCTATGCTTCTTCACTTTCTCATACCAGTCTATTATTGGTCTATCATAACCCCAAAACTGCTGAAGCTAAGCTGCTTTGTGTCGGTGGGGCATTCGATAACTCTGCTGTGGTGGGTGTAGCCAGTGCTCTGAAAGAACTCGATCTAGGTGGTGGTGGAGGTCGAAGGCGGCCGGTGAGGGTGAAACTCAAAGGCGTAGGTGGAAACATGGATACTGTGGATAATCAAGAAGCCGGCGGCGGTGGGTTAGAAAGTCCCAATCCGGTCCAAGTGGTGGTCCTGAGCCGATGTGAAAGCCCAGTACGCGAGTGCTAAACCTTGAAGGACCCGCTTGTTCCACTCGACCTCCAAATGTAATTACTTGGTCCTTGATTTCCACCATGACCTGGGGTTGCTCACTTGAGTGACCGGAGGTACTGAGTAGCCTGGTCCCTCCTCCTCCTTCTCGGAACCACAACCTCGGTAAAATCGCCTCTGCGTTACTTGTGCAGGTATTATCTCGCCTCGGCGTTATACGAACTAGCTCCTCCTCTAGTAAGCACCATCCTGTAGCCAAGAAAGAGAGGGGTTACTAAAGCTCTAACCTTATCTTAAAGAAAAATCAAGTCCTACACAGCAAGGAAAACCTTTGGCTCTGATACCAACTGTAACGCCCCGTTTCCGGACACCGAGTCCTTATCCGGAAAGAGCGCTCGGCACATATATTATCAAATAAAAACTCAATAATACATGCAAGCCTTACGTCATCCATCAAAAATCAAACGACGTGGAAGATAAAACAACTCAACAACTCGGGAAACCAAACGATCGAAACATACGGTAATCAATGCTGTGAAGAAAACTAAATCCAATAAAAGATCTAAACATCCAGAATTCAATCCAAAAGGTCAACAAGATAACTGAACCAAAAGAAAGAACAACATTGTTCAAAACTGGAAATAACTGTTTTAAAAGAGACAGACTAAATGATCTAAGCCTTCAAACTCCAACTCAAACGTCCTCGTCATCAAAGAACTCATCGGTAACCACTGTTCATCTTCTTTGGGAAAGGAAAGACAAAGATAACGTAACGGGTAAGTACAAAAGTACTCGATAGAACGTGTAGAAGATCGTATAACCATGCCTCATAAAGAAATAAAAGCAATACCGTCTTTTATTAATTCATTTTCCGTTATTAGCCCTAACTACCTATCACATTATGTTCATTGCATAACATGAGGTTCCAAGGGTTTCTATCTTAGCTCAAGTTTGTTACATCATGAATAACAAGGGCACTACGCCTAGTAATAGGATGTACTAGGACAACTGGGTGCAACCTACTTAGAGACTCGCTCTAGTAGCCCCGGGAATATCTGAGTCCTGATGACGGTCAAATTATACCCGTAAAAGTCATCAACGTTGACCTTAAATCGGGATTAATAATATGTATTTTATATTAAATCACATGTTTATATGTATTATTTAATGTTTTGTGATTTATAAAATATAATTTGGTATTTATCCATTTTATAAGATATAATTTGGTGATTATCCGTTTTATTATATAAATCGGTATTTATCCGTTTTATTATATTTATCCGTTTTATTTAAATATGATTTATTTTGGGATAAATATCTATTTTTGTGATTTGGATAATTATGGAGGATAAATACAAAATGGAAGAATTAAATCTCAAGATAAATCAAAGGAAATTCAAGATAAAGATCGGATAAGCATGAAAAGAGAGTAAGCAGAGTTGGCGCCAACCATAGGGACGCATATAAGAGGGGCATTTTTCATCTTATTTGGAGATCGGCCGAGAGTTATCTCTTATTTGTTTCGACATTTTAATGTATATCTCTTAATTAGCTTGAAACTCTATAAATAAAGGCATGTTATACACGCCTTTTACACACTTCTTTACACAATACATTTTTTACACTTCTCGGTTTATAATAAAATCTTCTTGATTTTAGCTTAAGCGGTTTTATGCAAGATCTGCAATAATGTAAGTTCTTGTATTTATTTGTTCTTAGTTCTTTGTAATTAAGCCCCAATTATTGTTTATTGTTTGAGGTTGTTCGTTCTTCACCGAACGATGTAGATCTAAGGATACGATATGAGGCAAATGGGGATTCTTTGTCTATAAGGATCCACACGCCCAGATCTGTTATCCGGTGACCTATAGATGACTTTGGTATGATCAACAACCGTGTTTTTAGTAGATCTATATAATTGCTTTATGAATCTCTATTTTATCCGTTACATATATGTAAACGCTAAGATTTAGTTTTTAAGCCGCGTCAATCTAGCCACGTCTTTATGGTGTGATTGTCCATTTAAATTTCTTATCTTAGTAGGTATGGCTACTGACACGTTGCTCGTCTGTTTTAATTAGCGTATTATTAGGAAATACCAGTATAGGACTCTAGGTCGGCTCATGAATTGATCTTCCGGGACTTTCAGTGAGATCAGATGCATTCTATATTCGGGAATTGCATGCACCTAGTTATCGTAAATCGTAGATTAACATGAGACCGTCAAGTAATTGTTAATGGGACGCAGACCGATGCGATCGTCTCAGGAAATGCGCTGAAAAAGGAATGTTGCCTAGGTGAGGAATACGGTTAATATCGGCATCCCTAGTTTTGTAAGCGTGCAAGTCATATGAAATGGAGGCCGAAAAGCGAGAAGTCACGTGATGTAGCATAGTGATCTAGATGGCCTACCCGAGCTAGATCTAGTCTGGGGATGACTCCGTAGCCAATATAAAAGAAATACGAATCGGATTAATAGTTGTCGAGTCTAGCTTAATTATATAGAATCTACAGATCCAGCACGATAACATGATAATTGGGGAGGTTAATTACGTTGTTTATGTGTTGTGTCGAGTCGTGTCCTTTACTTTTCCTTGTACTTCGTTGGTCGTAGACCGCTTTGTGTCCTTGACATGAATGATTAATTGTTTGTATATAAATGACCCACAATTGGTTCCTGTGGGATCGACCTTGATTCGCTTATAGCTATACTACAATGGACCTAGTCCTCTTGCTAGTATTGGTTTATGGTGGTCAAGTATTTTTAATTACTACTTGATCTACGTGCATCAAGTTTTTGGCGCCGTTGTCGGGAACCAACGGTCAATTTTATATATAAATAATTTTTTTATTCATGTTAAGTTTTATGTTTTTAAGTCTATTTTTTCGTTTTGAGTCCCTCTGGTTATCTGCTCTGTGTAAAAGACTTCGCGTGTCTGTTTATCTCCGTATGTTTAATCCGTAGGTCTGATAGCAGCATGGGAAACCATGTTAAAATCAGTCTACGGTCCGTTTTGTTCTTTTTCTGTTTGTAGAAACCAGGGAAATAATAATCCGAGTCGTAATTTTTTTAGTGGCGCTGAAAAATAACCCAAACAACATGTGGAGCTACGAATCTGCGATGGGAAAACGATGGAAGCAATACCTTTAAAGCACCAAGATGGCTCCAATTTTTAAGGTTCGAATTATTCGTGGTATAATGTTGAAGGCAAGGTACTATTTTTTTTTTTTTGAACATAAGTTAGTCTTTACATGAACACGAGTATGAATCTTAGCCCGGAGTTGGTTTGTAAGATTAATTTTATTAGTGTTGAAGGTTACGCCCCAAATCATCTCATCTACAGAGGTGTAGAGAAACATGTAGTTGTTGAATGGAAGCAAGTGAACAAAGAGTTCCTCGTAGTTTCTGTCAAAATTTCATTGTCTATGCATGAGATTGATTCTACAGTGGCCACGGGAGCAACAATTTGTGTAGTTAAGCATTCACAATCTAAAGAAGGCGTTGAGTTTTGAGAGAGCATAATGGCGCTGACATTATAGAGGATGTTATTAAAATAAGTCCACAGGACTAAATCTCCTAAGAATTCACTAATTCCTAAAACGTGAGCCGAGGTAAGAGCTTTGTATAAATGGTATGGATAAATGTCGTTTCCTAGGTCTCACAACCAAGGGAAGGATATTAATCCACAAAAGCGACGAGCCCACCTCATATAGTGCTCAAGGGGTCAACATCTAGCGAACCAAGAAGGATAACTGACAAGGATAACTTTTGGAAAGTCGAGCTGAGGACTTTAAACTCAGAACTACTTCTTTAAAACCCTTAGGATTTTAGGTTTTGTTTTCTTTGAGTCAAATAAGAGTAACGTGACATATGTTGAGGTTTTTTATTTTGCCGTGTTCCGATGGCCATTAGGCTAAGGATGTGCAAAACTTTTTTACTCAATATAGGCCACGTGAAATAGAGTTCCGTAGGAGAGTCGAGAAATTGCTAAAGAAAAGGAAATTTAGCAATCAACCTTAAGATGGAATCATTAAGAGAGCTTGAGAATTCATGGAAATGTAACAGAGAATGATTGGTGCGAACAAGAACAATTTTGGTCAACTACCAAAACTTTTTAGAATGGCGATCCGAGTGAAAATCCAAAGTTGTGTGCAATTCGTTCTGCAACTATCCTTATCCTTTCCTTTGTACCTTTTCACCCTTCAACCTTTCTATTCTCTCACCAATCTAGCCCAAACAGTTCACATTTGTAACCATTCTTTCATCCCTCTCTTTCTTTCCATCTATTTCACTCTCCCACCCTAACCCAATCCCTTAACCAATACCCACCCATAAGCGCAATTTCTTACCCACCCTTTATCTTTTCTCACCATCCTTATGTATATCTTTTTCTAAACCCTACACACTCTAAACCTCCATTTTGTTTACATTATACCCTTGTGTTGCGGAAATTGAAATATTGCTAAGTTTTACTGATTATCTTTTATCATTTTGGTTTTTCGTGATCTATTTGGGGAATGCGTGTAGCTCGACCTAGCTAGATTTTAAAAGTTTTGGTTCGATCAAAATACAACTTATCTTTCTACCGTAAGTTTTAAATTTCACACTTTTACGCCTATTCCGGCATTTCGAGATGATAAGTTTTGTTCTAAGATTATCACATCGATCCAATCATTATACCCTACCAAGTTTCTCTTTTATCTTTGGATTAAAATACCTTATCAATCCGTAAACCTCGTGTTTTCACACATGGGAAATGCTTTTGATCTTTGTCTTCTCCACCCGGTTTTAAGTATATTTTTGGTGGTGGAGGATTTCGATGAAGACTATAATCTTTTGTTGATTGTTTATCTTTCTTTCTATTTAGTATTTTTCTTTTGCGCTTGAGCGAGTAGTTTTAACTCTTTGGTTTTCCTTGTCATTGGTTGTATGGAATAAAGTGGCTTAATTTGTTTTTGGATATTTTATATCTAATTATCGCCACATTATTTTATATCTTCCATCGACATGTTATTAACGGTTTCGTGGAGCTTCGCATTTGGTTTGCTTGAGCAGGTTTCACTTGCTTCTCCCGACGTGCTTGATTACTCCGATGATCTGCATTTACTTGAGAGCCGTTTCGAGAGCTAAGTCTTTTCTTAAATTCTCTTTTTATTTGTCATTGGGGACAATGCCAAGTTTAAGTGGGGTAGTAGGAGACTTAGCCATGATGCTATAATTGAAAATTGAATGAAACGGTGAAAAATTGAAAAAAATTGAATAAATGCCATATTATTTATCTCGCACCTTAGAATTGTGAGTTCTAGCTAAGAATTGATAGGAAGGAACCAAGTTGCATGAGTACGTGATCATTTTATACTTATGTGAATGTAAATTTAAAGATATTCATGCCGATTGTTGCAAGTAGTTATTTATTATTCGATTACTCAATTTGAATCGACGAATACCGCGCAAATTATAATAACTAAGAAGAATTATGTGTACATTGCGTAGATGATTGGTTATGTAGACTTAGTGTCGATATTTATCTCTTTGATGTATTCTATCTTACGGCCATCAAAGTGGAGTAATAAGCTTGAGAATTATCTGTGTTTTGACAAAGCGTTAAACACTGGGCTTGTAGTAACATTACCAAAGTAGCCCCGCGCTTGTGGTAATATTCAATGCTATGCATGATCTAAGATAGGGGGATACTCTAAAAAGTTTTCTTCCTTGAGATTGATAGTATTTGAAAAATATGAAGATATGAGAAGAATATTCAACTCTTTAAGAGGCTTTGAGTAGTACTCGGTCTCCAAGTCAAAAACCCCTATGATACGCTCTTGCTTATTGTTCTAGTGCTTTAACCATTCATGAGGCTTAAGAAGTAGGAATCTTGATGTTGGTAGGTTGAGATTACGAAGTTAGCATAAACTTTAATCTTGCTTCGATTATATAAATCGAATGCACATGCACACATCGCCGGTTCACGAGAGTAGTGAATAATGGATATCTTATGAGCATGATCGGTATGAGTTGACTCGAGCTTCTCGCATAAGTATGATTTGACCATGACAATTGTTTTCTTGGGAATGACTTATTGATGCTTTGCTCGGGGACGATCAAAGTCTAAGTGGGGGGTAGTTGATGACGGTCAAATTATACCCGTAAAAGTCATCAACGTTGACCTTAAATCGGGATTAATAATATGTATTTTATATTAAATCACATGTTTATATGTATTATTTAATGTTTTGTGATTTATAAAATATAATTTGGTATTTATCAATTTTATAAAATATAATTTGGTGATTGATGTGATCCGTGATCGAATCAGATCCGAAATTGCCCAAGGACTTGACTGATGGCACCAATACGACGAGCACCGCGACCCTTAGCTAACTCGTAACTAAGAACCTTGGTATGACCTCAACCCTTAGATAACCCGTATCTAAGAACCTTGGTATACGAACGCCAAAAGAAAAAAAAAAAAAAAAAGAACTCAGCATTTTGCATTCATTATTTCGTTCAGCCAAAAAAAAAAAATTTAAAAAAAAAAAACCCGCAAATACTACATTAAAGGCCGCCGACTTAGATCCCACTCTACCCTACTTGATTTCTGTTTAACTAAGTATCCCTACTTGATCCTGCAATTGCATATTAATCCCAGCAATTTTCCGCAAAATATTCCCTGCAAATTGCGTTAGTTTTCCTTTCTTTTATATAAAAAAAATCATTGTCGAACACTTTTTGTTTGATCAATCTGGAGATCTTGAATAATGTCAAAAGAGAGTCCTATAGATGTTTATTTTAGGAATTTGAATGATATGATGAATCGGAATTTGGAAATTGAGCGACGTTTTGATAATATGATGGAGGATATGAATGGTCTACTTCATAACATGTTAAAAGAAAAGCGTAGTAGTCAAGGTAACAACTTATTTTACACATCATGTTTTATTGGAGATTATGAATATGAAATGTGCATTGATCACGATGAAGAGGAAAATTTAATTAGTAAAGATGTGGTTAAGGATTTAAACTCATGGACGGAAAGACTTTATCAGCCCTACTACATTGTTGTGGAAAACCATCGGGTTAAAGTTACACGGTATGCACGGGTTCCAGTGTCCATTGGAAGTTATAAAGCTGTTGTCTCATGTGATGTGGTGCCACTGAGTGATGTACATTTGATATTTGGGAGATCATGGCTATCTTTGCATAATGTACGTCATAATGCATCCCGGACTCGCTATTCTTTTTCTTTTGGTGGCAAGAGGCATGTATTGGAATCCCTACCCCCTATGAAACAATGTGATTATCAAATAGGGGATTCTAAGGCCATGGAAATAGATAGGGGTGCGCTCACGATGTGAAATTGGTGGAAGTAGAAAATATTGAGCGAGTAATTGAAAAGCGACGAGAGTGGAGGTATGGTGGAGTGACGAATGGAATAGAGTGTGATGTATGTGATGATGATTCATCTCTCCTTCTCATTGATGAGTTTCCTATAACTAAGGAGGAGCAGATTGATATAGTGGTGAAGATGGAGGATGCAAATGATCTGTATTTGTGAGCGAAATAGTTAAAAATGGCGAGGCCCTAGTTGTGGATGAGATAGTTCACGTTGATGAGGCATTCGTTGCAAGTCATGTTGAGAGTGTTGTTGAGCTGCGGAGATCCTTGATACACCGGTGAGGTTCTTGATTTATCCTTGCTTGTGCATGATACTTGTAATGAGTTGGTTTCGATCAAAAAGTCGAATTCTTTTGTTGGAGCGGTTGAACATGAAGCAAGATCAACCACGTCACTTGAGCATTTAAAAGATATACGAGCAAACACATATTTATCATGATCCATTTTTGGTGCATTGTCGTCCTTTCGATTTTGTGGTTCTTTGATTTTTATGTTGTCCCCGTTCGTTTGTACAAGAGGTTGGTTACTCAAGTGTTCACTCTATTTACTTTTCCTGGATGTACTTCACTACGAGGGCCTACTCACATATGTTCGCCACGCTTATTATTTGATCGGTGGATTCGAGGACGAATCCTTTCCAACCGGGAGAGGAATGATGTGATCCGTCCGAGGCATTTTATTTGTTTTGTTTATTTTAATTTTCGGTGTTTTAATGAATAAAACGGCCTTAGGCCGTGTCAAAAGTTGCCCATATGTTAGTATATTGGGTAGGTGTTTATTTTTAGCAAATAATAGCCGTTTGGGCTTATTAGGGTTGATTTAGATTTGTTACCAAATAAAGTGGCGAAAATTACATTGTAATTTGTCCCACATCAGTTATTAGAGATTGTCATTATTTTATTTTGTAGCCTATATAAAGGCATTAAGAGTCATTGTAATCAACACACAAAAGACAAATTTTGATATATTATATTTGAAGCTTTTAAGCTTTGGGTGAGTTTTCTCACGTTGGTGTTTGGTGGATTCCAACGCCGTTGCTTGGTTAATTCCAACCGGAACTTATCAAGGTTCTGAGCAGACCTTGTGGCGTTCGTATACCAAGGTTCTTAGATACGGGTTATCTAAGGGTTGAGGTCATACCAAGGTTCTTAGTTACGAGTTAGCTAGGGGTCGCGGTGCTCGTCGTATTGGTGCCATCGGTCAAGTCCTTGGGCAATTTGGATCTCGATTCGATCACGGATCACATCGGTGATTATCCGTTTTATTATATAAATCGGTATTTATCCGTTTTATTATATTTATCCGCTTTATTTAAATATGATTTATTTTGGGATAAATATCTATTTTGCAGATTTGGATAATTATGGAGGATAAATACAAAATGGAAGAATTAAATCTCAAGATAAATCAAAGGAAATTCAAGATAAAGATCGGATAAGCATGAAAAGAGGAGTAAGCAGAGTTGGCGCCAACCATAGGGGACGCATAGAGAGGCGCATTTTTCATCTTATTTTGGAGATCGGCCGAGAGTTATCTCTTATTTGTTTCGACATTTTAATGTATATCTCTTAATTAGCTTGAACCTATAAATAAAGGCATGTTATACACGCCTTTTACACACTTCTTTACACAATACATTTTTTACACTTCTCAGTTTATAATAAAATCTTGATTTTAAGCTTAGCGGCTTTTTATGCAAGATCTGCAATAATGTAAGTTCTTGTATTTATTTGTTCTTAGTTCTTTGTAATTAAGCCCCAATTATTGTTTATTGTTTGAGGTTGTTCGTTCTTCACGAACGATGTAGATCTAAGGATACGATATGAGGCGGTGGGGATTCCTTGTCTATAAGGATCCACACGCCCGATCTGTTATCCGGTGACCTATAGATGACTTTGGTATGATCAACAACCGTGTTTTTAGTAGATCTATATAATTGCTTTATGAATCTCTATTTTATCCGTTATGTATGTAAACGCTAAGATTTAGTTTTTCGCCGCGTCAATCTAGCCACGTCTTTATGGTGTGATTGTCCATTTAGAATTTCTTATCTTAGTAGGTATGGCTACGGCTGCCACGTTGCTCGTCTGTTTTAATTAGCGTATTATTAGGAAATACCCAGATATAGGACTCTAGGTCGGCTCATGAATTGATCTTCCGGGACTTTCAATGAGATCTAGATCATTCTATATTCGGAATTGCATGCACACTAGTATATCGTAAATCGTAGATTAACATGAGACCGCCCAAGTAATTGTTAATGGGGATGAGATCGATGCGATCGCTCAGGAAGTACGCTGAAAAAAGGAATGTTGCCTAGGTGAGGAATACGGTTAATATCGGCATCCCTAGTTTTGTAAGCGTGCAAGTCATATGAGATGGAGGCCGAAAAAGCGAAGTCACGTGATGTAGCATAGTGATCTGAGATGGCCTACCCGGAGCTAGATCTAGTCAGGAGGATGACTCCCGTAGCCAATATAAAAGAAATACGAATCGGATTAATAGTTGTCGAGTCTAGCTTAATTATATAGAATCTCTAGATCAGGCGATAACATGATAATTGGGGAGGTTAATTACGTTGTTTATGTGTTGTGTCGAGTCGTGTCCTTTACTTTTCCTTGTACTTCGTTGGTCGTAGACGCTTTGTGTCCTTGACATGAATGATTAATTGTTTGTATATAAATGACCCACAATTGGTTCCCTGTGGGATCGACCTTGATTCGCTATAGCTATACTACAATGGACCTAGTCCTCTTGCTAGTATTGGTTTATGGTGGTCAAGTATTTTTAATTACTACTTGATCTACGTGCATCAAGTCCCGATAGTGTGATGACCGGCAGAGTGCACCAGACGCTTTATCTAGCCAATCGATTGACCGGCGTGGGTACAGTCTACTTTGTCTAGTCAGAGAACACATCGCGATATTGTACTATGCCTTACCAAGCATTGCATGATGTTTAAGATTTTAATCTAGCACATACGTTTGATCAGATGTTTAACTAGCCACCTAAGTGTCTTCGGGTAAGCTCTTACACCTCCTACACCTCCTACTCTCATACTTAGACCACTAGACACGGGCGAGTCCTAGCGATTAGCTACACGCACATCGATAAACTCTAGCTTATCGAAGCACAAGGCAAATCCGAAGCTTCCAGGTGGTCCCACACTTCATCTTTTAGGAATCCATGTGGTGCCGAACTAAACGCACTGTAAGCTAGTTGAGCTTTGTCACGTAAGGTTATGCAATAAAAATCATATTATAAAGCCTGAGAAGCAAGCTGACTTCACAAGACAATAGAAAACGAGAGACACAGACCAAACGCCCGTCCAAAAGGCTGAACGCCCGTCCAAAAGACTGAACGCCCGTCCACCTTCAAGCCATCACATCCTGTATGAAAAACGGCCCCTTGGACGCCCGTCCAGGAAGTCCGGACGCCCGTCCAATTTGCAGAGGAAGCAGACGCCCGTCCATTAGGCCAGACGCCCGTTCACCCAAACTCCATTCAATCCTGTATCCAAAACTTCACTCTGAACGCCCGTCAAGAGAATCGGGACGTTAAATCCCACACCGCAGAGGACGGACGCCCGTCTGCGATAAGCGACGCCCGCCCACCCGGGATTTTTCCTGATTTCTGCAACTTTTCTCTGCGATCTCCATCCCATATACAACCCAAGACTCGATTTTTAGCAGATTAAAAACAGCAGAAAAACCAACAAATTGCCTACAACCTTACGAGAACTTAGCCATACGATAAGAAAACCACGTTACCTTGATTTTGCGAGCTACAACGATCCACGCAACCAAAGCTTTGAAAAAGGTTAAACCTTTAACCTCAAACCTAAAACGATCAAACCCAAATCGGTCACTACGAAGCTTAGACTAAAACGCCATTTGTTAAACCATGAAGAACGACCCTAAATCAAAGCGATGAAGAAACTTACGTTAACGGTTAAAGTGATCACAGTATCAAACGATCCTCCTGTAGAATGGTGATCCTTTTTCTCTTGATGAACTGCTCAAACGAACGACTGGATTAACTCAGGATTCAAAAGCTCTCTCTCTCTCCTTTTTTTGAAACTTGCGGCCTCCCCTCAAAAAAATGCGCCCCTTCTCTTTTTTTTTTGACAAAAGTGATTAGGTTAATTTAGGATTATTTCCTTTTTATACATCCCAAATTTTCCTAATTATTATATAATTCCTTAATTATCCCCCTTTTTCTTTTATAAAACCTTTTAAAAATAAAAGAACATAATATTCCGATTTATTAAAAGACCGAATTGTCCTTTATCCAAAGATCGGGATATTACAAATAAACATTTTCAAACATTTTAAATTTCACAAATTTATTTATTTGGGAGAAGACAAATTCCACCGAAGAGGGAACGATCACGGAGATATAATCGGTCCAATGAAATTGTTGTCAAAATTTGGTGGGCCAGATCAGCACATGAAGCGCACAGTTTATGGAACACCCATTCTTTTTATTTTTTTTCAGTATTTTATCACGAATTGTAATTTGATTGGCCATTTTGCATTTCTCCAGCTCTGGCGAAATTCGAAGAGATAATCTTGTTGACGTCAGGGTTATGGAGCTGGAGCTGTACACAGAAGAAGCTTGATAGGTTCATAAATCAAAGACCACTCTTTTTCTCAACCTCTTTCTCTCTATTGAAATTCCAAGGCATTTTTATCTTGTTTGACGTCAGAGTTGTGGAGCTAGATAAAGTAGTTGCTATAAAGGTTCATTAATTTTCAAGGTCACTTTTTTATCCACTTCCTATTGTCCAAACCTGTCTGCAAAAGGATAATTTGTGAGCCCTTTTTGCCTCGGGAAGCTAATCTTTGAAAGGGAGAGAGGTAAGAGGTTCATTGTCTTGTTTTATTCCTAAAATTCTTAGGTTTTTTTTTATTTATTGTTTGTCAATCTTTTGCTGGTCTATTTTGAGGGGAAGAATTTATAGTTGTGATTGGCTTTCTGGAAATTTTTGATAAGGAGTTTTCAAAATAAGCTTTAAAAATCTTCTGGGTGTGTTTCATTTCTTGAATTCAAGCAAAAAGATTTCGAATTCAGGTTGTAGCTGAGTACATTCTGGTAATCTAGTTTTTGAGCTGTTTACCTTTTTTTTAGAGGTCATTTATTAATGGAACTTTAAATTCTTTGTTAATTTTCAGAGGTAGGCAAGTTCTGCTGCAGCTGGATCCAACAAGTTGGAAATGGTAAGCTTGTTCAAGCTCAGTTCTTTTGTAAACATTAAAAAGTTCTGTTCTTTGTCTAATATGATTCTTCATTGTCTGATTTGCAAAAGCTTTTCTTTTTGTAGCTTTGTAGTAATTTGTTTTCTTGCATTCTTGGCTTACTTGTGGGTGTTATAGGCAATAAAATTAGTTCAGTTAACATACTAAGATAGGTCTCATTCTTGAATTTGGCTGTGTATATCAGATATTCAAACATGTCATTCTTCTTTGGCTATATTTATCAATACACATAACGCTTTAGACACGTCATTAATGCTGACCTGTAAGTTTTGTTTTAAAATGTGGCATTGAAGGAATTCTTCACTGAATATGGTGAGGCAAGCCAATATAAAATTACCGAGGTTGTTGGCAAAGGAAGTTATGGAGTTGTTGCAGCTGCAGTTGATACACACACTGGGGAGAAGGTGGCTATTAAAAAGATAACTGACATTTTCGAGCATGTTTCAGAGGCTACACGAATCCTTAGAGAAATCAAGCTTCTTAGACTGCTTAAACATCCAGATGTTGTAGAGATTAAGCACATAATGTTGCCTCCATGCCGATTGAGAATTCAAGGACATATTTGTTGTTTTTGAATTAATGGAAACTGACCTTCACCATGTAATTAAAGCAAATCATGATCTCACCCCTGGTCATTATCAATTTTTTTTGTATCAGCTACTTAGAGGTTTGAAATATATGCACTCAGGTTCGCCTAATTTTTGCATAAATACGTACCCCTTAATTAAATAAAATCTAACTTGAAGAGAGATTTCCTAATTTCATTCATTTTGCAGCAAATGTTTTCCACAGAGACCTAAAGCCAAAAAACATCCTTGCTAATGCAGACTGCAAGCTGAAGATATGTGATTTCGGGCTTGCACGTGCATCCTTTGGTGATGCACCTTCTGCTGTTTTTTGGACCGTAGGTGTCTCTTTTGTGCAATGATGTCATCAAACATTGCTCTTCTTTTGACTTGATATATATATATTTTTTTTATTTTTCTCCAAATTTTAATATTAATAATCACATAAATTTTGTGAAATAACAATAAACATGGAATATGTAGAAGTAATGGAAGTGTTCATTATTTAAAGGATTATGTAGCAACTCGATGGTATCGTGCTCCTGAACTCTGTGGCTCTTTTTTCTCCAAGGTAAGTATGTACTTTTATGCTCTGTTGTATTGGGAAGTTTCTTGTTTCTTCTAATTTAAAAGATTTGGAATTTGTAAAGTGAAAATTAGATTTATATTTGACATGTATATATATATTTTTTTCAGTATACCCCTGCTATTGATATATGGAGCATAGGGTGTATATTTGCTGAAATGCTAATGGGAAAGCCTCTGTTTCCTGGGAGAAACGTGGTGCATCAATTAGATATTATAACCGATCTTCTGGGCTCACCTTCTGTTGAAGCCATTGCTCGGGTTTGTCTTCGCTGCTTATCTTAATATTTAATTGATCCATGTTTTTATTACTGATTTTGTCTTGAATGCTGATTATTTATGTTTTGGTTTTTTCAGATAAAAAACGAAAAGGCAAGACGATATTTGAGTACCATGAGAATGAAAACACCCGTGCCCTTGTCGCGAAAGATACCAAATGCTGATCCACTCGCTCTGAAATTGCTGGAGCGTTTGATTGCATTTGACCCGAGAGATAAATCCTTCTGCTGAAGAGGTAAGCTTTTCTAGTACATTGTCTGAAAGTCATCATAGTTTTGTAACAGCAATCTATGATCATCGCGCGCGTAAAATCTCTTCATTCAGGCATTGGCAGATCCGTATTTCAAAGGGTTGGCAAACGTTGAAGATGAACCGTCAACTCATCCTATTTCTAAATTTGAATTTGACTTTGAAAGGAGGAAAGTAACAAAAGATGATGTTAGAGAAATTATCTACAGAGAGGTATAAGAACAGTTGAATTGATTTTGATGGTATATGATATTTTTTTTTTTTTTTTTTTTTTTTTTTTACCGTGCTGTAACTAGACAATGATTGTACGGTTCGATGGATGGATAGATTTTGGAGTATCATCCTCAGATGCTGCGAGAGTATCTTGAAGGAATGGATCATACTCATTTTATGTATCCAAGGTTCGCAAGAATCCTGATAAGTTGATGAATGTGGGCTTAAATTAGCAGCTATATACTAGTTTGTATTATTATTATTGCTTTATCTGCTATTACGTTTCGTAAAATTATACTTCTGTACTTAAAGATGTTATATTTTTTCCCTCGTTTATATTAGTGGGATCGAACAATTTAAGCAACAGTTCAACCATCTCGAGGAACGCCTTGCTAAAGGACTTCGATGCACTACCTTGTTAAGGCGTTATGCCTCCTTGCCCAGGTAAAGATTCTCTCTCTTTATCCTTTTTCATTGAAGTTGTTTTACTTATAATTTTACTTATAATTTTTTACTTGTTGGTGGAGTAGGGAGAGAGTTTGTGTGCCAATTGATGATGAGGTTGTAGAACAGAAAAAGATTGAATCTGAAGAGTGCAATAATACAATTATTGGTGTACAACGGAGCAGCCGACCGAGCCCTCCACTGCCCAAATTGCACAAGGATGATGATGAATCAGAAGAATGTTGTGCTAACAAAAACAAGAAAAATAAGAATACGAGTACGAGTTCATTGACGAATTGCCGGAGTAGAACATGCTATAGCGCGCGGTGTATATTAAGTAGTCCTACTAGTGTTATCACTTCTAGCTGCGAGGTAATAGAAAGGAGTCAGATCATGATTTCCTAATGTTTTGTTATTGTAATTTTGGTGAGATGATTTTCTTACTTACCATTATTAATATTGGTCTGGTCTGGTCTGGTCTGGTGTGGTGTTTATAGGATGCAATCACGAAGCAGAAAAGAAACGGGGTTGGCGGGGGGCTATTGGAGAATGTAGCAGCTCTGTATGCTTGAGGATGTCTCTGTGTACACTCTTTCAATTTTCATGCTGCTGTCACACATTGCAACACTATGATGTTTCTTGGATAAATAAAGTGTTGCCATTTTGTTTTGTTTTCTTGTATCAGAATCAGACTCGGGTTTCAATTTTATGGAATCTGAGTTTCTTTAAGATATATTTGTAGTAGTTATTACTTTTTTTTATCACAAGAGTTTTCTTGTTATTTTGTGGGTGATTTGAACTTTCTTTACCCAAAACATGCTGCAACCAGTTTCTTCTGGGTTCCCTTAATTTAATGCATGAAGGAGGTTCGTCTCTCAATCTGACAACCCAAAAACACAAACATAAAAGGATGGTTTTATCCAGGTCCATTGATATCACCATAAAATTACCCATCAAATAAACTCATGTCCTCCTTGTTCCCTCTTACAAAGAGATTCATCCTTATTAATTAATTATATATACACCACCCAACTACAAATAAACACAAACCAAGAAAAATTTGAAGAAATTGAAAAAAAAAAAAACAATAGATCCAATTTCAGAAAGAAGGAAAGAAAAAGAAAAAAAAAAAAAACAGAGCAAAGTACAAGTTTTTATAAATGTAATGGCGTTTGGAGGCAGGTTTGTGAAGGAAACACACAAGTGAGAGCAGCTGAGCAAAAAGTGAACTCGATTCAGATCTGTAAAAACAGACCAAAACCGAATCAATTCCGACAGTGCAACACCTGAAATGAAAGCAGCAAACCTGTACTATGATGCCACTTTTATATTTTTAATGTATAAGGGCTGGAATTTGCAGGGCATCCTGCAGAGAACCTGCAGGTTTATTAAGAGCCAATTTTAGTCAATGAGATTTGACAAACTCTCCCCTAATTTTGCATCCCAGCCCCATTTCATCCATCGAGCTCAAATTGTTGTAATCTTTACATTGAAAAACGTTATAACAAAAATTTAAGAAAACAAATTACTTTTTTTCAAGAAAACCAATCATAAGCAGCAGAGGTTAGCAATTAAAACTTATCATCGAAACTGAGCTAGAGAGATATAGCACAAAGTTGTAATCTTTTCATCCATCCAGCCCCACTTGAAGGAGCTCAATGTTGTAATCTTATAATTAGAAAACATGAAATAAGAAAATAAATCGAAAAAATTGACAAGAAAACCAGTTATATTATAACAAGAACTTAGCGGCTAGGGTTTAACTAGCTGCTGCAATGAACTTTGCCAAACTGAGGTTGTCGTTTTATAACACCTTCGAATGGAAGCCCATATACCTTGTTCTATCTTAAAAGTGTATGGGTCAAAATTTATAATTTTCCCCTGTTTTTTTTTGCCCCTAAAAAAAAATACATATAATATTTTTTATAAATTTACTATGATGTTCAATATTTTTTTTTTTTTTTTTTTTTTTTTTTTTTTGAGACAAGTTCAATACTATTGTGTATGCAGAAAAAAAAAAAAATGATAATGATACAACTACTCTCAAAACTTTACACAATATCTACGTTCACCCTCATTAAGTGTTTCACTTCCTCATATTTAGATCCATGCTCTTCATCAACTAAAACTATGGATTAATAGAAAAAAATAGTGTCTCAGTTAGGAAATTACATCAAATGGAAGCTATGCATAACATTGAACAGGTACAATAAAGTTCATGTTACTCTTTCGCAACATGATATGTTACGAGTAAGTAACTATAACAACTATATCTTCCTATATTAGAGAAAGGAAGGGTTTTTACCCCTTCCCTTTCACGTGTCGTCATTGATTTCCTTCAGCATCAGTTTTAATATATAATTGCTTCACATCACAAACAAATGTGTTGTTGGCTATAATAAAATGTTTGGGCTTTTTTATGTCCAGCCCATTGCTCTTTAGTGTTGTTGGGCCGGATTTTTTTTGTACAAACAAAGACAAAACATGTCTCGTGATATGTACTATGGCATTATGCTGAAGAAACCGCCTACCCGAGGTTTTCTTCTCAAGCGGTGACCGGGTCGTACAATGGGTACCGGCGCCGTGAGAAGGTCAAGTGATGAATTTTCAACACGTGTGTCGAGGAAAATCAAAGGATTGACCTTTGATATCCAAATCACAAAGTGCGAGACGGAAGTGTGCAAATGTTCAATGGATTAGTTGATATGGGTTGGTAAGTCTACTCTCCAATTCAAGCGTCTTCGTTTCGTCGATTAGGAAGAATAATAGTTATAGGCAACCATTTTACGATGGAAACAGAAAAATATATACATAAAAAACATTTAAAAGATTCGCTCGACCTCCGACAATAGACGAAAGGAGTGGATTGTTAGACAATATTGCTGCTTCGTTTGTTGAACTAAAAACAAAAGATGTGCTATGCCACCTAAGAAAGATAAGCATAACACACCAAACAAGTGTATCGATAATCAAGATGTTATGTTGCCTTTCGGTAACATGAGTCTTGAACCAGTTGCTGAACATACCTTTAGCAACAAAAAAAACGAACATTCATGCAGCTCTCCCCCCCCCCCCCCCCCTGTGTAGATGGACTGGCTGACATATGCATGGATGAACCACATAAAACTCCCACATTTCCACTACAAGTTATAGACAAGCGTACTTATACACAAGAAGCCATTTCACGATGGAAATAGAAAACATGTAGATATAAAAGACCAGTTCGAAAAATTATTTCCCCACCCAAAAAACACAAAGGTAGAGCGTTACTAGATAACATTGCTACCTCACCTACAGAACTAAAGAAACAAAAAAATTGTTGTTATTGCGGAGCTAAGAATTTAAACACGAGACGTCTAACATGTGTTGCTCCAATGGAGATGTCACACTGGCTTCTACTAACATACCTGATGTAATGAAAAGCCTGATTACGTCTAATACAAAAGATGCTAAAATGTTCAGGTGTTCCATATGAACTTACAACAATCACATAGCTTTTACATCACTATGTGTAAAATATGATAAAAAGAAATCACAAGGAAGAACAAGTGGTATTTACACCTTTAGGGTATAGGGACAGGTGTATCATTTCTTAAATGACTTGTCACCTACTAATGGTCCCCACCGAAATCTACAGTTGTACTTCTACGATACGGACTGTGAAGCTAGCTGCTAGGTTGGATGTGGGCTCTAGATTGGCAGAGCCTGTACTGCAGACTTTGCTTAGCGTGATTGAAGAAAACCCGTATGCAAGATTTTTCTGAGCCCTTAGAAACATACCTGACATAGAAGATAAACATCTGTTCTTGCAAACCAATCATGTTCTTAATCAAAAAGTATACAACAAACCAAGCTGTTGAACAAGTTAGTGTGATTTTAAATGAAGCCGATAAAAGCGAAACTTTCAAAAAGAAACATTCGAGATTACATGAATGAGGCCATTCAAAATCCATTAGTTATTATCATGGATGCTATGACCCCTTGCAATACCCTTTGATGTTTCCTTATGGGGAAATAGGTTGGCACCAAGGAATTGCAAGAAACGGTGTTAGGTTCCTGAATAAAAAGGAAAAACAAAAATGTAGCCATGCTGAACTAGACCCATTGATAGTTGAAACATCAAAACAGCTACTTAGAAATGAAGAAGAAGGTAGTTTGATAAACCCATGATTTGTTCTACTTTGTATAGAACACGAGGTTAATTAAACTAACATCTTATCGCTTATTCACAACTTTGATTGCGTATACAAAGCCGAAAACCTATGTTTTCGTCGGGAATATTACTTTTACAATTAGAGACGGTGATGAATCTTACTTGTTGAATTTTGGCCGTTTATTCCAACAATTTTGCGAGAAATGTATGTGAAACTAGAAACTCAAAGATTAGATTATTACCGATCGCAACAAAACGAGATTCGGCAAGACTATTTGCAAGGAGTTGCTGATGCAATTGCATCGGGGGATACAGACTCGAGCAAAATAGGGCAGCATATTATTTTGCCTGCAGGGTTTACAAACGGGCCTAGGAACATGAGACGAAAGTATATAGATGCCATGGCCTTAGTACAAAAACATGGGAAGCCAGACTTATTCTTAACAATGACGTCCAACCCTAACTGGCAGGAAATAAAAACACACTTGTTGCCTTCAGAGGAAGCACAAAATAGGCATGTTTTAATTGTTCGGGTCTTTCATGCAAAGCTAGAAGAATTAAAAGACGAAATCTTAAATAAACACATATTTGGAGAAGTGGCGGTTTATATGTATGCCATTGAGTACCAAAAAGAGGCCTTCCTTATGCACACTTTTTAATCATTCTAAAACCTCACTAAACTGCTTAGGCTGTAAGAATATGATAAGCTTGTCTCGGCGGAGTTGCTGACAAAACCTTGCAGCCTTACTTATATGACTTAGTGGTGCGTCATATGATGCATGGACTGTTATAGAAATCACTAGTTTAACATAACGGAATTTAAAATTTTGATTTCCTTTTCTAGATCGTCTTCGTTTAATGCAATAAACACGTTAAGTAGTTTGACGGAATATACCTTGGATGATCTATAAGATCGTCGCTTTGACCGTCAACTAAGAGTAGTCCTGTGCACAAGACGTCCACGCGTCCGGCCTCTATCGTTGATCCACACGAACTCCTCACCGGAATCCTCCTTAGATTGCTATCGGAAAATCCGGCCGCTAGATCGGCATTTTCTCTCTCTAACTCTCTATAGAAGCTCTCTATCTTACACAAGAACTGCTAGCTCTTGGAATTGTGATGTACAAAAGAGCTAGTCAACCCCTTTCTTATATACGGGAGGTGGCGCCCCTAGGTCTCCTAAACTGATAAGGAGAAGCTTCCTTGAAGATAGATGAAAGAGAAAAACATTTTCCCAATAAAATAAGGAAAATTGCTTTAATTGATTTATCTCTTTTATTATAATAAATATTGCCAATATCTTATATTGATTATATTTATCTTATTACCATAAATCTATTTTTCCAAAATCAATTTAATATCCAATATTAATATTATGGTAATCTTATTAATTAAAGTGCACAATTCAAGTGTATCTTATACACATAAAAGTGGCGCCCCAATTTGCCCATGTTTGGCATCCGGAATATTCTTTAATTAATATAATTTATGTATAATTAATATCTTGTATTTTATTTATTCATAATAAATAAATACCACCATATTAATTTACCACTATAACATTTATAGTCTAGAGATAAACTTTCATTATTTGGTTATCAACTATAACTGCATTTTAATCCGACTCGATGTTCATTTGTGTGTGACCCGATAGGCTTCCGAATATGTTGGCCGTAGACACAAAGTGCAAATTACTTAATAATATCCATCGATGACCCCATATCATCGGGAGAGTCAAATGCAATGACTACTACCTTTCATGTGAAACAGTTACCGTGTAATTAACTTACAATCCTATCGCTCTAATAATATCCATACGATCGTATCTCGAAAGTGTCAATACATTAACGATCATATCTTATAATCTAGATATCATGCTCTCTCGAATAACATATTTACTCCCACTTTGTAAATATTCACGAGAGCTAGACATTCCTTATAAGAAGGCCATTTCGATATTCAATCCCAATCTTAGGATTCGCGATTCCCGGACTAACTAACATGTATACTCGTGATGCTTCAAAGATGACACCCGATCACTACCGCATTATCGCCCCGTGGATAAGAGAAATCTCAATAGTGTCAAAGCATGACAATCCACACCGTGATGCCATGAAGACTCCGGTCTTTAAGGACAATTACACAACTGCCACATAGTGCGACACTTAATGTAAGTGGGTCAGTCTAACGTACGCATTCTCTAATACACGTCCATGTATAGTCCAAGTGTCTCTACACTTCGATAGACGAGATCTATCCCTACCTTCTCTAAGATAGAAGACATCCAATATGTGCTAGTCTAATCATACTATCAATGTCCCATTGATAGTACATACGACTAGAGACATTTAAGTATCAAACCCATTAAAGTGATTAGAGATCTCATCAAGCATAATCACTATCATGGTTTCTCTATCACAGTTTGAAACTAAGGACGTTACTATATATATACAACTATTAACATGAAGACAAACAATATATAATAACAAAAGTGCTTTTATTAATCATAATAAAGTTATCACATGAACTAAAATAGACTGTAAATGACCCGACCCGGTCGGATCCGGTCCAACCCGATTGGGTTTAGGACACCTATTCAATAGGACCATGTGAAGTTCTTGTTAGGAAATCTACGCGGGAACGCAAGCGGAATTTAAAATTTTATTTCCTTTAACCAGGATCGACTTCGTTTAAGCAATAAACAAACGAGTTAGTAGACGGTGGTTACCTTGGTTGATCTATAAGATCGACGCTTTGACCGTCTAAGGAGAGTAGTTAGTTCAAGATAGAGCCGCCTGGCAGTGTTAGGGCCTCTACCGCCAGTCCACACGAACACTCGCACTGAATCCCAACATGGATTGCTATTGAAAAACTCCGATTGCTAGACCGGCCCTTTTTCCTCTCTCCAACTCTATAGGATGCTCTCTATTTTACACAAGAACTATTAGTTCTTGGAATTGTGTTGTGCAAAAGTGCTTGACACCCACCTCCTATTTATAGTAGAAGTGGCGCCCAAGTAGAGTAGAAAGGAAGAAAACCTTTTCCAAATAAAATAAGGAAAATATAATTGATTGATTTATCTCATTTATTACAATATCTCATATTAAATAAATCTAGGATATTGTCAATATCTTATATTGAATATTTCCAAGATATTGTCAATATCTTATATTGACAATATTTATCTTTTAATATATTACCATAAATCAATTTACACATGTGTATATATCACATATATATTTTACATATATAAATCTATACATAAATACCTTTTGGAAACAAATGTGCACATGCATATCCAATATGCAATACACGCATGTGACCATATATTTATAGAGGTAATGAGCCAAAAGGACAAAAGTATAAAAAAAATTAGAGAACAGGACAACTTTCAAAAAATGTTGCATCAAGGACAAAATTACAGTCAAAAAGACTTATTTACCCTTATTATCAAACAAAAAGTCATCATTCACGTCCATTTACTCGATTGAATACATTCACGCAAAATTAGGGTCACGAAAGCCGTTTCCCCTCAGTTTCATCTGATTTCCAACTCAGAAGCAAATTTCCAAGTAACGATTTCCAATTCAAGAGCGAATTCAGGAGTACGAAATCCTAATCCTCAATTTTGGAACGATTTATACTCGATCGATAATCTTTGTCTCACTACCATTTCAGATAAGCTTCGATTCCAGAAATTTCAAGTTCTTCAAAAAATTTGGATTCGATTTCACCTTTTCATCTTCCTTTCATATTTTCAGGTAACAAAACGATTGAAATGGCAAAAACAAGATCGAACTCGAGAACAGGAGCGAGCGCATCTGGAAGCAAAAAAAACGATGGAAGCATTACTAAGTAAGTAATAAATCGAAAAATTCACTATTCTGTTTCACTTCGTTGCCTATGCGAGATTTATGTCATTTGCATTGTTGTTTTAGTGAAGATTTACTCAATTTCACTATAATATTCACTGAATTTTTTCACTATAATATCATGTTGATATTGTTAGGTTTTTCTTTGCAAGCAAGTGTTAGTACTCACATTCATCGTTATTTTTCACTTAATCTACTAGATAAGAAATCTATCACCTCGATTGCTTCTCTCAAAGGAGAAATCAAAGAGAATTCTGTTTATACAAATGAATGTAGTAAAAGCTGATCCATTGTATATTTTGGGTGATTTGTGCAATATATATGTTATGATGTGCTTATGATATTCATGAATTTTGTTGTAATATGAATTCACTTAGCTATAATATGAATTCAATTTTTACATTCAATCATCTTCGATGTTGTTAAGTCGTTTTATAGCAAAGAAGTTTTAAGCATTCACTATTTTATGCATGTCGAGAGAGATATGTAGAAAGAGTCTCATTCACTAAGTCAAGAAATATTAATGGAAATTCACTTTACTATTTTATTCACTGCTTTGCATGCATTCATTTTGATGTTTAAATACAAAAGTCGATTCTTACTTGTCATCCCTAACTACTTTAGCTTTAACATAAATGCTTATCATAATCATGGTTAATCGTTTTCTAGCATCTCCTATCCTAAAGGTTTGATTCACTAAGAATATTCACTACAAACATAATTCATATAATACACACTAAACCTTGCCATAATAGAGTATATTTGCCCATAGCACACTTATTATGTGAAGATTGGTTCACTTGTAAGACATTAATGTAGATCATTCTCCTACCCCTGTCTCTCAACTTTTGTGTTTTAGATTGTAAAAGCCTGATTAACTAAGCAAATTCACTAAAACAAGTATTGAATGTTAACTCATTCACTTTACAACTTATTCATTGTTTGCATGAATTCACGCTGATCCTCTTTAAATTGAACTCATTCATTGCTTGTCATGCCTACTTCAGCTTTAGCATGATTGCTTAACTGTTTTTTATCACCTATGTTCCTGAATGTTTGATTCACTAAGAATATTCACTACAACTAATATTGATTGTACATGCATCTGATATTCATAATCATGACTCTAAATGTGATTCAAAGCCAAACAAATTCACTAACAAAAATGTGGTCTGCGATTGACTTTTTCCGTGCGATCAATACTGAAACAAAGATCTCATATCTATTGGACGATACAACAAAGATATACGGACAAATTTGACAAGCAAACCACAGAACATTATGCAGCAAACTCCTTTTAAGCTCTTCTTCAAAGCTATTGACGAAAACAAGATATGTTCCAACAAGCGAAGGGACCAAGTTTTGGACAACATCATAACCGCATACGTACACTAAAAAAAGGAATCAAAATTGGAAGAGGATGTTGTCAGCTACGTAAGACTGATATCAAGCTGATTTTTGGAATCATGGATGGTCATTTAAAAGTTGACAAGTACCACGGGAAGAAGGTCAAATCTGAATTTGCAGATAGAGTATTCCCAAATGCCCAAAACATAACAGCCAAAATGATGAAGGAAAAGTTAGTAGAACTTGTGGACAATGAAGATGCAACGGCTGTGGTAGACACTGTTAGAGTGCTGTGCCTTTTGATGTTTCAAGCATGTTTCTTCACAAACACCTGATGCACGATTGCATGGACCTATGTGAAATATGTGAGAACATGGACACATTGAAACACTATGATTGGTCTTTCGCCATCTATGACACAATCGATACAGAGCCTTGAAAAAAAAAGCAAAGCCTGCAGACAATTGAATGGATGCACCGATTCACTATTGGTAAGAAATTTTATGTTTTTTCAAAATATTTCTTATTACATGTGATTGCATATTAACAATTTCTTATTCTATTGTAGTATTGGATGTGTGAGCATGATAAAAGCAAAGAAGCCAAGACAAGAGGAGGATCCAATGAAGCATGAAAACCAAGAGGATACAAGTTCAATTCATTATTCAGGAATTCCAAGGTGCACAAAGTGGGACTTGAGCACCTTGAACAAATTTGTGAACAAGGCAACAATCATAGGTTTGCCTAATCAAAGTGTAAGAATCTGCATCTCCTATGCCAAATGAAATTTCATGCCATACATTTACATTCGCTCAATCGACACAATTCACTGCTTTAAAAATATATACATAGGTCATATGGACTGAATTGGAGCCTACACCGGTGAGCTACAATCGATACCGGATTTGACAAAGAATCCAGCTTGCACACGACTCGATTTTGAAGATGACATTCCAATGCAACAACTCAAACTAAGAATCAAACTCCAACCAGTGGAAATGCATGAGCAAGACAAAAATGCACAATTCATGGATGAACCATCTCAAGAGGATTCCCTACACATAACACAATTGGAAGAGCAACAACAAAATGACACCTATCATTCACAAGAAATGCAGATTTCATGGATGAGGATCCATTTGAACAGAATGTCCAAGGCATGTTGGAGTTCAGAAACGAAGAAAGAGATTCTATTGAGAAGACACTTAAGGTAATTACCTGGCCTAACAATAACATTAATTCACTGTAATAATTCCCTGTATCAGTAAATCATTTTATATATTCATCTCATTTTGTCAACAGTACCTTCTTATTCACTATCAAATTTCGCTGTAGTTTGAGATCCACTATTGAGAATCACTAACTGATCTTCATTAGTGAATCTAATTAAAAATTGCAAAACGCAAGCATTTTTTCGAGCCACTAGAATCATGTTGTTGATATTGTTAGGCTTTTTATTGCAGCAAGTGTTAGTACTCACATTCACTGCTATGTTTCATTGAATCTACTGGATGAGAAATCCATCACCTCTATTGCTTTTCCTAGTGAGAAATTAAAGAGAATTCTGTTTATACAAATGAATGTATACAAAACTGTATTCATTGTATATTTTGTTTGATTTGTGCAATATATATGTTATGATGTGCTTATGATATTCATCTAACTTTGTTGTAATATGAATTCACTTTGCTATAATACGCATTCACTTTTTACATGCAATCATGGTGATGTTGTTGTCGCTTTTGTAGCAAAGCAAGTTTTATGCATTCATCTGCTTTATGCATATCGAGAGATATGTAGAAAGAGTCCGATTCATAAGTTGAAAAATATTAATGGAAATTCACTTTACTATTTTATTCACTTTGTTTACATACATTCATGTTGATGTTGTTTAAATTGAAAAAGTCTAATTCCTTCTTATTCACTATCAAATTTCATCGTAGTTTGAGATCCACTATTGAGAAGCACTCAACGATCTTCATTAGTGAATCTCATGAAAATCGAAAAACGCGATGCATTTTTTCCACCAATTGTTTTACCGATATACTTTTATAACATACAACATTTCATGAATGTAGGAAAGGGATGACAAGGCAGAACGTTTGAAAGCAAAAGTTAAGAGGATGAAGAAAAAGTTGAGAAAGCTGGAGCGAAAAGAGCATGAGATAAGCAAGCAGAAGGAAGAAATCAGAATAACTGAAGAACTGAACAGTGAGCTGCTTGTGAAACTGAAAAAATTTGAGGAAAGGGAGAATGAGATCAAATCCAATAATTTCAATGAATTGGAGGAGGTATACAAAGGTGTAGTTGACGGTCTGAAAAAAGAAAATGCTGGACTTTTAGCTTCACTTACTGATGCTTTAATTAAAGATCACAGTCTTCAGAAACATGTAAATGAAATGAGATCAAGATTGGAGGAATTTGAACACCATATGACAAAGAGTAGTGATCAAGCCATCAAGAGATAATGCAATCGAACACAAGTCTGATGAAAAGTGAAGCATCTTGAGAATGAGAATCGCACAAAAGAAGCTACTATTTTCGAATTGAACTCAACCGTGAGTGACCCATGTAATAGATTGCATGTGTTTGAAGAGATCAGCAATCGAACACAAGTCTGATGGAAAAAGTGAAGCATCTTGAGGATGAGAATCGCACAAAAGAAGCTACTATTTCGAATTGAACTCAACCGTGAGTGACCTGGCTGTAATAGATTGGATGCGTTCAAGAAATCAAAAAGTCGTATGAGAGCAAAATAAAGGAACAAAAGACAAAAATTGATGCTCTTAATGCAGAAATTGAGAATGCAAGAAGGCATGCAAAGTGACACAAAGAATATGGAAACACAGATGCTAAGCAAGTACAAAAATCTGTGAAGCAAAGTTCACGTGTAAAAGCATTGAAAGAAAGGAAACGAATAAAGAAGAAAGGATGATGACTTTGTATATCCGTAAGATAAGAAAAGAAAAATCAAACTCGGACTTGACCAATGAAGTTCGCAATATAAGATGTCCAAAGGATGGAAAATTTGTGAAAGTCGGTTTAAAAAGAAGAAAGTCGGGTTACACATGTGGGGCTTAAAATAACCAAGAAGCATTTCGTTTGTTACACACAACAATGAAAAACATGGAAGATTGTAAGTACAACAGAGTTAACATATTTCTTATTACATTTTATTCGCTTTATATGATAATAAAATTGTGTGAACAATGTTTTCACCGGCCCATTCAGTGGGGAAGTATGGATGACATTGAGAGTGGTACTGTAATCATCGCCCATGACATGGTGAATTTACTGTAGGATCGCTCATTGCGCATAAGGTAAACAATTCGATCTAACTATTTTATACAACAACATTACAAGAAACCAACTAACGAATGACATGTACATTTACAAAGTTATAGATGCATTTGCAACAATGCTAAGCCGAAATGAAGAAGTCCGAAAGGAATTTCACATATTGCCAAAGATCAACTTGGGTGAGATCAAAATTTCTTGAATAGTCGTTATAACAAATAACCATTCACTTGCAATAATATACATCAAGCATTTACTAAAAATCAACGTGTAACATTTGTGTATAATACATAACAAAAATGGTGATTCATTGCAAAGCGCATCGCAAGAAATATGAAGCAACCGGGAACTACTCAAATCATTTTGTTGATAATATGAAACCACATCGGAAGAAGGCAAAAATATTCTCATTCCATTATGCTCGTCAAAAAGAAGGCTGATGAATCATATCATTGGATATTACTCACATTTGCTTCGGGTGAACAAGGAGAATGGCACATGTACAACTCATTGGCTAGCCGGAAAGGTGTCGTTGACCACTTTGAGAAAAATGCACTTGACATTGTAAGTATTATTTGTATTTGTGTTGATAATATTATAGTAAAATTTCTATACTAATCAAATCATTAAACATGTGTTAATTTTCAGCAAAAATACTTGTGGAAATGCTTTTGTCCATCCGATAAACTAAAAGCCAAAAATCAAGAAGGTTGCAAAGCTTCCACAACAAGGATCGGATATGTAAGTATTATTCATTACACTTCTTGATTCGTAAGTATTGTGTCATGTTATTTCGCCCTTTTGTCTTGAAATAATGGTCGACAAGTTTAATGTGAATGCCAAAATTTTGCAGGAATGACTGTGCAATATATGTCATGTTTTACATCTTCCAAATTGCACTTAATCACCAATTGACAAGAAATGGAACATCGATGCAAAGGCAAGATTTCAAAGCTTTCTTAGTAAATAGTATTACATCTAATAAGATGAACATTCCAATGTTGGCAAACATAGTCGTTAATGTGTAGATGCCAAGGATCTACACAACTTATCTTCATATTAGCACAAACACCAATATTAATATGTATGCCAAGTGAAACCTATTGCTTATTTTCTTATGTCTGTCTCTAAAATGACATTATTTGAATTACTATGGACAAGATTTGAATTACCGGAGAACTATTTCAATCAATGTTTACATATTTCAATTATTAAGTATTCTCTTTTCTTTTTGTATATTGGTTGATTGGTAAATGTATAATTTTGATTCATAAATTCGGCCATTATATTCCTATTGTGAAAAATTTGTTTGTTTGAAATTCATTGTTAAAATTCATGTTAGTCAAAAATACACTTTTAATATTCACTAGTGAATTTTGACAAATGAAACTCATAAAAAATGTTGTAACAATATAAAACCAACTCTCAAAACAAAACAAAGTTCATTACAACAAAAGTTTGGTGAATTTTTCATATTTCTTGCATGATTGGGATCAACCTTTTTTTTGGCAGATGGTATAAACAAAGCTCTTTTTGGTATAGCCAACACAACACTTAACCATGTGGCCGGGTTGAAAAGTTTGGTGAATTTTTCATCAATATGGATTGTTTGCATGCATTCATCAATTTAGATTCTCTGATGCATTCATTTTGTACATAACATATAATACAATAATGCACCAATCCTACAAACACAACAGAAAGAACATTCAAATAAAATACATAAAACACAAAGATATAATTCATAGACTTTGTATGGGACTTGTGGCCTCCAAGATGTATGTAACCACAATGTAAAATATAAGAGTCAATAGATAAGTCACTCAATTAAAAGCAACATAGTAGCAAAATAATAAGCACAAGCTAAAATATGAAAATGTCTAGAATAACATAGTTATGAATGTCATCTACATCATAATGTAGCAACACAAGTCCTTTGATTATGATGCCCCAACTTATGGCAACCGACCGCACATCATTTCCCGCTTCGATTCACTCTGTATGAATTCGCCTCTTCTTTGGCCTTTCCAGTTGCTATTTCTTTGAAATAGAGGTAAAACAAAGAACATTGGAATCCTGCCGCTCATAAACCGGCGCCAATGGATGGATTGCGATTCATAACAAGCGTTGTATGAACTCGAACGAATCCAACATCAACAAAATCATGCAAGGGAGACCAAACTTTTCATTATACAACCTACCGCATGATCACATGGGTAACCATTCAACCGCCAAAACTTACAAGAACAAGTAAAATTCTCAAGATCGACCATACAAGATGGCATTGAACGCGACTTCAAATACATAACCACTTGAATTGATGATAATCCAATTCTTAGATGCAAAGAAATGAATCGCTAATATCTTGTCTATACTTGGGCATATTGCGTAATTCCATGAAGCACAATTTGACCCACGCTCTACAAATAAATCCAATTCATCTCATTATGTAAAATATACAAAAGCATTTAAAATACATAACACAAAAGCAATTAAATGTAAACATACCGTAAATTTGTTTCATAATCTTCAAACGCAGAGCATCAATCATATTACATATGGTAATTGCTCTCTTTCAAAACCCACTTAATTAAATGATTCTCACTGCACTTGAAGACATTTCACCATATCGCATGCCTTTAAAATGAGCATTCGTCCATCTTTTCAGTAAGGCAAAGAAAGAAATCATATATAATCTGCCTTACCCTCTTGTAACATAACACTCATCAAACTATCATATAGCTTCATTTGTTGGTGCATAAGCACACTGTCGCAAAAGATAAACCATACGCTTCTTAAAACCCTTGCTGAATCTGGAACCCCTAAATTTGTCTTTCAAATTCAACTTAATATGAAAAAGGCAAAAGCATGGTCTGAACGGGAAAACAATAGGCCTGAATCTACTAAACCAAAGATTTCTATCCGAAATAAACGTAATTCGCCTAGTGGGATCAACTATGTTCTTCAAATTCATAAAAAACCAATGCCAGTTCTCAGTATTTTCCGAGTCAACAACCGCAAAACAAACAGGGTACAAGCCTGATACAAAAAGAACAGATTCATATAAACATGTCAAGTAATAAAGACAATAAAGTAACACAAAAAAACAGAAAAAAAAATGAATAAACCAATAACACAACTCTAGCCATAGAATGAATACAGTACCTTGATCACCATCTTTCGCAACTGCCGACAAAAGCTGAGCTTTAAATTGTGTTTTCAAATGAGCTCCATCCAAACACAACATTGGCCGGCAATGTTTAAATCCCTCAATGCAGCCATGAAACGCAACAAACACCCTCTTAAACCGACTTGAAACCTCATCAACTTCCAATACCACATAAGAGCCGGGGTTCGTTTCACGAATCTTTGACACATATGAATTTAAAAAATTAAAAGATTCTTTCATGTCACCAAACAGAGCATTCTTCGCTTTTTCGATACCGGTCCAAGAATTGTAATATGAAACAGGCAGACCATGATTTGAAAAAAGACGACGCTTAACATCAATAGGCTTTATTGAGGGATCATCACGAACTTCATTACAAACCAAATCACAAACCAAAGATGAACTCATCCGATGCCCTTTGAAAGAACGCGATGACGTACCACATGTATGTAACTCATGCATCTTCTTAACATAAAAATCCATTAATAATTTCCTTTTCGCACTAACCATCCAAGCACAAACTGTTTCATTCTTCTTGTACACACCGCCATAATCCTCTTATCATCATTCTTAACGATATGAAATCAAACCCACATCGTGAGCAGACATTTTACATTAATGCTTCCTAAAATCTGCTGCTCCACCAACAAATTTTTGACCAACACATTCTACACACTTATCCCGGGTTGATAGAAAGTTGCATATTCTCCTTCCGAGGACAAAACGTAGGAAGCAAATTGATCTCTCATCATCGATTCAAGAATAGATGATGATGTAATCGATTCAATACTAGTACAAGCCATGCAGAAGCCACGGTAGAAGCCACGGTAGGCCACGCTAGAAGCCGCAGAGAGAACCATTACAAACAACATATGCCTGCATACGTGATGCAATCGAACGGCGTATATACTGCATAACATGATTTCAACATCTTCATTATTGAAAGAAAACAATTTGCTTGTTCAGTAATGAATAATACAAACTGATCATGTCTTCTCTCAATGAACTCCATCTCTCACATATACGAGAAGCTTAATACTACGTAGAGTATCAAATTCTTTGATTTTCAAAACACATGACTCTCCATTGTAAGTACAAATAAGGAATACCATCTTCAAAAACCTACACAACAAACTAATCAGAGAAAATCATCAATGAATCATATTATTTCTCATAAAACACACAATATATGTAAAACAAAAATCAAACTCAAAGATCAACAATAAATTAAACTTTACAAACTCAGATTTATGTTCAATTCCATTAGGAAGATTGAAATTTAACTTATAAAACTCAAAATTTGCTCCACTATTGAGATAAAACATGAATCGGAGAAAATAAGAAGTGAATCGTAATATTTTCATAAGAAATACTCGTATTCGTAAATTAAACATCAAAGTCAGGATCAAGAAGCAATTAAACTTAACAAACTCGCATTTATGCTCAATTTCATTAGAAGATCGAAATTTAACTTACAAAATTCAGATTTGGATCTCTAATTCTTTTGAACAAGAACATAGAAAAAAAATTCTAAACATACACGATGAATAGAGGATCCGCAGTGAACTAATCCTTCCAATTAGATGATCGAATGTACCGAATTAGAAACGAAACAATGGAAGATTCACGATTGAAGTCCGTCGGAGCAAATTTTTTTCTCCGACATTCGATTTCTTGAAGGGATAAAGATGAGCCGACATTGAGTTTCTCTTCAAAAGCTAAAAGATAAGAACATGTTAATCGAGGGCAATTTAGTCATATAAATTTAATTATGTCCTTTACCCTATAAAAATGTTAACTAGATTGTTAATTAAAAAAATATAGAAAATGTCCTAATCCCTAATTTTCCTATATTTATATATATTAATATCTAATATTAATATAAGGTAATACTATTAATTAAATTACACAATCCACGTGTATCTTATACACACACAAATTGCGCCCCATATGCCAACAAATTGGCATCCGGAATATTCTTTAATTAATATAATATTATTAACATCTTGTATTTAATTTATTCATAATAAATAAATACCACAATATTAATTTACCACTATAACCTTTATAGTCTCGAGATAAACTTTCCTTATTTGGTTATCATCTATAACCACATTTTAATCCGGCTAGATGTTCATAAGTGTGTGACTCGATAGGCTTCCGATTTCCGAATATGTTGGCCGTAGACACAAAGTGCAAATTACAAAAATGCCCTTCATGCCTAACGATCACGGGATAGCGTCTAGCAACACACCGTGACCCCCAATCATCGGAAGATTCAAATGCAATGACTACTACCTTTCATGTGAAACAGTTACCGTGTAACTTACAATCCTATCGCTGTAATAATATCCATACGGTCGTTAGTCGAGTGTCAAAACATCAACAACCGTGATCTTATAATCTGGATATCATGCACTCAAGTAACTCGCTTACTTCCACTTTGCAAAGATTCACGAGAGTAAGACATTCCTTATAAGAAGGCCATTTCGGATATTCGATCCCAATCATAGGATACGCGATTCCCGGACGAACCAATCATGTATACTCCGTGATGCTTCAAAGATCATACCCAATCACTACCGCATGATCGCCCCGTGGCTGTGGGAAACCTCAATAGTGTCAAAGCATGACAATCCACACCGTGATTCCATGAAGACTCGGTCAAAAGGATAATTACACAACCGTCACATAAAGTGTGACACTTATCCGTGTAAGTGGGTCGCCTAACGACGCATTCTCTAATACACGCCCACGCATACCCAAGTGTCTCTACACTTCGATAGACGAGATCTATCACAGCCTCTAAAAGACAGAAGACATCTAATACGTATAGTCTATTTATACTATCAATGCCCCTGTTTAATAGTACATCACCTAGAGACATTTAAGTATCAAACTTATTAAAGTGATTAGAGATCTCATCAACCATAATCGCTATCATGGTTTCTCTAGCATGATTTAATACTAAGGACGCCATCATATAACAATTCACAATTGGTCCTCTAAAAGAACATATATATGACAACAGAAAAGCCATTTAATATATGTATGAACATAAAGAAATAGTAGAAATGATCCGACCCAATCGGATCCGGTCCAACCCGATTGGGTTTAGGACACTATTCCAACAATCTCCCACTTGGCCTAAAACCAATCACTCGCACACACAAGACCAAGTTGAAACACAAGAATCTTATGCAATACTCGCAACCAGCTCTAGCCTTAAACGGATCGCTATCCGTGGGGACTCAGACTATCTTCATACCATGCTCCAAATGACCAAGTCAAAAGGAACCGCCTCAACACACACATGAATCTCTGACGAGACCCTGGTCTTTGCTTCAAGCAATGAATCCACTCACTATATCGCCTATACTGCAAAAGGTGGAAGAACTGCACAAGGTTCAAGAATGAACCTTCTAGATCCATGTATCGCTCATTCGCGCTTCTAAGGCACTCGTGTTTTGGCCTCGCTTGTAGAATTTACAAGGACCCATAGGCTAGAACATTTCCATTTCATCGTATCACTTAATCAAAGTGATCGCAAACCTGATTGTAGCTCCCACTCGCTTCATAAATCTCGTGATATACGCCTCAGATATCTACGTTTATTTAATTCCAAGTTTCAATAAACCAGAACTCTCCCTTAACTTGTTTAAGGATATTCTCGACATTCACCTGATTTACTTTCATACTTGCTCATGACTATTCATGGACTATGAACATCCGGCATTACCTATAAGATGGTTCCTATCGCAAAGAGCTAAGGAAACCTTCCATAAGCATCATCATTCACCTTATCATTGGGGACTAACGCCCTAACAAAGATAGATCTTGAGAACGCCGACAAGAAGTATCCCCGTCGCGACTATGCTAAACTCTTTTAGCATCACATCTATATAGGCAAACAATAATCTAACAAACAGCTTAAATCTATCACTATAGATTCTTATTTCTAAAATAAGAACGCTAATCCAAGTGCTTTCGTAAAGACCTTGAACTACCAAACATTAATTGACTGTGACATGGGATGATGATCCTTGAGAGAGATATCTAATACCTTACTCAAAAACGTAACACACTCCCACTATCCATCTTGCTCATGGGCATATCCTTCTTTTGACTAAGTCAAACTCCTTTGATTGTCAAACAAGGAAATCGTCTAGAGAAACTTGTTTGAGTCCATAAATGGATCCCGTGGGCTCACATATCATGTTATCGCTCTATGAACATTGAGTCGTTTTGCCCAACGCCTTCAACACTATCATATAGCCATGATACGGTTATAACAAGTATTATCTCGAATAGAACTGGGCTCACCTTTTACAGGACATTCCCTCTGTAAGACATACTAGGTTCACAACTCGGTTGTCACCGGTAGAATCTAATTCGTATATTATGGCTCCCGCCATATCTCTCAATCTTAACTTTTAAACATTCTTTCATAAGTCGTGAGATATTCATTCATCAAGATGAACATACCAAAGAGCCTTTTCAGCTTTAAGGTTATCCATGACTTACAAAACTTTTGTGTGCATTTGAGCAAAGTTGTTATACACCTCATCGCTATGCAAGGCCTCGCGCTCATGTTCCAATGGTTGAATGTATCTTTGTGGTTCTCAAACTCTTTTGAGATCTAATTCACTCCCACTGCTTTCTTTTGGAAGAAACACTTCCCTCTAGAAGACAAAGATGTTTGGAGACAAACATTTTGCTCCACGGACAGGTAAATAATGTCCACAGTGCATAGCTAAGACATTCCACAAAGTCGTGATATGTCGTATTAGGCTCCAAGCATTTCTCGACTCGCTTTTATGACAACTTCAAATCATCTGTTAAGATTGATTCGACATTATCCTCTTCCATATCTAATATGGAATTTATTCAACCTTTATCTTTGGAACTCGGTTAAGTATAAGTGGCACTATCCCGAACCGTAAGGATACTTCGTGATGGCTTACGCTACACCTTTATCATATAAAGTGTTGTTTTCATTTTGGGAACACAATCTAATTGCGTATCCCAAAGATGGTATCCTTCAAGGGAGAATCTTATTCCTTTCTGCACGACTTCAAACACCCTTCAGTATTAATTACTTCAATCCAATTGAAGATTAATTCCTAAGTAGCTCAAATCAATCTCATATTTGTACTAGCTCGAACTTTTCGGGCTTTCGAACTTTCGCACTTCAATAAGTACACTCAACTATTTCTAAAATAGTCATAAAGATTAATAAACAATTATTTGTGGCATTAATTGTCACAAGCCAACAAACATCGGTATGTTTAGGCTTGAGACAATTTTTCTAGAATTTATAACCTTTCATAAAAGCGGTATTTTAGTCCTCTTTGGATAAGATACATTATAACCCACATGATTCATAATCATATGGTTCAACACCATCGTAATGACGCTTAATTACACGCTTCTCTTCCGTAGAGTCGACATCAGAACAACTACAAATATCAAGGATAACAAACCATACAAAAATTTAGTTGAGATCTCATCACATATATCAACCATATAGTGACATCAATCTAGTATGTTAGATTGGTGACCTTTCAACTTTATCGGAATAACATTTATTCTTTACAATTGAATATGTCTACTAAATCCTAACAAATAACCTGAAAGCATGTTCTTCATAAGAACCGAACATAATAACATTTATTTAGTTCCTTTATCGCTTATTTAGATCCGAATATGGTAAGTGTTACAACATTTGTTTAACCTTCCATATCTCAGATTTAATCTTTCTAACTTAATCACACTCGAAGATATCATATATCTAAGAGTTGACTTGAACTTAGATAGATTTATCTCAACTCACTTGCCTAGAATAGAAACTTCAATAAGTTCTCTATTTAAGCATATGCCCTAACTTTCATTTTAATCCTTCAAGCACTTGTAAATGTTTCTTAGTGTAGTCTTCATAAGACTTAAGAAAGATCACAAGAGCTATGTCTTTGATTTCCTTTCATAAAGAGAAAATTTAAAGTTAAATAGTTCATTTAACCTTTTAAATCGTATTTAAAACATTAACTATTTAATTAACCTTTAAGCAATGGCGTAATTAAGTTGATACTTAAATCTTATAATTTTGAAAACAACCTTTCCAAAATTAGAGTGGTCATTATTATCCAACGCTTGAATTAATTGTCATCATATGATCGAGTGATCATATTGGATCGTATCCAATGCCATGAGCTTCCGCTTTTTAATAATAATTAAAGTCTTGGAGTACTCCATCAAATATGTAGTCTCCTTGTCTCTAACTACTATAACGGGATCTCTCGTGTCATTGCTTATTTTAAAAGGATTAAAATTACTTAACCATACTTGAGAACGTTTTTCAAAAGGTAACAGTCATAATTTGGTTTTACTAATCGAGAAAAACATAAATATAAAGTTTGCTAAAACTACAACATAAAATGAAAATAAAAGAGTGTTGTTGTTTATACACGCAAAATCAAAAATGGTCTTTTGGTTTATGATTTTGCTCCCACTAGTCAACTACTTCCAATTGACTTTCAAGAATTTTTTCAAAATTCTTTAGTGGCTGAGATCCCATCTAGTTACCTCGATTCCCGGCGGTGGTCGATCAACCAAGATAATTTCGATAGGTAGGTAACTCCTTACCATTCACATCTCTATGTGATTTCTCGGTGGTTGACTAGTCAACTCTTTGGCGATACACATCACTATGTGTTAGTCAACCCCTTGTCTCTAAAGTCGACGTTCTCGACGGTGGCCAATCACCGAAAGACTCTAGTCAAGTCATAACCCAATATTCACGAGATCTCATACGATCATATCTCAATAACGACGATATACCCGAGGTAGGTCAACTCCCGGCGGTGGTCGATCAGCTGGATCCGAACACAGCTCTTCACCGTCGTTATAATATTGAGAGACAATATTTCGACTTGAATTTTGTTGTGGAAGTATTTTTCGTAAATTAATTCACTTAATTAATTTTAATTGGTCTCATCAATTATATCTATCTCTATAGATATATATCCTACACATTTATCTAGATCGTGCCTAGTCATGCATCTATCGTATCATATAAAATAAATACAAGCACAAAATAAATAAATGCGTAAAGTAACCGGTATGATCATGGACTTTTTCTGAGTGCGGTTTCAATACAAACTCACGTAAACCATGGTCACAATCAAGGGTAAATGAACCGCCAATAGGATCTTTAATGCGCCATTCTCCAATGGGATATTTATTCTTCTTTCTTTGGTCTCCATCTTCCGCCTTCCATTCTTGTTACATTTAATTCTATCTAATAAAATAAATACACCCGCCGCATTGCACGTGGAGTCAACGGGAATGGGATAAATGCGAGAAAATAAACTAGGTCACGTTCTTCATAACGGCCGCAGACAATTTTTAAACCAACAGAAAAATTAAATCATTCACATCTATCCTATCTGGCCGAAAGTCCATCATCAACGGGCATCCATATAATCATATTATATCTACTATATCTAATCCATACAATAAAATCTTATGAAAAAGATAAAATTAAAATTTAACTACTTGCGTCTTAATTAATCAATTAACATTTAATCTATTAAATAATTTTATCCAATCAATTAACTAATTAACATTTAATTAATTAAATGATTTCAATCGAAATAAAATTAACGATTAATTTTAAACGATTTTTATTTTAATTTTAATTAATTAGAACCATTCTAAAAATAAATCAAAATTAAAATTAAGTCTCTTTGTTTCTTTCCTTTTTGATTCTAATCCAAAAGGGACGCTTTGGTTTCCTAAACCAAAAGGCATCTTCCTAAACAAATTGGCTTAGACACTGCCACTTTCCAAAATCAAAATTTTGGAAGTGCCTAAAGCTAAGCGCTTTTACAAATCAAATATTTGAAAAGGGCCTGAGCTGATATTCTAAATCAAATATTTGGAAAGGTCCAATAATTTTGGTATAGGCTCGCCACTTTCCAAAATCAAAATTTTGGAAGTGTTTGAGCGCAGCGCCTTTACAAATCAAATATTTGGAAATGGCGCAAGCTCTATTCCAAACAAAGTTTGGAAAGGCCATTATTATTTTAATGTCATGTGGCATCCCAAACGCCAAACTATTTGAACCATTTGGTTACCATACGACACAACCAAACAAAACGAATTACCAATCACAACCATGAACCATATAAAACACAAAATACACAAAACAAAAAGAAAGAGACCCGTAATACCGCCGCCATGGTTGCCGGACGGTGGTGGTGCCGCCACCGATCGGCCGAGCACCACCTAATCCCCTTTTTTATAATTCTTTTTGTGTATCGTTTGCGAATCTAAAATCTTTCATCTTTTAATTACGTGATTTAAAATGATAAAATTAACTACATAAAATAACATGCTTATTGCTTAAGCTCGAAACTCTCTCGATACCATTGTTAGAAATCTCACGGGAACACAAAATGAATTTAAAATTTTATTTCCTTTTAACCAGATCGACTTCAAGTTTTAAATAATAAACAAACGAGTTAGTAGACGGTGGTTACCTTGGTTGATCTATAAGATCGACGCTTTGACCGCCTAAGGAGAGTAGTTCGCATAGAGCCGCCCAGTGCCCGCCTCTACCGCCAAATTCACACTGACAAATTACCGCGGAATCCCATCGATGGATTGCTATTGAAAACTCCAGGTTGCTAAGACCGGTCCTTTTCCTCTCTCCAACTCT